>CM076574.1:940897968-941497968 GCA_034641835.2 Pinus albicaulis
GTTAGATTTTCAGTTAGCCTTATCGGCAACTATCATTTTCTTTACTATTTCTGATTTCCCGAGATTGCACAAAAACGCGGGGAAAGAGCATATGTAGCAAAAAAAATCCCTTTTTCATGTTTCTGATTTTCCGAGATCGCACGGAGCGCATAGCAAAGAACATACATAGAGAAGAGGGTATAGATCAGGAAAATAAATAAAACCTTAATACCGAAAATAAACAGAAAAAAAATGAAATAAGAAGAACTATTAAAAAATATAACTGCAAAATAGATGCTTTATACCTCCAGATCTAAACTGACATAACTTGGGCAGCCGGAAACCTTTTCGCATGAAACGAAAGGTGTTCCTCACTGTAACAGACGCTCCGGACACAACCGAGTAGTTATTCAAGCCAAAAAATGTTCATAAATAGTAGATCTACAAAACGGCATTCGCATGCAACCAAACCGACTTCAGATTTTGATCAACAACAGACGCGGCCCTCAAAATAGCTCTAATACCATGTAGGAATATACAGGGTAATTTTTTCAGATCAAGAAACAAAGGTCACCGCTCACAAACAGACCACAAATCAGTACACCAGTATAATCACGTGGTTAAAACCCTCAAAGAGGGAAACAATCCACACCCTGAGCCAACGCGACCACTTCAGGGAATTTATTAATATAAAAAGAAAAGTTACATATGTTTCTCTCATAAACAGTTACCGGAAAAATGACCCTCCATGCTCTTTAAATAGAGATCATGGACCAATTGGGTGTTAAGCCACGGATCAAGTGCCGTTAATACCGAGGTGAGAGATAACTGTCGGATCACTACAAATCGTGACCATTGGATTATAAGTTACAAATATACATGGTAAGGAAACACACTTTACCTAACTCTACACTAGACTAAGTTATTCTTAACTATTTCCTATGTGTCGAAATATCCTAACAAAAAGAAATATCCTCAAGGGAACCTATTTCATTTTTTAACGAGATTGACACAGGAACAGGAACTCTCCTCGAGACATGTTTCATTTTTTAACGATGTTGACACAGTTAAAGGAACTATCCTCACAAGGGCTTGTTTCATTTTTTAATGAGGTTGACATAGGAAAAGAACTCTCCTCATGGAAACCTTGTCATGGCTTCCAACTGGAAGGAACACATTTCAAGGGACACCTCAATCATAGCTTCCAAGAGGTCTTCATCAGATGGAAGAATAGTTCTCATGTCAAGGGAAGGGATAAGAACATCGTGTTCAAATAATCCCATAGGGTTTCCTATGCCAATTACCGGATCTATGTCAAAGGAAGTCGAGCAAACAATGAGAGGCTCGCTTGCATCGGTAACTGAAAACATGGGACAGGTTGCCACATAATTAACCCATGGCGGGGTAGATACCTCTTCCTGATAAGGAACATTTAGGGGTGTCGGATTATTGGTAGTCGAATCAAGACTAGCAAATGAAAGTTGGTCTACAGTCACAATGTTTCCATTGTGAGGGAAAGACATCACGCGAAAGAGTGTCGATACAACAAATTTCATTGCATAGACATAGTCTAGCCCAAGGAGTAATTGAAATCCAAAGGGCCTCGAACTACCATATGATCAATACAGACAATTTTACCTTCCAAGGTAATAGAAAAATTTGGAAGGATCCCTAAAGGTTCACTAATGGTTCAATTAAAAGCTGACAGATTCTGCATAACAGGCACAAGCTGAGGGGAACCCAAAGCTTTCCAAGAAGTTGAGGATAAAATACCAACAGAAGCACCTTCATTTATATTAGTGTGACGCACATTCTTACCATGAACCTTCACAATGATTTGGAAAGATATGGAAGAAGGAAGACGAGGTTATGTCAGTCTATTCCAATCAAAGGAAAATACCTCAGTACTTGGAGGGGGTTCTGAAGAAATAGGTGTAATGCCCCCTACCATAGAAGATTCTAATGTAACAAGAAGAACCTGAGCAGTATGATTTTCACTCTCTACAAGGAGAGTGGGATCGACTGATGTGAAATTGAGTCGACCACTTGATCAACTAAAGGATCATCAACCTCAGTGATATGAGTTTCACTCTCCAATGGAAGAGTGGGATTGACTGTATTTGAAATTAGATCAATCACTTCGCCAGCTAACGGTAGGTTGGGAGAAAGTTTACGGTAACCAGTTGGAAGTTTTTGCTATGGAACATTAAGGTTTTCCAACAATTTTGAGGCTTCATCCATGTGAGGGAAAATGTGAGTTTGATGACTCCCTTTGCATAACTTACAAGGAAACCTAAATTTACCCTTTTTCCCAGGAACCTGACACTCACTGGTTGATGGATTAATGGTAAGTTGATGAGAATTTTTAGACCATACTTCCAAGACCTTTGGAATACCAGGACAATTGATAAGGAAGTGGTCACCCTTACAAAGCTTGCAAGGGAATTTGGGTTTATGATGCATGTTGGAGGTTTCCTCAACATTACTAGCACTTACAGCCATGGTTGGTTGGTTGACTTATTTCTTATCTTGCTTCTTCTTCTTCTTAGCCACCTAGTTACTAGCATCAAGGCTTTTACCAAGAAAAGAGGAAGAAAGGGAGGAAGACATATTGGGCGAAGAAGGTAAAGGGTCAACAGAAGGTTGGTGATGTTGAGATGGTGAACTCTGTTGAGGTGAAGCATCCGGTTGAGGTGGAACAATTTAAGTATTCGAGGCCAACGAAGTTGAAAATAACCAAACTGGTAAACCTATTGTAAATCCAGGTAATGAAAATGTAGCCATATAAGGAGGACCAACATTTCCAAAGCAAAGAAAAGTGCTAGGATTCTCATTAAGAGGAGTTCCTTGGCTGGTAAATTCCGGAACAGTTGCCATTACATTCAACTTCAGTGAATTTTATTATCAATTTAAAAATATTCATAATTCACAATTCACACCTAAGGTCTCTAAGAAGTAAAAGCAAACAAATGAACATGCGCATCAAATATGGAAGTCAAACCACACACAAACAATAGATTCCCGCACTAAAAACACTAGTTGGTGATGAAATCCAACATCGTAGAATTTTAATGTAGAAATGGCGGTGCAATTTTCTCCACTTAAACCATCTCGAGTGAAGATAACCCTCTGGAGAGTCCAAGTGAGTCTAGCCGACGTCTGCTCTAGGTACAGTGGGACCTTCCCTCCATTGTCACCTTGGGAAAGAATCCTAAAGTTAATGGCCACTAAGGTCACCAACGGGAACACATATACCTGGGGGAACAGTCTACGATCTGATATACACGCAAGGGAAAAGTAACAAGCTCAATCCCCTTGAAGGCTCCTTGACATAATCCAAGGTTTACCGACAAGTGACCTCAGGCTCCTCGACAATGGTCTATTCGAGTTTTACCATTTCTAATACGTGCACATCTTCTATCATTCCCAATGAGATAGGTATGATTACCTCACTTGTTCGGATATGATCTCATGCTTGAATCCTTTAGGAGGAGCTTTCCAAAGCATACATGCTACAATTGGATTTTCCTACCGCAATATCAACTACTTGTTTTTTTTAATTGTCTTGGAAAGTTAATTAAAACCTATTCCAAGACACTAGCCTAAGCTATGTTGGTGAAAAGATCCCTAGAAAATGTAAAAATTACTAGATGAATTTTAATTAAGTGTTGTGTTATTTGGGCTGTTATTACTCAAAAGGTAATGGATATGAAACCAATGGTGCTTTGACCTGACCCAAAACTGAATGCAATTGAATATGATAATGTAATAGTTTCAATTCGATGAATCCTAACTAAATTAAGGAGAGAGTTTCCATTCACTTCCAACAATGCAAGAATTGATAAATAAGAGAAAACATAACAAATTCTCTAATGCACTAATTTCATCAATAAAAACTAATGCTTATCAATTTCAATTTTTATTTTTATGTTTTTAAAACAAGCATAAAAACATGTAAATTCAAATCTAAGAAACTGATCTAAATCTATGATTGATTTTCCAGAATGTAAACTATGCATTTGTAATCTGTGCACAATTCACTTGAAAAGTATGCAAATGTAATCTATGCACATTTTTCGTTCTTATTCTGAAAATGAGAATTCTAATTATGCAAATGTGATATATGCAAGAGAATTCTTAGACACAAGATTATTCTAATGTAAGCTAAAGAACCAATCAAGTGTAAGTAAAGAAAATTGGGTGAGAATTCCAAAGGTCAAAAAATAAAAACACTCAAAGGCGATTAACACTTAGACACAATTTAAAACAAAATAAAAAAGATGCAAAATTGTTAAGAGACTGAGACAAACCTCGAAGTAATGACCAGAGGAAATCAATTTGAAAATTTCTCAAAAAAGAGACTCAAAACACCCAATTAACTTAGCAGACTGATGAGATTGTAAAAACTGCTGAAAGAAACTCACACAGAGATCTTGACAGTCAAGAAAAGTTGGGGTAATAACAGGGAATCAAGTAACTGGATTCCAGAAAACAGAATTTTTACTTTTTCAAAATTTTTCCAGAAGTCCACAGTTTTTAATGGAACAAGTTGCGGTACCACACTATATTGCACTAAAATCTGTAGAGTCTACCACTCTGTTTTATAAAAAAAAGTGCGGAAGACTGGAAAAACACAGAAAAAATAAAAATACAGATTTACAGTCAGTGATCCTATTGAGTCTTCTACCCAACTCAATTTTGAGCTAATCAAAAACAAAGAAATATTTCAATAGTCAAACTGAAAATGCAAAAGAAAATTAAGTTCATTCATTCCCCAGTGGAGTCGCCAATTTGTTAGACAGACGAATCCCTCTTGCGAACAAGTGCGATCTCCCTAGTATCCTAAGGATATCTAGAAATAAATAGACATATGTAGACCATTTTCTCTAGACTATTTTGCTTACGAATTATTAATTAACTATGGAGAGATGCTCCTACCTGAACTCCCACGCTTATTCAATCTTCAATCTAGTCACTCTAGAAGATATCAAACTACCATGTAAGATCTAGAATCAAAGACGAGCGAAAGGAATCAAAAGCATCTGCAAGATAAGATAATTCAAAAGCATAAATCTATCTTAGTGATCAAGGAATCCAAGAATTAAATTATCCAAAAGATACATGAAAAACTTAATGATAAAATAGAATCCATTTGTATTAACTTTGAATAAAAGAAGAAACCTTACAACCGTGATGCCTTGATGTTTGTACAGGTTCTTCCAAGGTCCCGAACAGTCATTTTCCTCAATTTTACAAGACTCCAACTCCCTTTATCAGCATAAAGCTATGGCCATGAGTTTGTAATCTCTCTCATGCCAATGATGTAGAATATGGAGAGTATGTTCACTCAGCAATTCCTCTCAAAACTATTGAGTTCTAAGTACTCTCTCCAAATCAAGAAGAAAACACTTAGTACAAAGTACAATCTACAATCTACCCTTGGGACTGAAGCTTGGCCTCAATTTATAGCAGAAGGGAGGTAGTTTCAGCTCGAAAAAGGAAGGGATAAAGCCCTCTCATCATGGGATTTTAGCTCCAAAAACCAAGGGATTACTCCATTCATGAAGGGATAATGGTTCATGAATGGAAGGGGCGAAGCTCGACGAGATAATGCTTCTAGAAGGCCCCAGCTGGGAGAATATTCGACCAGCTGGGCTTCTAGAACTTAATTTTCTATTTATTTTACCTTTTACGGGGGTCCAAAGTTTTAATGAACAGTACGTGCGGGATGTACCGCAGTTTTTATAGCAATAAACCGTGGTACCACAGGGAATGACTAGGAAAAGTGTGGGAGTATGCTTTTTAGGATTTTTAAGAGCTTCTTCCAGTTCCAAGACTTGATTTGGGGAACTTTATGTTTTTAGACTTCTAAGGAAGCAATAAATAGGTAATGATGAACCTATATAGACACTCAATGTCATGGTGATAAATTTCAGTGTAACAGTTCGTGTGTGAAAAATGTGTCAAATGGATGAGTTAATTAAGCATTTTTTGTTGAAATATGTAACTAGGTCCAGTCTTCATAATGACATGTCTGATCATGATTTTATGTATTTGATGTAAAGAGAAAAATAAAATTATTATTGTTGTTATTGAGGCATGGGTTTCATGCTCAAGGTTATTTGTTTTATAATTCAAGCACCCTGGTTGAGTGCTTCTAGGACTTGTCATTAATTCTATAAGTCAATTGAGTCATTTTCATGTATGGAATACTCTTGTGGGCATGTTACATATTGTAAAGAAAATTTATCTGAGTCAAATCTAGAGACAAAATACCCTCCAAGACCTTTTCATAGTGCAAAGAAAAAGTTGGACTTCAAAGGAGCAAGTCGGCCTATCGAGAAGGACAAGTCACCCTATTAGGGAACTCAAGGAAGCCTACATATAGGACCATTTGGTCTCATTCAAAGGAGCATCAATCAAGCATCTTAGAGAAAGCAAGAAGTGTGAAAAAGAAAGGACAAGAGGCCTCTTAGATAGTGAAGAAAAGAAGAAGGAAGACCGAAAGTTTGGGACTATTTTTGGGCCTCCTACACCTCACACATGCGAAGAGATTAGGGTTTCTATCTATTGCATGGAATTCAAGTTGCAGTACCATCAAGAATTCATTCATTTGTGCCAATACTAATTTTTTTAAGGACCAGTTTCACAAGGAAAAAGGAGTAGGAAAAGTGAAGGGAAAAGAAGACACATTTCTCCATTTCTTCTCACACGTGTTATCCTAGGGTTTCTGCATAAGAGACCAAAATTTGCAGGTCATAAGAGGCCAAGATATTACATTCAAGGTGCGAGTCTTAGCGTATGATGTGAAGGCATATTTGAAGCATAGAGACTTGGGTTGACTTTGTAAATAGTAAAGTATTCAAGAATAATTGTAACTTGGTCTTGGAGCGGTAATTTGATGTGGGTCATAGGTCTTTGAATTCATCAATTGAAGTTTTATAAGGCGAGAAGATTTCTTGTGGGTTTTCCTTTCAAGTGGAGAGGTTTTGGACCTGGATTGTCACATATATCTTGTGTCCTCTTGTATCATTGTTCTTTATTGTTTTGGTATTTTTTTGATGATAAGAACACTAATTATAATCAAGTGAAGAAGAAGCTAGTCAAGTTAAGTAAACTACATGACAAGAAGTTATAAAAAATAAGAGAAATAACCTAATTTGTTGCCCCTAGATTTATCAACTATTTTGATAATGCCAATGTTGTTGAAAATAAAGTTCATAAGCTATAAATAGTACTAAAAAAGAACAGCAAAATGAACAAGAAACTGAAGCACACAATCCCCTACCTAAGAAGGAAATCAACCAGCAAGCTAAATGAAGGAAAATAAGAAACTCAAAGACACAAAATTTTTCCAAAACATCTAGTATCTAAGGAACTAGGATCTAAAGGAAAAAATCTGCTCAAAGTGATGCAAAAAACCAGTAAAACGGAAGTGAAAATGTTGGAAAATGGCAGAAAATAAGTTTCAAATGGCATTATGCTCAAGCGGATCCTAAAGGGAAAAGAGAACACAAGATTCTAAATGGAATGGAGTGCTATAAAACATGTCTAAAAGGGATGCAAAACATTGGGAAAAAAACTGAAAAACAATGGCTGAAAATGTTGCACACTAGACTCCTCAACTCAGCAATTCTCTTCCTAAATGATAGAGGTGTACTCTAAACCCTTGGGGGGTTTTTTCCTTCCTCGATGAGAAAAATAATAATTGGATCCAAGCCTAGAGGTGGCTCAAAAAATAACAAAATCCCTTCCAGACACACTGGCATAAGTCTCAGAAAAAACTAAAGAAATTGAAAAACATTCCTTAAAAAATGCAAAACACAGTTTCTGACCTAGAAAGTGTGTCCGAATGTCGAAGATTGGTTAAACAATATGTTGGGGAGTGCAAAAAAGAGGCCAAAAAGTGGTTTTTTTCTCACTTCTCCCACTCGGGAGAACTGCTTCTGATTTTGTTGTCACCTACTCGGTTGGTACCTATGGCCTGCGGAAAGATGTGAAACCCCAACAGAAACAAACAAACAAAAAAAAAACTTTCTAGAAAATAAAAGAGATCTAAAAATAGAAATTGAGAGGAATGAAATTCTAGGAAAAAACTGAAAATAGATGAAAAAATAGTCACCAAGCTTCTAAATCACTACACCAATGGAATTTCCATTTGTTAGTATGAAGTATTTCTGTAGTGAGTGAAAATCCTTTCGCTTAATTTATAGGTGACTTATAACCCTAACAACAAAATATGGTTGTTTCTATGCTTTATATCTACAACGGAAATATAAGTGAAATAACCTAATAGAGAATATGAAATATCAATTTTATTAATCAAGAATGATACACCTAGTGAGGAGCGATCACAAAATTAGGTCTATAGATCCCCCTTCATGGGATGACTCCTTTTGTTGGTCATGCACTTCAGTGATGTGCTTCTCTCTCTCAATATGCAATGCACAGAAAAGAAACAAAAGATTTTTGAACTCAAGTGGTGGATGATGAAAATGACCGTGGTGAAGAATGGAGAGAAAACACTCTATTTATAAAAAAAAATTAATGGAATAGATTAAAAATTAAAAAATAATAAAATGTTATTGACTAAATCAAAATCTAGCCGTTGTGAAAATTTTATTATATTTTTTTAGAGGAAAAAGACATCCAAAATGGTCAAATATATTTATTTATAAAGTGGTTAAATTAATTAACAAATAAAAATGATTTATTAATCACTCTGTGAAGATTAAGCTAAATATGAACTTGAAACAATTATTTAATACTTATTTAATAATTATCTCATAAGGAAAATAGGAAATAAATATAGAATAATAAAAAAAATAATGATTATTTAATTATTCCAAGGTGACTAAGTCAAAAGTGATAAGAAGTAATCATCAAATAACGATTTAATAATTATTTCTAGAGAATATTAAATAAATAATGATTTATTTAATTATTCTCATGGGGTTTTTGGATTTTAATGAGAAATAATTTAGGAAAATGGTTCACTGAATTATTTCTTATGGTGAATGTGAGTTTTACTATGGTAAAACGCATCTTGCATGGTGTATTTCCATCGACCTAGTAATAAATGGCTAGGTGAACATTTTTTTGGGTGATAACACACCATTCCAGATGTGGAAGGCCCTTACAAAGTTTTTTGAAAGCAGTAGTCATGCTAGAAAGCTTGCTTTGAAGGAAAAAATGAGGAACATTTGCATGGGAAAAAACAAGTCCATTGTTACATATTTATCCACGTTTTCTCAAGTGAGAGATGAACTTGGAGGTGTTGGATAGATAGGTCCACCAACAGATCTTGTGAGCCTTTCTCTTCTTGGACTTCACAGATCTCGACACAGTTTTCAGGATGCAGTGAACGGAAGAGAAGCTCCCTAATTGGGAGAGACTATTGTTAGATATCGTATAGGAAGAGATAAGGAGGACCATAAGGGATGGAGTCTCTTCTGAGACAAAATATGAGGAGGAATTTGCTTTAGCTGGCAAAGGGAATAAATTCAAGGGGAAGAAGGCCCAAAGAAAAACCAAGTCTAGACAAAATGGATGCAAGGAAAAGAAGGATACAAGACCTTGCATGGAAATCCAACAAGCATGGTGTAGCAGTATAAGGAGGAGAAGAACTCTCTTCTTAGTTTGAATTGGAATTATCTTTGATACCTTGCATTTCAATCTTAGTTCGAGGCAGTGTGTGGTACATTGACTCAAGGGCTTCATTCCACATGAGAGAGGATAAATATTTTCTCATCATTTTGGAGGAGAAACACATACAATTCAATATCAAGCTTGGAAATGATGGCAGATACATGACCAAAGGAGTTGGTACAGTGAGCTTTAAGAGGGACTTGGGTTCCTTTCCCCATCTCAAGAATGTGATGTATGTTCTAGGATTCAATAAAAATGTTGTCACAGTAGTAGTCCTTGAAGAAAAAGGGTATGATTTAGTATTCAGTAAAGGGAAGGTATACCTCAAACATTCTGCTTCAGGAGAGGTCAAGTAGATTGGTGTCAGGATCGAATAGCTCTACAAATTGGAGGTTGATGCATGTGCAACCTTGAGAAGCAAGGCAAAGAGTTCCGAGAGTAGAGATGTGGTGGTTGAGCAAGAGTAGGATGGAGCTCTCAAGATGGATACTTAGCGAGCATCTCATTTTCAGGTTAAGCTAGGTGGAATTTTGGTTGACCAACATCAAGATGATGAAGAGGATCATAGCCTAGGGTGAGTGGAGGCAACCGCTCAGTCATAGATTCCAATATAGGGAATTTTTTATCCAAGTGAGAAGAGGATTTGGTTAAGGGAGCTCAAAAGAGAGTTGAGTCTCCCAACATTAAGAAGCAGACACCTAAGTACAGAGGGTACATGTCACTTATGACTAAAGTGACGAACTCACACGGCTTGGTGGGAAACAATGGGTCTCCAAATAAAGTTCCCCAGAAGGAAGCAAATAAGTATTCTAGTTCATAGGGGGCAGCTGGAGTAGCAGAGAACTTGGTGGAATTGAAGACAGATCCATATGGACAAGGTTCTTCCAAGAATCCCTTCCTAAATAAGAGGGAGAGTTGAATATGTAGCAAGGAATGGCTTATTTGACTTGTTATTCCAATTCGAATTCAATATCATAGTTGCTTTAGTTAGTTGTTAGTTAAGATTTGTGATGTGGCCTATCACTGAGTTATAGTTATTTAATTCAATTTATATGACATGCAGTGAGTTGTGGACTAGTTGATGGCTAAAATTAGTTATCTAATGGATTTAACTCTAGTGTTTATTAGTTAAATGAACTCTACTTTTAGAATAGAGATAGACTTGAGTTTAGTTGAGTATTTTGACTTTGTGTTAACTCAACTAACTCCCAGATAACAACAACAACTGCTCAATTTAGCTTAGTATGTCATGCAATTCGAATTTCTTATTAAGATTGGATGAAGACACGATTTTATTTATTATTGTACACATGTTTTTTTGTAATGGGCTTGAGAAGAAAGAAGAGAAATTTATCTTAGGAATTGTGTAAGGAAATAAGAGAAATTCCTATTTTCTAGGGGGAATTTGTGCTAGGAAATAGGAGCTCCTAGAAAGCCTTATTTTCCTTAGTGTCTGGAAAGGCTTGTATAGAGTTGATCAATATTTCATGGAGCTTTAGACTTGAAGAAAATTTCATGTAATAGATCATATTGCTCTATTTATTTAATCCAGTACAGAGGATTTTTCCCAGTTGGGTTCCCCATAAATATTTTGTGTTCTATGTGTGATTTTGTTTTTATTCATCATTTCCTTTCCGTAGATTTTTGGTAGATAAATATTGTGTCTTTTGTTATTATTTTTCTCTCATTAGAAGTTGCAAGGTATCAAATATTTTCTACAGGGCGTGCATAGGGAAATTTATTCCACAGGGATGAAATTAATGTTAACTATTAATACAGTTCGATATTCTTTTGGCGAATAAATAAATCAACACGTAATCAGAAACGATAAATGCTACCACTTGTAAACTGGCATCGATATAGTTGCGGGTGTGATCCAAACTATGAAATCATTTTGCAATAGATAGTATTGACAACCTATACGAAAGTGTGAGACATCATGGCACACCTGTATTTTTTATTAATAAATGCTTGTGCAGAGAACTTTCATTATTCAACGAGCTTTGTACCGAGAATTTTCATTATGAAAGCACAACCTTTAATCAATTAACTAGTCGTAGAGGTATGGACTATGTTGCATGGTAGTCATTCCTCTTGTTAATATTCATTATCCTCTTTAGTTTAATAATAATTTAACTCTACATTTACACAATTCCTCATTAAATCAAAAAGGGGAGAAATAACATTTAATATTTTAACATATAGAAGAATACATGCATGAAACCATTTTTAACTCCTTAAATAGTATTCTAAGTATGTACATCCCTTATTTGGTGCAAAATATTGTTGTACAAGATCAAATTTCAAGTTGGATTCCTCGAAAAAAAACATCGCAATGTTTGGTAGGATTTGAAACTACAAAGGATAAATTAGCATTGTCGTTGGCATGCATCATAAACACAAACAACCTAAAGAATGTTAATCATGAAATGAAAAGAAAAATTCTCCATTGGATTGGAAATACTTGCTCCTAGGAAAAGGAGTATCTTAAAACATTATAGTAGAACAATACATTCAAAACCCAATTCATGAAACTTTAATTTCAAACCAAAATATTTGTTTCATTGAGCTAAAGTTGCTACCAATGACCAATTTTTTGAGTGATAGCCTCTTGGAATATAAAACCATAAGCCTTTATGCTCAACAAAAACTAGAAACTCTAAATGAACAAATTCCATTCAATCCAAATAATCATATTTACCCATAATAGACAGAAAAATTATACCATTTGAAGCATCACACTTAAGATAAGTGTGCATATGAACGGTTGAGCAAATTACCTATCATTGTTTCATCTTAGCCCAAACTCCTTTGATAGGGTGAACAATGCTGAAATTGCACATCATTAATAGCCTCACTAGTTACAATGGAGTGCCCTCGTCATGACCCTAGTCTCCTTATCACAAGTGTTGACAAACTTCAAGTTAATTTCAAGTTGCAAGATGATTTCTTGAACCCTAGGTGCATAATTGTTCGAGAAACCCACCTTTAATATAGATGCAAATAAAAATAAAGGGCAACCACTATATTTTAAGAGTGAAGGAAGAGAAAAGGTCTTTGGATGGATTGATGAGTTTGAATCTAAGAATTACTACAGAAATGGACTTATGATAGGTCTACTAAGAAAGAACCATGGAAGAAATCAATGCAATTATGGGGTCAAAATGTAGTTGTGAATATGTACAATTATATCGATATAAACATCACTCATAGATACAAGGAGTAAGTCATATATCTATTTGAGGATGTAAGTTCAAGAATTTTCCTTTTTGTTTGTCCTTTTTATTGGGCTTGAGCTTGTGGGAATCTCATGAGCTAGATTGTTTACTTCTAAGGTTTCATAGACATTGGAAATGCTTCATGTGTTGTGATGTTGGGAAGATTCTAAAATTTTTAAGGTCTACATTAATGTGTTATCACTCTTGTTTAGCTAACGAAGGGAGGCAATCAATGTTCTTCCTTTGTTTTTTGTTAGTTTTTGCATTTTTCTTTTGCTAAGAAATAAGATATTTTAATATTTCCAAGGTAGATTACACAACTATAAAAGGAGAGGGTTGCACCTAAAAAGTTTGGCTCATAGATACCACAACATAGTTTACAGAGTTTATGTTGCTAATAATTTTGGTGGCGATTCTTTGAATACTATGTGCATAATTGTTCCAACAAATAGAATGGTGGTTGTTCATTTTGCGATTCATTCCTACATAATCCCATAGATAGTCATAAGGTAGGAAAAAGTGATGATTGTTACAATTACTTGCAAGTTCACAATCGTATTTTGCATATTAGGATAAACTTTCATATGATTTGGAGGCATGCAATTCCGAATATTTTTTTATGTGGTTCAAATAATCCTAAAGTAAAATGAAAAGCACATGAAATATTACATGAATATGTAAAAATACTTGAATCATTGCTGAACATATAACATGAAGAACTATGGTGTGAACAAATAACATGCTCTGGTGTGAATAAATAAGATGTCAATCGTGGTTGCTTAGATTTCTCCTTCCAAAACTCAACTAGTTTGGGCCATACCCATGACCACTATGCATGAGCACTATACTGGCAAGGGTAGGTGCTCACCATTTGGCCTACCCATTGGAAGTAGAGGCTTCCCCATTGTAGAGTAGGTCCCAAGCTACTAGCAACCTAATAAAAATTTTCAGGGTGGGAGGGATATGGGAGGTAGAAGCTATTGCTCATACTAAAATCATGTCACATAGAGGTAGAGGGCCAAAAGAATACCAAATCACAAAATGTAACAAACTTCAAACAACTTCTATGGCAATAGAAGGAAGAAAATTGACAAAGCTTAAATGGTGGCTTGCATCAATGGTAGGTAGAAAAGAGTAGTGGCAGGTGCACAAAACCCATGTGTCAAGTGCATTGATGTAGGTGCATTGAGGTAGTGGCATGTGCAAAGAAGAGGTGTATTTTGGACATACATTACTACTTTGCAATTTATTTTAAAATTTTGGTTAACCTATACATTACTACTTTTTAACTTGCATTAAAACTAAAACCTTATTTAGGCCAATCTAAATTTTGAAATGAAAAATAATAACATTGATACTAATAACAAAACCTCAAATGAAAGTGTCCAATAAAAATTCAAAGTATACCTTCTATTATTACTATTCATTTATATCCTAACTCATATATTATAAAATAATATTACTGTCAAATTTATATCATAATTCATATATTATATGCATAGATTCATCTTAAGTACACATCTAACATGTCAATTTATATCTTAATTCATATATTTGGAGCATAGATCCATCTATGTCAATTTATATCCTAATTCATATATTTGGAGCATAGATCCATCTTAAGTACAGATCTAGCATGAGTAGAAAGGGATCAAATTTCTTCACTTACAAACTTTTTCAAAGTGCAAAATACAATATGTTATTTTACATTGTTTAAATTGTATTTTTGAATGCTAAATAGAGTATATATAGGACCAAATAAAAAGTTTAACCATAGCTTGCTTGTCAAGAATTCCATAGGGGGGCTAACAATACACAACTTTTTAAAACAAAGTGCGACAAGTGGATTCATTTTCTCTCTTTTCCCCCACCATTTCTAGTAAGTACCTCTTTATTTTTGACAAGATTGAGGAGGATAACATTTTCTTGCAATGTAAGCTCATCCTTCAGATGATTCCAACTTAGTATTAAAATTGAACCCTAAGAAGGAGTGGTTCGTTCTTGTTTATAATTGATAGGTCCTTTATTGTTAAGTTTTAACAAGTCCAGTATAGGTGAAACTCAGTGTTTTTCAGTTTTAGGGAGTCATAAGAAAAACTTAATAAAACTCCATGGGTGTACTTTTTCATAAATTTAGTCTCTCAAGCCCGAAAAAGGATAAAATAATGCAGGAGAGAACTCTATTAACCATGATTAGTCAACGTATACCTTTTTTGTAGATAGTCCATTTCAGTCCAGTATGTAGTTATATTGAAGGGACTAATTGCTCATTTCCTTGTCTAGGTTCGAATAGTCATATCGCCAGATCTTTTTCATGTTTAAGAGTCTCGAAAAAGGGTTTAAAAGAGAACCTCCAAGGTTTTGCCGAGCAATTTTCAAGAGTCCATGCTGATAAAAGACAATAAGCTTTTTTTCGTAAATTTTAGAATGAGTTCAAAGGGATAAAAGGCGGTAACTCATATGGCCGACTTTCAATTTAATTTATACAAGAAAGGGACTCGGGAAGAACTCGACAAGTTCATGTACGTTTTAAACAAGCATGAAAAGTATAGCAAAAGAAACTCGATGATTTTCAAAAGTGAGTTTAACGAGTCTTGAAAATAATAACCAAAATGGACTCAGGATAGGTTTCATTTTTTATAAAAGCTTGAAACAGAGAAAAACTATGCTTCAGATAGGTTTGTTTCATTTTTACACAAGCTTGAAATAGAGAGAAAACTATGCTTGAAAGTGGTTTCATGTTTACACAAGCTTGAAACATAGGAAAACTATGCTTGAAAGTAGTTTCATTTTTACACAAGCTTGAAACGTAGGAAAATTGTGCTTGAGAGTGGTTTCATTTTTACACAAGCTTGAAACAGAGAAAACTGTGCTTGAGATAGGTTTTTCAATGCCTCCAAGCGTAACTTGCTAGATCATATGCCCCCCAAGCTTCATTTCATTCAACTAAGTTAACTAATAGTTACTAATAGGTGGATGGAATGAAGGTTCATTTACGAGATCAGATGAAAGACTCAACTTGACACTTACAAGATCTAATCAAAGACTCGACTCAATTAGGAGAGGATTTGTTTCATTTTTTAATGAGCTTGACACAGAGAAAAGAACTATGCTCATGGAAACTTGTTTCATTTTTTAACGATCTTGACACAAGAAAAGGAACTATGTTGAATATGAATTGATTCATTTTTTAACAAGGTTGACACAGTAAAAGGAACTCTCCTCATACCTGATTCATTTTTAACGAGGTTGTCACAGTAAAAGAACCATCCTCATTTCCTGATTCATTTTTTAACAAGGTTGACACAGGAACATGAACTCTCCTCATAAACTACTATCTCTAATCTATCAATCTACTCTCTACAATCTACATACATAACCCACTGATTCATTTTTTAACGAGGTTGACACAGTAAAAGGAACTCTCCTCATGGGAACCTATTTCATTTTTTAACAAGGTTAGCATAGGAAAAGAACTATCCTCAACGACATGTTTCATTTTTTAACGAGGTTGACACAGTAAAAGGAAATCTCCTCTGGGAACTTGTTTCATTTTTTAACGAAGTTGGCACAAGAAAAGAACTATCCTCAAGAGAACCCGTTTCATTTTTTTAACGAGATTGACACAGGAATAGGAACTCTCCTCAAGACATGTTTCATTTTTTAACGATGTTGACACAGTTAAAGGAACTATCCTCACAAGGGCTTGTTTCATTTTTTAATGAGGTTGACATAGGAAAAGAACTCTCCTCATGGAAACCTTGTCATGGCTTCCAACTGGAAGGAACACATTTCAAGGGACACCTCAATCATAGCTTCCAAGAGGTCTTCATCAGATGGAAGAATAGTTCTCATGTCAAGGGAAGGGATAAGAACATCGTGTTCAAATAATCCCATAGGGTTTCCTATGCCAATTACCGGATCTATGTCAAAGGAAGTCGAGCAAACAATGAGAGGCTCGCTTGCATCGGTAACTGAAAACATGGGACAGGTTGCCACATAATTAACCCATGGCGGGGTAGATACCTCTTCCTGATAAGGAACATTTAGGGGTGTCGGATTATTGGTAGTCGAATCAAGACTAGCAAATGAAAGTTGGTCTACAGTCACAATGTTTCCATTGTGAGGGAAAGACATCACGCGAAAGAGTGTCGATACAACAAATTTCATTGCATAGACATAGTCTAGCCCAAGGAGTAATTGAAATCCAAAGGGCCTCGAACTACCATATGATCAATACAGACAATTTTACCTTCCAAGGTAATAGAAAAATTTGGAAGGATCCCTAAAGGTTCACTAATGGTTCAATTAAAAGCTGACAGATTCTGCATAACAGGCACAAGCTGAGGGGAACCCAAAGCTTTCCAAGAAGTTGAGGATAAAATACCAACAGAAGCACCTTCATTTATATTAGTGTGACGCACATTCTTACCATGAACCTTCACAATGATTTGGAAAGATATGGAAGAAGGAAGACGAGGTTATGTCAGTCTATTCCAATCAAAGGAAAATACCTCAGTACTTGGAGGGGGTTCTGAAGAAATAGGTGTAATGCCCCCTACCATAGAAGATTCTAATGTAACAAGAAGAACCTGAGCAGTATGATTTTCACTCTCTACAAGGAGAGTGGGATCGACTGATGTGAAATTGAGTCGACCACTTGATCAACTAAAGGATCATCAACCTCAGTGATATGAGTTTCACTCTCCAATGGAAGAGTGGGATTGACTGTATTTGAAATTAGATCAATCACTTCGCCAGCTAACGGTAGGTTGGGAGAAAGTTTACGGTAACCAGTTGGAAGTTTTTGCTATGGAACATTAAGGTTTTCCAACAATTTTGAGGCTTCATCCATGTGAGGGAAAATGTGAGTTTGATGACTCCCTTTGCATAACTTACAAGGAAACCTAACTTTACCCTTTTTCCCAGGAACCTGACAATCACTGGTTGATGGATCAACGGTAAGTTGATGAGAATTTTCAGCCCATACTTCCAAGACCTTTGGAATACCAAGACAATTGATAAGGAAGTGGTCACCCTTACAAAGCTTGCAAGGGAATTTTGGTTTACGATGCATGTTGGAGGTTTCCTCAACATTGCCAACACTTACAGCCATGGTTGGTTGGTTGACTTCTTTCTTATCTTGCTTCTTCTTCTTCTTCCATTTCTTCTTCTTCTTAGCCACCTAGTTACTAGCGTCAAGTCTTTTACCAAGCGAAGAGGAAGAAAGGGAGGAGGACATATTGGGCGAAGAAGGTAAAGGGTCAAGAGAAGGTTGGTGATGTTGAGATGGTGAACTCTGTTGTGGTGAAGCATCTGGTTGAGGTGGAACAATTTGAGTATTCGTGGCCAACAAAGTTGAAAATAACCAAACCGGTAAACCTATTGTAAATCCAGGTAATGACAATGTAGCCATATAAGGAGTACCAACATTTCCAAAGTAAGGAAAAGTGTTAGGATTCTCATTAAGAGGGGTTCCTTGGTTGGTAAATTCCGGAACAATTGTCATTAGATTCAACTTTAGTGAATTTTATTAACAATTTAAAAATATTCACAATTCACAATTCACACCTAACAATTAAAATTCACAGTTCACACCTAAGGTCTCTAAGAAGTAAAAACAAACAAATGAACATGCGCTATCAAATCTAGAATTCAAACCACACACAAACAGTAGATTCCCGCACTAAAATCACTAGTTGGTGATGAAATCCAACATCGTAGAATTTTAATGCAGAAATGGCGGTTGGAATAGTTACCCCAACAACCTGCTTAATGAAATAGACCGGTGAAAATTTCTCCACTTAAACCATCTCGAGTGAAGATAACCCTCCGGAGAGTCCAAGTGAGTCTAGCCGACGTCTGCTCCAGGTACAGTGGGACCTGCCCTCCACCATCGCCTTGGGAAAGAATCCTAAATTTAATGGCCATTAAGGTCACCAACGGGAACACATATACCTGGGGAAAGAGTCTATGATCCGATATACACGCAAGGGCATAGTAACAAGGTCAATCCCCTTAAAGGCTCCTTGACATAATCCAAGGTTTACCGACAAGTGACCCTAGGCTCCTCAACAATGGTCTATTTGAGGTTTACCATTTTTAATACGTGCACATCTTCTATTGTTCCCAATGAGATAGGTATGATTACCTCATTGGTTCAGATATGATCTCGTACTTGACTCCTTTAGGAGGAGCTTCCCAGAGCATACATGCTACAATTGGATTTTCCTATCGCAAGATTGACTACTTGTTTGTTTTTATTGTCTTGAAATTTAACTAAAACCTATTCCAAGACACTAGCCTAAGCTATGTTGGTGGAAAGAGCCCTAGAAAATGTAAGAATTTGGGCATGAAAATATTTGAGAAATTTTCTAGTTACAATGTTTGAATCATGCTTTTGATGGTGAAAATAGATTCACCACCATAAAAAACCTCTCTAGAAAATTCAAAATATTAAAATTTGATAGCTATAACCTGAATTTACAAAAATCACTACAAGATATTCTTGAAATATTACCAGAATTTCCATAATTTCAAATAAAAAAAGAAATCCAGTTAAACTAGTGCGTTTACTTTTCTGGAAGAAAAGTTACTTGCGGCGAAAGGGGGTTGCCTGTGAGCTCACGGGTTCATTTGACTACGGGCTTATTAGTACCATTGTTGCACTACGGAACATGAGTTTCTACCTCAATTTGATGGAATATTTCAAAACGTTAAAGAAAGCAAAATTTCGTTAAAGATTATGGAGTTTTGACTTCTTTCCTGGTTGGGTTCTAAAGCAGGTTAGAAACCCTGAAGCTGTTTACTGAGCCTCTCCACTTTGTAGTTACTAGTCCCTGCCTATGGCAGGGCAGGGACTATAGCGTTGGTTGGATGTTGAACTAAAATTAAATCACTTTGACCAACCATGATGTTTCTATTTTAACCAATTTTTACATATAAATATCAGATCAAAACTGTTAAAATATATAATTACTTCCTGCATGCAGAAGTTAGACAAATAGTTAGGTGAATTTGTTGAGTTGAGTTATAGACAGATTTGGTGAGTGAGTTAAGCGAGTTGATCAAGTTCAGTTATGTGAGAGAGTGTGTGCATGTCATTTAGGTTAAATACTCATCACCAAGTTCATTGTATTTAGAGTTTATGATTTAGAGTGATTGAGATTAATTGAAGAGCCGCAACTCATTATTTCCTGTGAAATACTTGTGTTATTGTGTGATTGAATCCTTTGGCTATCCAACAAGTGGTATCAGAGCTGAGGAAGGATGAGAAGATCCGTGGGCAAGCAAAGCCTGAGAAAGAGGCCAAGAGAAAAGACTGTCAATTTTTTTTTTACACAAAAAAAATCTCTTTACCGGCGGTCCGCACGTTTTTAGTGCAGCACCTGCGGAGGGTCCACAACTTATCCTTGGAAAGACTGCGGCAGTTTTGGCAAACTTACGATTCACCCAAAATCGGGTTGGTTCTGCAGTTTATTCGTGTCTGAGGGTGCGGACTCAATTTTTATATTTAAAGGCAACCAAACAACCAACGATGGCAAAGTTTAAAGAAAATCCGTGTTGAAAAAGTCAACACATTGGTTAGCTGCAGTACGTGAGCCTTTTTTTTTTAAAGGTACATACGTATATTCACTTTCGAATTCCGTGCAGCATATTTGTTTTTTGTGAAATCCAAAAATAAATACGTGGATGTGGATGAGAGCCCTTTTTTTATTTATTAAAAAGTTCTATATAGTTGGCATGCAAGGGCTTTAATCACAAGTTTTTTTTAGATTTTTTTTATATAAAGTTTTTTTCTAAAAAGATTATTTATATAAATAAAACAAAAAAATCAAAGTTTTTTATAAAATTTTATAAAAATAAGGAAAAAGATTTTTTTTTTTTATAAAACCTAGGTTTTTATTGAAAGGGATTTTTTTTTAAAAGGAGCTTAGCAAAGCTTTTACAAAAAGAAGAGAAATTTAGGGTTTTTGTGAGAGACAATTTTTTTTGAGGCAAGATGGCCACATCAAGTTTTCAGCCACAACTTCCATCTTTCACTGGGAAAGATTACGATGTGTGGGCTATTAAAATGGAGACTATGCTAAAAGCACATGATGTATGGGATCATGTCAAGTTTGGGTTTGTAGAACCTGAGAATGACGCAGAAGAACGAGCCCTCAACAATGCAGAGAGGGAACAATGGAAGAAAGACAAGCGGAAGAATGCACAAGCGTTGCTTCTTATCCAGCAAGGAGTGGACCGAGCAGTGTTCCAGAAGATCATGATAACCTCTTCAGCAAAGGAGGCATGGGAAACTTTGGCGACAAGCTATCAAGGTATGGCCAAAGTTAATATAGTTAAATTACAGAATACTAGGAGAGACTTTGAAAGTCTGCAGATGAAGGAGACAGAGGACATTGATTCCTTCATGAATAGGGTCATGTCTGTCGTCAATCAATTAAAAATATATGGTGAACATGTTAAAGATCGAAAAGTGATTGAGAAGGTTCTTCGATTTTTATCTACCAAGTTTGATGTTGTGGTAGCAGCCATAGAGGAGGCAAGGGACTTGGAAAAACTGACAGTTGATGAGTTGATGGGATCCCTTCTATCGCATGAAGCAAGGATAGACAGAAATAAGGATTCCACTCTAGAAACCGTCTTCAAAAGTCAAGTTTATATTTCAAGAGGTCGAGGCAGAGGTCGATCGAGAGGCAAAGGACGAGGCAGCAGCTATGGTGGTTAGAGAGATGGCCGAGAAGATCATGAGAATCAAAGTGGAAGCAGTAGCAGAAGAAGCTTTCACAACAATCAAAGGTCTGACAAATCAAAGGTAAAGTGTTATTACTGCAATAGATTTGGTCAGTATGTTCGTGATTGTAGGAAGAAGGCTGATGATCAAGACAATCAAAGAGCTAATGTTAGTACATAAAATACTGACTCTATGTTTTTAGCATGCAACACCATCCATGCACCGTCTGATAAGGTCTGGCTATTAGACAGTGGTTGCAGTAACCACATGATAGGCAACAAGAATTTGGTTGCCAATTTGGATGTCTCAGTGAAGACAGAGGTAAAGTTGGGGACTGACAAGACTGTGGATGTAGATGGAAAAGGAGTGGTCAACATTGTGACCAAGCAGGGGGAGCCAAAGACCATATCAAAGGTATATTATGTCTCTGGACTCAAACACAATTTTATTAGTGTTGGTCAACTGACGCAGAAAGGATACAAAGTTATCTTTCAGGGGCAACAGTGTGTTATTTACGACAAATCCCCAAGCAAGCAGCTGATTGCAAAGGTGCAGATGATGAGGAACAGAATCTTTCCTCTAATTATGAACTTCAATGATCAGGTTAGTTCTTTTACAACTTCATGTTCTGATGATTACTGGTTATGGAACTTTTGGTTTGGACACTTGCATTTTTCCGGTTTAAGATTATTGCAGCGGAAACAGATGGTGAGAGGTCTACCTCCCATCAAAGAACCTGCTAGCACTTGTGAGTGTTGCATCTTGGGAAAGCAACACCGTGAAAGTTTTTCGAAAGGAGTTTTCTACAGAGCAAAGAAACCACTTGAATTGGTTGATCCGGATTTATGTAGGAACACAACAGAATAAACATATAACCATAAATACAGAGATGCAGCGGAAATAAAACTTCATTTCATTAATATCAAAGAACTGAAATTTTCCTACAGACAGAATGGAAATAAAACTAGCTAGGGCGCTGGTAGCTATCTCTGAGAAGAGATGTGGCGGCTACAGGCCTCTGAACTGAGTTACAATGAGGCTCGAGGGCCTATTTATTATTGAGAAACAATGGGGAACCCTAATCATCCCAAAAACCTAACCCTAGGAGATGAAGCGCCAAAACTATGGGCCCCGTTTGGGTAAATTGGTGTTTCAACTTCCCAGGGACGTAACTTTGGCATACTATCTCCGTTTGACGCACATGATATATTCTTGTCTCTGGCCTGCAGCACCTCAATTTCTTCACCATCTTCGTTTTAAAAATTTATGGTTAAATCTCTAGTTTCTTCGGAAAAAGAATTTATTTCTATGTTACAGGGTGTTTCCTGTTCATTTGGGGAATCCTCACTTGGGCAGCTGACATCAGATGTTGAGTCTGAATTAGAAAATTCAAACTCATTTCTGCCCACCAGGAAATATTCAATCTGTTTATCTCCTTCAAAGACCTGCCAATATTTCTCGTTGTCTGGCACTGCGGGTCTGAATTTGGTCTGAATGATGATTTGTTGGTCAGCTGGAGGCTTAGAAAATGAACTAGCTAGGCAAGCCAATCCATTTGCAACTGCATTCTGGCCCCTAGGGACAAACACTAATTTGTATTCAATAAATGTTTTCAACAAATCTAGGGTGTTGTTTTGGTATGCTCTTAACCTGGGGTGTTTTGCAATGTATTCACCATTCACCTGTTTGATGACCAGCTCTGAGTCTCCTAGCACAGTAATCCTGCGAGCTCCTAATTTCTTCAACAGATTTAAGCCCAGGGAGAGAGCCTCATATTCTACAATGTTATTTGTGCATTTGAAGTGCAGACTTACAGCGTGGCCCTCTGTATGGTCATTTTCCGTGTTTTGTAGCCATACCCCTACCCCAACAGTTTGCCTAGTACAGGACCCATCGAAATTCATCTCCCACAGGGGTTCACCATTATGTTGCGTTAGAGGGTCTGTACTAGGCTATGAGTTGTCTTGTTCTTCTCGTGGTGTATTGTTTTGAGGGATATGACTAGTAGGGTGATTGCATTGTGTTTCTAGTTCGTTCTGAGTTAGGTTCCTACCGCATATTCTACAGGTTTCACTGCTGCTTTCTTTTTCAATCTCTTCCAGGGTAGCCATTATGTTCAGGTCTGCGTTTCCAACCTCCACACTTGTATCTGTGATTTCAGATTCCGATTCCTCCACGGGCTCATCATTATAAAGGATGAAGGAGTCGAGATCCGTATGTACAGAATATAATGGTGAATTTGCAGGCTTTTCGGGGCTGCTTACTAAGAATTTCATCTGGGATTCCCTATACAGTCTTCTAGGTTGGCCGAAGATAGGGATAGTGGCATATGAGCCATCCATCTGCATTGTTCCTTGCAGCTTGGCTCCCCATGATCTTGACAATAGCATGCCATACTTGGGTGGCACATCTGCCACCACCACATCCATGACCATACACTTAGCAGGAATCTGGGTCAAACTCACACACAAGTCTTTGATTAGGCCTAGGCACTTAAATTTGCCGGAATCGAACGAATATAAGTATTTATAGGGTCTGGTTATCTCTAGGCCTAACCTTTCCATTACTACTTTAGGCATTAGGTTGTGGGATGCCCCGGAATCATGCATTGCATTGTGAAGAATCTTGTCGTGAATGTTGAGGCTGAGGTAGAAAGGTGGAACTACCCCCTCCTGGAACTTACCCTCAATTTTTTGGACCAAAAAGTAGGGCTGGTTGATCATCATTCAGGTTTACAGAATCATTTATTTCTCCCAGATTCAATGCTTTCGAAATTTGGCCTTTATATACATCCTGAGTGGCCAACTCAGATAATGGTACAGAGATTTTAATATTTGCAATCTCACTCTCTAGATTGAAAGTGGACTGACTCTTTTGGGAGCTCGACTCTGCTTTATTTGCCACTGTCTTAGTGGCTGAATCAGTTGGCTGATTTTCACTATGCACATGTGTAGGAACCGTTTTGTCAGGAGCACTAACTGAGGTGCTAGCGCTACTAGTTTGTTGGCTTTGTTGTTCAATGTTTTGGTTGTCTTTCTCTTTGTTTTTGCCAGAACTTTCAGCTGCTGATTTGTTGTTTACAGCAGTTACTTTAGAAGATTTTTCAGGCCTCTTTTTTATGGTAACCTCAGGAGTTTTGGTCTTGGAGGTGTCTTGACTCTTTTTGCTCCTAAGTTCATATTGTTCTCTGACCTGCATAATAGCATTTTCAAATCCAAGCCTGTAGGCTTCAGATTCTGATCCTTCCTCATCCCAGTAAGAGGATAAGGGCTGATCTTCTTCTGAATCAAAGTTGTGGATTGAATCTTCTGTTTCGAACATGTTTATCGTGTCCCCCTTAGATTCTTCTATGATTCCCTCATCTTCATCTAAATTTTTTTGGAAAGGGGGAATGACTTGTTGATCTGACTCTTTTTGTCTGTTGGGAGGGGTGTTGTTTCTCCTAAAGTTCTGGTTCTGGTTTTGATTTTGATTTCTGTTCTGAGTGACAACCATTTTCTCTATCATTTTCTGTAGTTTTTCCATGTTCTTAGATAATCTGTCATAATTTGGGTCAGATGTGGAGGCTACACTGTCATCCCTATATGTTACCCTCTTCTCAGCTCTCAACCTTGCTCTTTTCTCCATCAAGTTTGCTTCTATGGTTATGGCTCCTTTCTGCATGTCCTCCAAGGTGGTGTATTCTTTATCCCTAAGCTCATAGGCCATGTCAGCATCAAAACCTTCAGGATATTTTGCTAGGGCCATGCCTTGTGGAGGTTTCATATGTGGGGGAAGGGCATTATAAATGCTATTGAATCTCATTGTGTAATCATGAACACTCTCCCCTACATTTCTTTTAAGGCTCAAGTATTCAGCTAGAAGTTGTCTAGGGTTTTCCCTAGTTTCCCATTTGTTGATGAAAGTCTGGTATAAGGCAGGTAGGTCTTGGATACTACCATCAGGCAGGTTTTTAAACCACTTCTTCACTTCACCTCCCAAGCTCTGGGCAAAGATTCTCATTTTGATCGTTTCATCATCAATTTCCATATAGTCAAAAGAGTCTTCCATTTTATCTACATGTTGTTGAGCTGTGATGGACTCTTTGGCAGTGAGATGTGGGATTTTTGACTCATAATCATTGGGTAAGGGTAACAAGGGCTGAGGTAAGACCAAAGGTGCATACCAAGCTGCCATGATGATATTTTGATGAGGTAAAGGATTAATTTGAGCAGCTGGTATATTGATGACAGGGATATTTAGACCAGCAGAGGTTTGGTGAGCAGACCTAGGGTGGGAAAGCCCCAAATTTTGAACAAAGTGTATGTCAGGTGGTGTAGATGGAGGGGTTCCTCTATCCCTAGTGTATTGACCACTATGATATGGTGAACTGTGAAGCTCGAGGTCTGGCTGGTCTAAGTAATCGAATGACTTGAATCTTGATAAACTGTTTAGGGGGTCTGGGTCAGGGTGAGAGTGTAATAGAGCTGTTAGGTCTTCTGGTGCAGAGTTAGCTCTATGAATGTGGCTGGAAATAGGTGATCTTTTAGGTGTATGAGATCCTTTGAGAATACTCTCCGGGTTATCAACTATTTCAGGTGGGTTAGGGTTGGGGTAGGCTCTGGTGTGAATGCTTCTTGAAGCCAGAACGTTGTTTTGACCAAAGCTTGACCCTACTTGTTATTATTATTGTGGTTGATGTTGTTATGAAGGCAGGTCTCCCAGTGGATTCTTATGTGAAACCAAGTTAATCAGCAGGCCTACTGATCACCAGTGGAGTCTTTTGAACGTTTGGGAGCTATGGAGTCGCCAGGTGGAAAGTTGAGGGTCTATCTAAAGGGTTACATTGTCCACCACAGTGCTCGGGCACTATCACCCTTCACGGATAACCTCAGAACTGAACAGGCTCTAACCAGAGATTGAATGGGAGGGCGTTTACCAGATATGTCACCTCCTAGAGAGGATGAGATCTGGAGGCTACCTGGCCCTGTCCAGGCTCTGTCTAAGAGAATGACAAATATCTCTGAGGCTGCCCGAGAAGAGGTGTAACTAACTTCCAACATAACCAGATATTGTGGGTTTGAATGCCTAAGGATGTTCAAGCTGTAACGCATTCAAATATCCCCAGTATGGTCGCCATTATGTTAGGGTTCCCATGTTTTGGCAAGGTTGGAAATACCAAAATATGAGACAACATAGAACCACTTTCAGACCTTAGGATCCAGCCCTCCTAGGTCCAGAGAGGGATCTCTCTATAATCGTCAAAGTGTATGGCTTTGAAGCTCAAGTTTAAGATATTAGGCTAGTTATATGCGCAGGGTTTGTTTGTTTGATTTAGAGTTTGGTTGTTGGAAATCAGGAAAAAAAAGTTTTCAGCATGAGACAAGGTTGGGAAACAAAGGATATAGGCAAAGGAGAAATAGTTCAGGGAATGCCAAGTCCATTGGGAAATGGAGTCAAGAAAGGATTTACTTGCTATCCAACACACAAGCTTTCAGTTGGGCTATTCATCTAAAGCCTTGGATCCTAACGTGATAAGGTAGTTTGGAACGTCAAAGGCTGAAAGAGAAGGAAGGAGATCCATCTAAATATGTCTATAGATCGGGTCAGAGGTCATTTAACTCTAGACCTGCTTGGACATAGTCAGAGGCTACACAAAGGGAACTTAGAAAGGTTTAATGGAATGGAAAGATCCTAGTGAGGCAGAGGCGGGTTCTAGACCTCCCAGTGTTCTCAACACATCCAACTAAATCCCAACAAGAACATCTAAACGTAGATTTCATCAACTCATACATCAGAGAGCAGGCAACAACATCCACTACACTGGTTAAATCAATTGAAACCTATATTCAGATACACAATAGCAGAAAACATTAAAGGCGAGGAGAGCAACAACATAAGGCACCCAACAAGGGTGAATCTTATGCCAAACTTCTGATGCAAGCTAGAGGAAACGAAATGAATGAAATAAAACAAAGATGGAAAAACATCACCGCAGCTTTAGATCAGGATCCAAAGAATTGTGCTCATTATATTAAACATCAACACCAATCAGGTACAGCGTAGCCAATAACTTGGTCATTCAATCTGAATACATCTTACTCAGCCTATCTTACAGATATACACAGAGCTCTTAACTCAAGAGAAATACTTGTAGTTCTCTGATCTCTCATCAACAAAACATTACAATGTTTCTTTCTGTGCTTTATAGCAGAAGGGACACAGAAGATCGACTGAGGAGGTAGGTGAACGTTGAATGTAACATTAAACACAACAATGACTGTAGGGTCGAAACCCGTTATGCTTGACATGTTGTATATTTAATCTCTGCCACCTCCTTGTGAAAGAATGATCTGCTTCGGATATGATCTTGACATTTGGTTGTAGTACTCCAGGTGATTTGAACAAGAATAAAATAAACTGCTGAGAGGTTTGCCTCATGAATGTTTGATTGTATTGAACTGTAGCTAGGGCGGGAATTCTTTCAGTCACATTGTGCATAATAGAAGCTGTATGAGCGCCCTGTACTTGATGGAGAAAAACATCCTGCTGATGAATAAACCCTGATGGTACCTGTTACTGTGCTCAGGATCTTTTGGATCAATCCTCGGGGTCTTCAAACTGTTGTTTTGCCTTCTAAACCTCTGATTAAAGGCTCGAGATCATCATTAGCCCACCTTAATCTTTTTCTTTGCACTGGAACACTCTGCTGCTCAATCTCGGCCCCTGTTCGTGCACTCTGAGTTTTAATGGCGCCGGACGGTTTTTCCACAGATTTTAGACTCTGTTCTTTAAATGCACGTCCAATCTTCACCTTCCCGGGTTATTTTCCATAAATCCCGCAACTGCAACTGATCTACTCTGATTTCCTCATCCTTGCAACAAAGGCTACATATTATGGCGATCTTTTATCATTTTCAACCCTGCAAAACACGAAAACCATGAGTGAAACAATGGATGGGGTGGCGGATGAGGTGGATAATGAGCGTGATTGCGCAGATGAGATGGGAGGAAGAAATTCGTAGAGAAATGGCGAAAATAAGCTATGTCGGAGGTGGCGGTATGCAGGGCGAAATATGAATGAAAACATTAAAATACATGGAGAATGGAGTAATATATGCGACGGAAAGGTATGTGCATGGAGGGTGCACGTGGGATGCTGAAGTGGAGGGACCGGGAGCAATAGACTGGTCAAGAACGCACGGATGAATCTGGACCGTCAATCGGGGTGGAGATCGACGACGGAATGACGACAGATGGCAGGCCCGCAGGTGCGATGGACCGGGTTAAACAGTGCGTGGTTTGAGAGGACGCAAGCCATTAGATGAAGCGTTTGAGATTCGACGGTCGACAGTGATTCCGCTCGGCGTCCATGGTCGAAGGATAACTCGCGAAATGGGGGTGGTTTTAGAGTCATACAAAAGACACGCCTCGCAGGGCCAGTGGAATCGCTGGCTCTCCAGGGAAAACCGTCGTCTGTAGATGGGTGGTGCGGAATATACCGGTGGTTTTGGAGACTGCGCAGGCTGGGGGGGGGTCCACATGTAAAGTCACGCGCCGCACCATCTGATTTGGGGGGCATATCGACGGTCGAGATTCTTCCATAATTTTCACGGGCGGAAGACTTTAGACACAACAAAAAAAGTGATTTTTTGACTTTACAAAGGGAAAAAGGCAATTTTATATGGATGGCGGGAGTGTCGTGCGGTGGGCCCCGAGGGGGTCGCAAATTCGCGAACGGAGAAAATGCGATAAGGAAATGCGATTGGGTGAAAGTGCGATGGCGCGATATGCGATAAACGCTCTAAGGGGCAGCGCTTGGTCTCATGGGAGGAAAACGCGGTGGTTAATGGAGAAAGGGGCTAGGCTTAATATAAAGTTTAAAGTGGGTTTTTTAAGCCTTTCTGATGTATTTTGAGGCTTTGGGAGGTAACGATAGGGAGGAGATGGGGAGCTTGCTTGTCAAGAATTCCATAGGGGGGCTAACAATACACAACTTTTTAAAACAAAGTGCGACAAGTGGATTCATTTTCTCTCTTTTCCCCCACCATTTCTAGTAAGTACCTCTTTATTTTTGACAAGATTGAGGAGGATAACATTTTCTTGCAATGTAAGCTCATCCTTCAGATGATTCCAACTTAGTATTAAAATTGAACCCTAAGAAGGAGTGGTTCGTTCTTGTTTATAATTGATAGGTCCTTTATTGTTAAGTTTTAACAAGTCCAGTATAGGTGAAACTCAGTGTTTTTCAGTTTTAGGGAGTCATAAGAAAAACTTAATAAAACTCCATGGGTGTACTTTTTCATAAATTTAGTCTCTCAAGCCCGAAAAAGGATAAAATAATGCAGGAGAGAACTCTATTAACCATGATTAGTCAACGTATACCTTTTTTGTAGATAGTCCATTTCAGTCCGGAAAAGGGGTAAAGTTATATTGAAGGGACGACTGTTCATTTCCTTTAACGAGTTCGAATAGTCAAGTACTCGGTGATCTTTTCATGTTTAGAGAGTCTGAAAAAGGGCTTAAAAGAGAACTCCAAGGTTTCGCTTTTTCATAATTTTCAAGAGTCCAAAAAAGTGATAAAAGTATGCACAATGGTTTCTCTTTTTCGTAAATTTTAATGAGTTCGAAAAAGTGATAAAAAGTGTACTCATATGGCCGACTTTCAATTTAATTTACAAGCAAGAAAGGACGGAAAGAACTCGACATTTTCATGTACGTTTTACAAGCATGAAAAGTATAGCAAAAGAAACTCGGGATTTTCATGAGTTTAACGAGTCTTGAAAATAATAACCAAAATGGACTCAGGATAGGTTTCATTTTTTATAAAAGCTTGAAACAGAGAAAAACTATGCTTCAGATAGGTTTGTTTCATTTTTACACAAGCTTGAAATAGAGAGAAAACTATGCTTGAAAGTGGTTTCATGTTTACACAAGCTTGAAACATAGGAAAACTATGCTTGAAAGTAGTTTCATTTTTACACAAGCTTGAAACGTAGGAAAATTGTGCTTGAGAGTGGTTTCATTTTTACACAAGCTTGAAACAGAGAAAACTGTGCTTGAGATAGGTTTTTCAATGCCTCCAAGCGTAACTTGCTAGATCATATGCCCCCCAAGCTTCATTTCATTCAACTAAGTTAACTAATAGTTACTAATAGGTGGATGGAATGAAGGTTCATTTACGAGATCAGATGAAAGACTCAACTTGACACTTACAAGATCTAATCAAAGACTCGACTCAATTAGGAGAGGATTTGTTTCATTTTTTAATGAGCTTGACACAGAGAAAAGAACTATGCTCATGGAAACTTGTTTCATTTTTTAACGATCTTGACACAAGAAAAGGAACTATGTTGAATATGAATTGATTCATTTTTTAACAAGGTTGACACAGTAAAAGGAACTCTCCTCATACCTGATTCATTTTTAACAAGGTTGTCACAGTAAAAGAACCATCCTCATTTCCTGATTCATTTTTTAACAAGGTTGACACAAGAACATGAACTCTCCTCATAAACTACTATCTCTAATCTATCAATCTACTCTCTAAAATCTACATACATAACCCACTGATTCATTTTTTAACGAGGTTGACACAGTAAAAGGAACTCTCCTCATGGGAACCTATTTCATTTTTTAACAAGGTTAGCATAGGAAAAGAACTATCCTCAACGACATTTTTCATTTTTTAACGATGTTGAAACAGTAAAAGGAAATCTCCTCTGGGAACTTGTTTCATTTTTTAACGAAGTTGGCACAAGAAAAGAACTATCCTCAAGGGAACCTGTTTCATTTTTTTAACGAGATTGACACAGGAATAGGAACTCTCCTCAAGACATGTTTCATTTTTTAACGAGGTTGAAACAGTATAAGGAACTATCCTCACAAGGGCCTGTTTCATTTTTTAATGAGGTTGACACAAGAAAAGAACTCTCCTCATGGAAACCTTGTCATGGCTTCCAACTGGAAGAAACACATGTCAAGGGACACCTCGATCATGGCTTCCAAGAGGTCGTCATCAAATGGAAGAATAGTTCTCATGTCAAGGGAAGGGATAAGAACATCGTGTTCAAATAATCCCATAGGGTTTTCCATGTCAATTACTGGATCTATGTCAAAGGAAGTCGAGCAAACAATGAGAGGCTCACTTGCATCGGTAACTAAAAACATGGGACTGGTTTCCACATAATTAACCCGTGGTGGGGTAGATACCACTTCCTGATAAGGAACATTTAAGGGTGTTGGATTATCGGTATTCGAATCAAGACTAGCGAATGAAAGTTGGTCTACAGTCACAATATTTCCATTGTGAGGGAAAGACATCGCGCGAAAGAGTGTCAATACGACAACTTTCATTGCATAGACATAGTCTCGCCCAAGGAGTAAATTGAAATCCAAAGGACCTAGAACTACCATAAGATCAATACAGACAGTTTTAACTTCCAAGGTAATAGGAAACTTTGGAAGGATCCCTAAAGGTTTAGTAATGGTCCTGTTAAAAGCTGACAGATTCTGCGTAACAGGCACAAGCTGAGGGGAACCCAAAGCTTGCCAAGCAGTTGAGGATAAAATACTAACAGAAGCACCTCCATCTATATTAGTGCGACGCACATTCTTACCATGAACCTTCACAATGATTTGGAAAGGGATGGAAGAAGGAAGATGAGGTTCTGTCAGTCTATTCCAATCAAAGGAAAAGACCTCAGTACTTGGAGGGGGTTTTGAAGAAATAGGTGTAATGCCCCCTAGCGTAGAAGAATCTGATGTAACAAGAAGAACTTGAGTAGTATGATTTTGACTCTCTACATGGAGAGTGGGATTGATTGAATGTGAAATTGAGTCGACCACTTGATCAACTAAAGGATCATCAACCTCAGTGATATGAGTTTCACTCTCCAATGGAAGAGTGGGATTGACTGAATTTGAAATTAGATCAATCACTTCGTCAGCTGACGGTAGGTTGGGAGAAATTTTACGGTAACCAGTTGGAAGTTTTTGTTGTGGAACAGTAAGGTTTTCCAAAATTTTTGAGGCTTCATCCATGTGAGGGAAAATTTGAGTTTGATGACTCCCTTTGCATAACTTACAAGGAAACCTAACTTTACCCTTTTTCCCAGGAACCTGACAATCACTGGTTGATGGATCAACGGTAAGTTGATGAGAATTTTCAGCCCATACTTCCAAGACCTTTGGAATACCAAGACAATTGATAAGGAAGTGGTCACCCTTACAAAGCTTGCAAGGGAATTTTGGTTTACGATGCATGTTGGAGGTTTCCTCAACATTGCCAACACTTACAGCCATGGTTGGTTGGTTGACTTCTTTCTTATCTTGCTTCTTCTTCTTCTTCCATTTCTTCTTCTTCTTAGCCACCTAGTTACTAGCGTCAAGTCTTTTACCAAGCGAAGAGGAAGAAAGGGAGGAGGACATATTGGGCGAAGAAGGTAAAGGGTCAAGAGAAGGTTGGTGATGTTGAGATGGTGAACTCTGTTGTGGTGAAGCATCTGGTTGAGGTGGAACAATTTGAGTATTCGTGGCCAACAAAGTTGAAAATAACCAAACCGGTAAACCTATTGTAAATCCAGGTAATGACAATGTAGCCATATAAGGAGTACCAACATTTCCAAAGTAAGGAAAAGTGTTAGGATTCTCATTAAGAGGGGTTCCTTGGTTGGTAAATTCCGGAACAATTGTCATTAGATTCAACTTTAGTGAATTTTATTAACAATTTAAAAATATTCACAATTCACAATTCACACCTAACAATTAAAATTCACAGTTCACACCTAAGGTCTCTAAGAAGTAAAAACAAACAAATGAACATGCGCTATCAAATCTAGAATTCAAACCACACACAAACAGTAGATTCCCGCACTAAAATCACTAGTTGGTGATGAAATCCAACATCGTAGAATTTTAATGCAGAAATGGCGGTTGGAATAGTTACCCCAACAACCTGCTTAATGAAATAGACCGGTGAAAATTTCTCCACTTAAACCATCTCGAGTGAAGATAACCCTCCGGAGAGTCCAAGTGAGTCTAGCCGACGTCTGCTCCAGGTACAGTGGGACCTGCCCTCCACCATCGCCTTGGGAAAGAATCCTAAATTTAATGGCCATTAAGGTCACCAACGGGAACACATATACCTGGGGAAAGAGTCTATGATCCGATATACACGCAAGGGCATAGTAACAAGGTCAATCCCCTTAAAGGCTCCTTGACATAATCCAAGGTTTACCGACAAGTGACCCTAGGCTCCTCAACAATGGTCTATTTGAGGTTTACCATTTTTAATACATGCACATCTTCTATTGTTCCCAATGAGATAGGTATGATTACCTCATTAGTTCAGATATGATCTCGTACTTGACTCCTTTAGGAGGAGCTTCCCAGAGCATACATGCTACAATTGGATTTTCCTACCGCAAGATTGACTACTTGTTTGTTTTTATTGTCTTGGAAATTTAACTAAAACCTATTCCAAGACACTAGCCTAAGCTATGTTGGTGGAAAGAGCTCTTGAAAATGTAAAAATTACTAGATGAATTTTAATTAAGCGTTGTGTTATTTGGGTTGTTATTACTCAAAAGGTAATGGATATGAAACCAATGGTGTTTTCACCTAACCCAAAACTGAATGCAATCGAATATGATAATATAATCTTTTCAATTCGATGAATCCTAACTAAATTAAGGAGAGAGTTTCCATTCACTTCCAACAATGCAAGAATCGATAAATAAGAGAAAATATAACAAATTCTTTAATGCACTAATTTCATCAATAAAAACTAATGCTTATCAATTCCAATTTTTATTTTTATGTTTTTAAAAAAGCATAAAAACATGTAAATTCAAATAAAAGAAACTGATCTAAATCTATGATTGATTTTCCATAATGTAAACTATGCAGTTGTAATCTATGCACAATTCACTTGAAAAGTATGCAAATGTAATCTATGCACATTTTTCGTTCTTATTCTAAAAATGAGAATTCTAATTATGCAAATGTGATCTATGCAAGAAAATTCTCAAACACAAGATGATTCTAATGTAATCTAAATAACCAATCAAGTGTAAGTAAAGAAAATTGGGTGAGAATTCCAAAGGTCAAAAAATAAAAACACTCAAAGGCGATTAACACTCGGACACAATTTATCCCCCCCACCCCGGTGAATGAGGGGAATTTTTTTTTGCAAAAAAAAAAGCAAAATGATGCAAAATTGTTAAGAGATTGAGACAAACCTCGAAGTAATGACCAAAGGAAATCAAATTGAAAATTTCTCAAAAAAGAGACTCAAAACACCCAATTAACTTAACAGACTGATGGGATTGTAAAAATTGCTGAAAGAAACTCACACAGAGGTCTTGACAGTCAAGACAAGTTGGGGTAATAATAGAGAATCAAGTAACTGGATTCCAGAAAACAATTATTTTACTTTTTCAAAAAAATTCCAGAAGTCTACGGTTTTTAATGGAACAAGGTGCGGTACCGCACTATATTGCACTAAAATATACAGAGTCTACTGCTCTGTTTTTAAACAAAAAGTGCGGAAGACTGGAAAAACACAGAAAAAATAAAAATACAGATTTATAGTCAGTGATCCTATTGAATCTTCTACCCAACTCAGTTTTGAGCTAATAAAAAACAAAGAAATCTTTCAAAAGTCAAACTGAAAATGCAAAAGAAAACTAAGTTCATTCATTCCCCACTGGAGTCGCCAATTTGTTAGATGGACGAATCCCTCTTGCAGACAAGAGCGATCTCCCTAGTATCCTAAGGATATCTAGAAATAAAAAGATAGATGTAGACCATTTTCTCTAGACTATTTTGCTTACGAATTATTAATTAACTATGGAGAGATGCTCCTACCTGAAGTCCAATGCTTATTTGATCTTCAATCCAGTCGCTCCAGAAGATATCAAACCATCATGTAAGATCTACAATCAAAGACAAGCGAAAGGGATAAAAAGCATCTGCAAGATATGATAATTCAAAAGCATAAATCTATTTAGTGATCAAGGAATCCAAGAATTAAATTATCCAAAAGATACATGAACAACTTAATGAGAAAATAGAATCCATTTGTATTAACTTTGAATAAAAGAAGAAACCTTACAACCGTGAAGCCTTGATGTTCGTACAGGTTCTTCTGCGGTCCCTAATAGCCGTTTTCCTCAGTTTGAAAAGACTCTGACTCTCTTTATAAGCATAAAGCTATGGCCATGAGTTTGTAATCTCTCTCATGCCAATGATGCAGAATATGGAGAGTATGTTCACTCAGCAATTCCTCTCAAAACTATTGAGTTCTAAGTACTCTCTCCAAAGCAAGAAGAAAGCACTCAGTACAAAGTACAATCTACAATCTACCCTTGGGACTGAAGCTTGGCCTCAATTTATAGCAGAAGGGAGGTAGTTTCAGCTCCAAAAACGAAGGGATTACTACATTCATGAAGGGATATTGGTTCATGAATGGAAGGGGTGAAGCTCGACCAGATAATGATTCTAGAAGGCCTCAGCTGGGAGAATATTCGACCAGCTGGGCTTCTAGAACGTACTTTTCTCTTTATTTTACCTTTTACAGGGGTCCACAGTTTTAATGAACAGTACATGCGGGATGTACCGCAGTTTTTATAGCAATAAACCGCGGTATCGCAGGGAATGACTAGGAAAAGTGCGGGAGTAGTTTTTTTAAGGATTTTTAAGAGCTTCTTCCAGTTCCAAGACTTGATTTGGGGAACTTTATGTTTTTAGACTTCTAAGGAAGCAATAAATAGGTAATGATGAACCTATATAGACACTCAATGTCATGGTGACAAATTTCATTGTAACAGTTCGTGTGTGAAAAATGTGTCAAATGGATGAGTTAATTAAGCATTTTTTGTTGAAATATGTAACTAGGTTCGGTCTTCATAATTACATGTCTAATCATGATTTTATGTATTTGATGCAAAGAGAAAAATAAAATTATTATTGTTGTTATTGAGGCATGTGTTTCATGCTCAAGGTTATTTTTTTTATAATTCAAGCACCCCGGTTGAGTGCTTTTGGGGCTTGTCATTGAGTCTATAAGTCAATTGAGTCATTTTCATGTATGGAATACTCTTGTGGGCATGTTACATATTGTAAAGAAAATTTATCTGAGTCAAATCTAGAGTCAAAACACCCTCCAAGACCTTTTCATAGTGCAAAGAAAAAGTTGGACTTCAAAGGATAAAGTCTGCCTATCTAGAAGGACAAGTCGCCCTATTAGGGAACTCAAGGAAGCCTACATATAGGAGCATTTGGTCTCATTCAAAGGAGCATCGATCAAGCATCTTAGAGAAAGCAAGAAGTGCGAAAAAGAAAGGACAAGAAGCCTCTTAGATAGTGAAGAAAAGAAGAAGGAAGACCGAAATTTTGGGACTATTTTTGGGCCTCCTACACCTCACACATGTGAAGAGATCAGGGTTTCTATCTATTGCATGGAATTCAAGTTGCAGTACCATCAAGAATTCATTCATTAGTGCCAATAAGAATTGTTTTAAGGACCAGTTTCACAAGGAAAAAGGAGTAGGAAAAGTGAAGGGAATAGAAGACACATTTCTCCATTTCTTCTCACATGTGTTATCCTAGGGTTTCTGCATAAGAGACCAAAATTTGCAGGTCATAAGAGGCCAATATATTACATTCAAGGTGTGAGTCTCATCATATGATGTGAAGGCATATTGGAAGCAAAGAGACTTGGGTTGACTTTGTAAATAGTAAAGTCTTCAAGAATAATTGTAACTTGGTCTTGGAGCGGTAATTTGACGTGGGTCATAGATCTTGGAATTCATCAATTGAAGTTCTATAAGGCGAGAAGAGTTCTTGTGGGTTTTCCTTTCAAGTGGAGAGGTTTTGGACCTGGATTGTCACATATATCTTGTGTCCTCTTGTATCATTTTTCTTTATTTTTTTTGTAGTTGTTTGATGATAAGAACACTAATTATAATCAAGTGAAGAAGACTCTAGTCAAGTTAAGTAAACTACATGACAAGAAGTTATAAAAAATAAGAGAAATAACCTAATTTGTTGCCCCTAGATTTATCAATTGTTTTGATAATGCCAATGTTGTTGAAAATAAAGTGCATAAACTGTAAATAGCACTAAAAATGAACAGCAAAATGAACAAGAAACTGAAGCACACAATCCCCTACCTAAGATGGAAATAAACCAGCAAGATAAATGAAGGAAAATAAGAAACTCAAAGACACAAAAATTTTCCAAAACATCTAGTATCTAAGGAACTAGGATCTAAAGGAAAAAATCTGCTAAAAGTGATGCAAAAAATTAGTAAAAACGGAGGTGAAAATGCTGGAAAATGGCAGAAAATAAGTTTCAAATGGCATTATTCTCAAGGGGATCCTAAAGGGAAAATACAACACAAGATTCTAAATGGAATGGAGTGCTATAAAACATGTCTAAAAGGGATGCAAAACATTGGTAAAAACACTGAAAAACAATGGCTGAAAATGTTGCACACTAGACTCCTCAACTCAGCAATTCTCTTCCTAAATGATAGAGGTGCACTCTAAACCCTAGGGGGTTTTTTCCTTCCTCAATGAGAAAAATAATAATTGGATCCAGGCCTAGAGGTGGCTCAAAAAATAACAAAATCCCTTCCAGACACACAGGCAGCAGTCTCAGAAAAAACTAAAAAAATTGAAAAACATTCCGTAAAAAATGCAAAATGCAGTTTCTAACCTAGAAAGTGTGTCTAAATGTGGAAAATTGGCTAAATAGTATGTTGGGGAGTGCAAAAAAGAGGCCAAAAAGTGGTTTTTTTCTCACTTCTCCCACTCGGGAGACCTACTTCTGATTTTGTTGTCACCTACTCGGTTGGTACCTGTGGCCTGCGGAAAGATGTGAAACCCCAATAGAAACAAAAAAAAAAAATTCAAGAAAATAAAAGATATCTAAAAATAGAAATTGAGAGGAATGAAAATTCTGGGAAAACAATGAAAATAGATGAAAAAATAGTCACCAAGCTTCTGAATCACTACACCAATGGAATTTCCATTTGTTAGTATGAAGTATTTCTGCAGTGAGTGAAAATCCTTTCACTTAATTTATAGGTGGCTTATAACCCTAACAACAAAATATGGTTTTTTCTATGCTTCATATCTACAACAAAATGTTAGAAAACACTGTAGAAAAATATGACATGCAAATCAAAACATATAACAACGGAAATATAAGTGAAATAACCTAATGGAGAATATGAAATATCAATTTTATTAATCAAGAATGATACACCCGGTGAGGAACGATTACAAAATTAGGCCTATAGATCCCCCTTCATGGGATGACTCCTTTTGTTGGCCATGCACTTCAGCGATGTGCTTCTCTCTCTCAATATGAAATGCACATAAAAGAAAACAAAAGATGTTTGAACTCAAGTGGTGGACGATGAAAATGACCATGGTGAAGAATGGAAAGAAAACCCTCTATTTATAAAAAAAAAAATATTGGAATAGATTGAAAATTAAAAAATCATAAAATGTTATTGACTAAATCAAAATCTAGCCGTTGTGAAAATTTTATTATATTTTTTTAGAGGAAAAAGATATCCAAAATGGTCAAATATCTTTATTAATCACTCTGTGAAGATTAAGATAAATATGAACTTGAAACAATTATTTAGTACTTATTTAATAATTATCTCATAAGGAAAATAGGAGATAAATATAGAATAATAAAAAAATAATGATTATTTAATTATTCTAAGGTGACTAAGTCAAAATTGATAAGAAGTAATCATCAAATAACGATTTAATAATTATTTCTAGAGAATATTAAATAAATAATGATTTATTTAATTATTCTCATGGGGTTTTTGGATTTTAATGAGAAATAATTTAGGAAAATGGTTCACTAAATTATTTCTTATGGAGAATGTGAGTTTTACCATGGTAAAACGTATCTTGCAAGGTGTATTTCCATCAACCTAGTAAGAAATGGCTAGGTGAACATTTTTTGGGTGATAACACACTTTTCCAGATGTGGAAGGCCCTTACAAATTTTTTTGAAATAAGTAGTCATGCTAGAAAACTCGCTTTGAAGGACAAATTGAGGAACATTTGAATGGGAAAAAACAATTCCATTGTTACATATTTATCCAGGTTTTCTCAAGTGAGAGATGAACTTGGAGGTGTTGGATAGATAGGTCCACCAACAGATCTTGTGAGCCTTGCTCTTCTTGGAATTCACAAATCTCGACACAGTTTCCACGATGCAGTGAATGGAAGAGAAGCTCCCTAATTGGGAGAGACTGTTGTTAAATATCGTGCAGGAAGAGATAAGGAGGAACACAAGGGATGGAGTCTCTTCTGAGACAAAATATGAGGAGGAATTTGCTTTAGCTAGCAAAGGGAATAAATTCAAGGGTAAGAAGGCCCAAGGAAAAACCAAGTCTAGACAAAATGGATGCAAGGAAAATAAGGATAGAAGACCTTGCATGGAAATCCAACAAGCATGGTGTAGCAGTAGAAGGAGGAGAAGAACTCTCTTCTTAGTTTGAATTGGAATTATCTTTGACACCTTGCATGTCAATCTTAGTTCGAGGTAGTGTGTGGTACATTGACTTAAGGGCTTCATTCCACATGAGAGAGGATAAATATTTTCTCAGTAATTTGGAGGAGAAACACATGCAATTCAATATCAAGCTTGGAAATGATGGCAGATACATGACCAAAGGAGTTGGTACAGTGAGCTTTAAGAGGGACTTGGGTTCCTTTCCCCATCTCAAGAATGTGATGTATGTTTTAGGATTGAATAAAAATGTTGTCACAGTAGTAGTCCTTGAAGACAAAGGGTATGATTTAGTATTCAGTAAAGGGAAGGTATACCTCAAACATTATGCTTCAGGACAGGTCAAGCAGATTGTTGTCAGGATCGAAAATCTCTACAAATTGGAGGTTGATGCATGTGCAACCTTGAGAAGCAAGGCAGAGAGTTCTGAGAGTAGAGATGTGGTGGTTGAGCGAGAGTAGGATAGAGCTCTCAAGATGGATCCTTAGCGAGCATCTCATTTTTAGGTTAAGCTAGGTGGAATTTCGGTTGACCGACATGAAGATGATGAAGAGGATCATAGCCTAGGGTGAGTGGAGGCAACCACTTAGTCATAGATTCTAGTATAGGGAAATTTTTATCCAAGTGAAAAGAGGATTTGGTTAAGGGAGCTCAAAAGAGAGTTGAGTCTCCCAACATTAAGAAGCAGACACCTAAGTACACAAGGTACATGTCACTTATGACTAAAGTGACGAACTCACACAGCTTGGTGGGAAATAATGGGTCTCCAAATCAAGTTCCCCAGAATAAAGCAAAGAAGTATTCTAGTTCATAGGGGGTAGCTGCAGTAGCAGAGAACTTGGTAGAATTGAAGACAGATCCATATGGACAAGGTTCTTCCAAGAATCCCTTCCTCAATAAGAGGGAGAGTTGAATATGTAGCAAGGGATGGCTTATTTGACTTGTTATTCCAATTCGAATTCAATATCATAGTTGCTTGAGTTAGTTGTTAGTTAAGATTTGTGATGTGGCCTATCACTGAGTTATAGTCATTTAATTCAATTTATATGACATGCGGTGAGTTGTGGACTAGTTGATGGCTAAAATTAGCTATTTAATGAATTTAACTCTAGTGTTTATTAGTTAAATGATATCTACTTCTAGAATAGAGATAGACTTGAGTTTAGTTGAGTATTTTGACTTTGTGTTAACTCATCTAACCCTCGAATAAAAACAACAACTGCTCAATTTAGCCTAGTAAGTCATGCAATTCGAATTTCTTATTGAGATTGGATGAAGACACAATTTTATTTATTATTGTACACATGTTTTTTTGTGATGGGCTTGAGAATAAAGAAGAGAAATTTATCTTAGGAATTGCGTAAGGAAATAAGAGAAATTCATATTTTCTAGGGGGGGAATTTCTGCTAGGAAATAGGAGCTCCTAGAAAGCCTTATTTTCCTTAGTGTTTGGAAAGGCTTATAGAGAGTTGATCAATATTGCATGGAGCTTTAGGCTCGAAGAAAATTTCATGTAATAGATCAGATTGCTCTATTTATTTAATACAGTAGAGAGGAGTTTTTCCCAGTTGGGTTCCCCATAAATATTTTGTGTTCTATGTGTGATTTTGTTTTTATTCATCGTTTCCTTTCTGTAGATTTTTGGTAGATAAATATTGTGTCTTTTGTTATTAGTTTGCTCTCATTAGAAGTTGCAAGGTATCAAATATTTTCTACAAGGAGTGCATAGGGAAATTTATTCCACAGGGATGAAATTAATGTTAACTATTAATACAGTTCGATATTCTTTTGGCGAATAAATAAATCAACACGTAATCAGAAACAATAAATTCTACCACTTGTAAACTGGCATCGATATAGTTGTGGGTGTGATCCAAACTATGAAATCATTTTTCAATAGATAGTATTGAAAACCTATACGAAAGTGTGAGACATCATGGCACACTTGTATTTTTTTATTAATAAATGCTTGTGCAGAGAGCTTTCATTATGCAACGAGCTTTGTACTGAGAACTTTCATTATGAAAGCACAACCTTTAATCAATTAATTAGTGGTAGAGGTATGGACTATGTTGCATGGTAGTCATTCCTCTTGTTAATATTCATTATCCTCTTTAGTTTAATACTAATTTAACTCTACATCTACCCAATTCCTCATTAAATAAAAAAGGGGAGAAATAACATTTAATATTTTAACATATAGAAGAATACATGCATGAAACCATTTTTAACTCCTTAAATAGTATTCTAAGTATCTACATCCCTTATTTGTTGCAAAATATTGTTGTACAAGATCAAATTTCAGGCTGGATTCCAAGAAAAAAACATTGCAATGTTTGGTAGGATTTGAAACTACAAAGGATAAATTAGCATCGTCGTTGGCATGCATCATAAACACAAACAACCTACGGAATGTTAATCATGCAATGAAAAGCAAAATTCTCCATTAGATTGGCAATACTTGCTCCTAGGAAAAGGAGTATCTTAAAACATTATAGTAGAACAATACATTTAAATCACAATTCATGAAACCTTAATTTCAAACCAAAATATTTGTTTGATTGAGCTAAAGTTGTTACCAATGACCAATTTTTTGAGTGACAGCCTCTGGGAATATAAAACCATAAGCCTTTATGCTCAACAAAAACTAGAAACTCTAAATGAACAAATTCCATTCAATCCAAATAATCATATTTACCCATAATAGACAGAGAAATTATACCATTTGAAGCATCACACTTAGGATAAGTGTGCATATGAACGGTTGAGAAAATTACCTATCAGTGTTTCATATTAGCCCAAACTCCTTTGATAGGGTGAACAACGCTGAAATTGCACATCATTAATAGCCTCACTAGTTACAACAGAGTGCCCTCGTCATGACCCTAGTCTCCTTATCACAAGTGTTGACAAACTTCAAGTTAATTTCAAGTTGCAAGATTATTTCTTGAACCCTAGGTGCATAATTGTTCGAGAAACCCACCTTTATTATAGATGCAAATAAAAATAAAGGGAAACCACTATATTTTAAGAGTGAAGGAAGAGAAAAGGTCATTGGATGGATTGATGAGTTTGAATCTGAGAATTACTGCAGAAATGGACTTATGATAGGTCTCCTAAGAAAGAACCATGGCAGAAATCAATGCAAGTATGGGGTCAAAATGCAGTTGTGAATATGTACAATTATATCGATATAAACATCACTCATAAATACATGGAGTAAGTTATATATCTATTTGAGGATGTAAGTTCAAGAATTTTCCTTTTTGTTTGTCCTTTTTATTGGGCTTGAGCTTGTGGGAATCTCATGAGCTAGATCGTTTACTTCTAAGGTTTCATAGACATTGGAAATGCTTCATGTGTTGCGATCTTGGGAATATTCTGAATTATTAAGGTCTACATTAACGTGTTATCACTCTTGTTTAGCTAACGATGGGAGGCAATCAATGTTCTTCCTTTGTTTTTGTTGTTTTTGCACTTTCTTTTGCTAGGAAATAAGTTATTTTAATATTTCCAAGGTAGAGTACACAACTATAAAAGGAGAGGGTTGCACCTAAGAAGTTTGGCTCATAGATACCACAACATAGTTCAAAAAGTTTATGTTGCTAATAATTTTGGTGGCGATTCTTTGAACACTATGTGCATAATTGTTCCAACAAATAGAATGGTGGTTGTTCATTTTGCGATTCATTCCTACATAATCCCATAGATAGTCATAAGGAAGGAAAAAGTGATGATCGTTACAATTACTTGCAAGTTCACTTTTAAGTGAGTTCACAGTCGTATTTTTCATATTAGGATAAACTTTCATATGATTTGGAGGCATGCAATTCCGAATATTTTTTTATGTGGTTGAAATAATCCTAAAGTAAAATGAAAAGCACATGAAATATTACATGAATATGTAAAAATACTTGAATCATTGGTGAACATATAACATGAAGAACTATGGTGTGAACAAACAACATGCTCTGGTGTGAATAAATAAGATGTCAATAGTGGTTGCTTAGATTTCTCCTTCCAAAACTCAACTAGTTTGGGCCATACCCATGACCACTATGCATGAGCACTATAGTGGCAAGGGTAGGTGCTCACCAGTTTGCCTACCCATTGGAAGTAGAGGCTTCCCCATTGTAGAGTAGGTCCCAAGCTACTAGCAACCTAATAAATTTGTTCAAGGTGGGAGGGATATGGGAGGTAGAAGCTATTGCTCATACTAAAATCATGTCACATAGAGTTAGAGGGCCACAAGAATACCAAATCACAAAATGTAACAAACTTCAAACAACTTCTATGGCAATAGAAGGAAGAAAATTGATAAAGCTTAAATGGTGGTTTGCATCAATGGTAGGTAGACAAGAGTAGTGGCAGGTGCACAAAACCCATGTGTCAGGTGCATTGATGTAGGTGCATTGAGGTAGGGGCATGTGCAAAGAAGAGGTGGATTTTGGACATACATTACTACTTTGCAATTTATTTTAAAATTTTGGTTAACCTATACATTACTACTTTTTAACTTGCATTAAAGCTAAAACCTTATTTAGGCCAATATAAATTTTGAAATGAAAAATAATAATACTGATACTAATAACAAGACCTTAAATGAAAGTGTCCAATAAAAATTCAAACTATACCTTCTATTATTACTATTTATTTATATCCTAACTAATATATTTTAAAATAATATTACTCTCAAATTTATATCATAATTCATATATTATATGCATAGATTCATCTTAAGTACACATCTAACATGTCAATTTATATTCTAATGCATATATTTGGAGCATAGATCCATCTTAAGTACGAGCAGAAAGGGATCAAATTTCTTCACTTACAAACTTTTTCAAAGTGCAAAATACAATATGTTATTTTACATTGTTTAAATTGTATTTTTGAATGCTAAATAGAGTATATATAGGACCAAATAAAAAGTTTAACCATAAAAACAATTTTTTTCTTCTATATATATATGAAGTTGATATATAAATATAGTTTATTTAAATATTTTTTTAAAGTATAAGATTTAAACAATTCACACATTCTTTTTACTTCTAATTACTTTAAAGCATATTCATTTGTTTTTATTATAGTATACATTATTTTTCTATTTAAAACATAATTGTTATATTTTATTTTTATTTTAAAAAGGCACCTAACAAACTTACAAATGCAAATATCTTTTAAGTGTAGGATAAATCTCTCCACTCAATAAAATATTTAAAAATATATATTATCAAATTAAAATTAATATAAATCAAAATCATCAGAACTTATATATTACAAAATAACCCAAAAAAAAATTCAAATTCAAATTAAAATTAATATAAATAAAATACATTAAAAAATAGTTATAATTATATATATTTTTAAATCAATGGAAGATTGCTGATCTTGCTATTCATGTTGAGGGAATCAAATGTTACATACATATCCTGTATAAAGAAAGCCAAGGTTCACCAAAAAAACTGTAACCAATCGTGTCCAAACAGTCCAAGTGATCAGGGAAACCACAACATACATAGAGTTCGGATACTACAGAATAACTCGGAGTATCGGAGTATTAAAAGATTTCTTCAGTATAATTAAACTGCATACCAAATCCAGCGTAAATAGAACATTATCATCGAGAAAATACACAATCGACTAAGTTAACATAGCTGTAGCAATGCATTGCCTTGTGCAGGTACTAATAATAACGAGCAGCGCAGCGATCAGGAAAATATTTTTTTCATAAAAAAATATACAAAGGAAATAAACTATGTCACTGCTGAAGCCGCCTCTTCATGTTGCCTTTTGTCAAATCTTCTGTAAGATGATGGCGTCGTGCAGTTTCTGAGCCCACCATTTAGAGAGACTAATCGTGCTCATGGAATTTTTGGTGAAAATATCTTGCCAAAAGCTGTAAATGCGTTTTTGCTCAACCAAAGGGAGAGTTTCACCTACGCCAATAATACCTTTTTCTAGTGCACTAAGAAATGTCTCTTGATCTCCACGTGTGTCCAGTGCATTAAAAAATGTATCTCGATATCCATGTTTAAGACTATTTAGGAGCTTCACCATTGTACCAGCCCAATTGGCAAAAAAATCCACACGAAATGACATTGAAGTAATTATCTCTCCATTTCCCATACCCTTCAATATCTCATCAATTAAAATGGTAAGCATGTCACACATAGTAGAGTAATATTGTAGAGCTCCACCAGCTATTGCATTACGAAGATCGATATCTTCACAAAACTCTTTGACCACTGTTGCCAACAACTTTGCATCGCACTTCCGAATGACGCCCAGTAGCCAAGACAAGTCAGAACAAGCCAATTGCGTGGCTTCGCCCTTCGCCTTAACAGCTTTCACATCTGCCTTAAACCGGTTCAAAATGACATGTCTGCAAGCATCTTTAATAGCTGGTGACGTATTTAACTTAAAGTAGTCAAATATATGTTGCTCTACAGTGCTGCGAAACTCTATAATATGGCAAGTCATCTGCAACAATTCTTGTAGAGATTCCTTCACCATCTTTATATATTCGCAATCCGACTTGCTTTGGCTCATACCAAGTCTGGCAGCTAAATCAGGCAATACAGTTATGTTCAAAGATGACAACAGCACGCGAAGCTTGGCTTCTTGTTCAGGACTCCAGGGCACAGCATCTAAATATCGCATGCATGACTCCATACAATCACGAAACATCACTTCAGAAGCAACTGGTAAAATAGCCAGTGCTTCATCCACATCCGTGAAATTAAAGCATTCGTCTGTATCATAAGAATATATTAGCTGAATACATTTCACGTAACTCTCTGGATGGTAAGAACATGTTACCTTCATTTCAAATGGTCGCTTAGCCGAATACCCACTTTGGGAAAGCTTGGTTTTAAAAAACTCAGCCTTCTTCAACACATGATAATGAAGTAAAAGAGGATTTCCTGGACACTCCACTCCAGCTGAATCGATTAAATTCAATCTTACGTCGGCCGTACTCTTATCCCCAAACCCTAGTGGCTGGTTAGCCATTACTTCCTGCAAATTTGCAATGACACTTTGGCCTCAATATCTTTTTAGACAGTATTATGATCTTGGAATGCAGTGACCATTCTTAAACACCCTCCAAGAATCTCTGTGGGCGTCTCATCTCTTTCGATGTGATAATCTAATTTTGATTGGATATCACTATCCTAGGAACTAGTACACATTGCTTTGCTGGAGAATTTCTTTAATGCCGTCGCTATCAACTTTGTGTCGCGGGGTTAAGGAATCAATGCTAACGGGAAATTATTATGGGAGTGCCTTTACTTCATGTCACTGATTTAAAGAACCAATGCTACCAAGAGTATATCATGTGAGTGGTTTGAAGAATACAGTAAAGTAGCTATGTTTCTTTAATGCCGTCGCTCTCAACTTTGTGTCACTCGGTTAAGGAATCAATGCTAACAGGAAATTATTATTATGGGAGTGGCTTTACTGCATGTCACTGATTTAAAGAACCAATGCAATAAATCATGTGAGTGGTTTTAATAATATGAGTAAAGTAAAAGCAAATGAATCATTTTAAAGTTATAAATAACATTGGTGCTTCGCAAAATTCCGGTTCGATAGTCTAATCTGACCAATTAAAAAACTGTATTTTTGAATAATGGGTAATTTAAATTGAAATTTTGTTATTTCTTTGAGGTCCAAACACGGAAGGAAATCATATTTTCTTAACTTTAGATTTAAATTAATGAGATTCCATTGTTTTATAATAAAATTGTAAGATTTTATTTTCTATTAAAAATACTTTTATAAAATAAAAAGCCATTTAATTTACAATTTATAAATTCATCATATTTAATCTAAAATTTCTAAATTCCAATCAAAAGATAAGTACATACCAGAAATTTTGAAAACCACGTAATTTTTAAGTGGTTAACCCAATTCTATGTGCCCTTGTACGATTATACAGAAAAGTAAAGTGAATGAATTTGATAAGATTAAATAAAGGGGTAACCCACATCATACGTATTGCTTTCTTATTACTGGCCGTGGCAGGGAATAACACATTCGTTTATGCCTTGACGATTAATTACTTTAACTTTGAATTAAAAATCAAATGATTATGAACAACATGGTGTTTCCCACTGAACGAAGAACGAAGATATAAGGGAGGAAATGGCAAATGGGCCATACGAATGTGCATAAGGCACTTCGGTTATTACAACTTAGCAATTTTGATACGGTTGTCTTCAAACAAAATGACTTGACCCGAATGTGTTTCATCGGGTGCTTTTACATGGCGCACCCAATTGAACGAAGGCACAAGAGAGGAAATGGAAAATGGGCCGCATGAATGTGCACAAGGCACACGGGCGGTCACAACTTAGCAATTTTGATACGATCACCCTCAAACGAAACGACCCGACCCAAACGCGTTTCATCGGGCGCCTTCACATGGGGCAACACAGCGCGCCCGACCGAATGAAGGCACAAGGGAGCAAACGACAAACGAGCCGCACGAACATGCCCAAAGCACATGGGTGGTCGCAACTTAGCTGTTTTGATATGGTCGGCCTCAAATGAAACAACCCGACTTGCACGCGTTAAATTTATAAATCAAATTTATTGGAGTTGTTTACGAATTCTCTGGACAGCGAAGTGGTCGGAATCTAGATAAAAAAAAAATTAAAAAATCTTGTAGTAGCAGTGTTTGAATCATGTTTTTTATCGTGGAAATGGATTTAGCACCATCAAAAACCTCTAGGGCACCCAAAATATTGAAGTTTGATAACTATAACCTAAATTTACAAAAATACCTCCCAAATTTTCTTAAAATCTTACCCAAATTTCCATGATTTTCAGGGCAAAAAAATAATCTCAAGCAAATTTCTTTATTTATTTTAAATTTCATTGGTGTATAAAACTTCACTCTTATTTTGCAATGATGTGATGTACCTTTGTATGGTACTGAGATGTCATAACAGTCATGAAAATTGCTAAGCGTATCTAAGCGTATCATAAGGTTCAGGTTCGATTTCCAATATTAATAGTTTTTTTACGCCGAAAGGCATTCTCTTTGCTGGCTTGGGGTGAGAAAACACTGTTCACTCCAGCAATTGAGAGGCCTTTCTTATCGCCCTTCCAGCCAGTGAAATTTAGACATGTGGCACCTCCTCCAACCAATGAAAATCTTCCAATTCGCCCTGTTACCAGATATTAGTGGTGATTTAAAGTCAATTCTGTCTATCAGTCGTCCACTGGGAGGCAAGTTGTCCAAGGGTTCATAATCAAGCAACTTTCTCGAAAGGTTATGTATTAGGGAAGGAGAGGCGTCGAGAGGGTTTGGAGAAGAGGTTTTTTAGGTCTGTGTTGGTTGTTCTTTGAGAGATTCGAACCATGTCTGAGGTGGCGGTCGCGGAGGAGGTAGAGACCACAGTGCTTTTGGAATTTGATGTGGGTTTTGAACTTCTCACCGTACACTTCGTAGATGTAGGGTTCTTGTGGCTGTATTATGCTCCTTTCATCCAGTATATCGAGGGTTTTTCTTTGCTACCTCTCGATTCGAACCCGTGGCGGGACAAAGATGAAGGCATGGTGGTTGTAGGCAACCACACGAATGACGAATCCAAAGGCGCTGCCGACAGACCTGAGCATGAGAGCAACATCGTAAGGGGGGACGCTGTTAGATGGGTTGTTGTCCAAGTCCCAGAAGATGGTTATGTTTCTACTGCCTTTGCTGGTATTTTAATTAGGGTTTTCATCGACACAACAACAAGCAGGCACTGCATTTAGTGCAGGTTGGTGAATTATAAAACGACACCATTGGTGCTTAATAATCAGTATGACCCATCTGCATCTCCGTGGCAGCATACTGTGGCCAGTACTTTTCCTGTACTTGGTCGTTCAAGCTCGAACACATTTCCAACTTATAGTAAGAGAAAGTCTGCAACTCCTGAGAAGAAATTCTACAATTTCCTAGAAAAATGGTGCAAACTATGGCGTGCTCTAAGTTCAAACCCTCGCTTCTTCTTGTTCCTCTGTGCTTTTCCCTTAATTTGATTGCAGGAGCAACAGAAAAGGAACAGAGACATGAATACCAGAAACAATCGCCGGTATGCAACCCTCCATTAGTTGTATTCGGAGCATCACTGTTAGACGTAGGAGAGAACGCATCGACCATGCCCAAGTGCTTTGTTTCAGAGTTTCCCCCTACGGCGTCCATTACTTCGGTCGCGCCGCTGCTAGGTTCAGCTACGACCGCCTGTTAATCGACTTTATATGTAAGACCAGATGGTTTATCATCCCTCTGGCTTTTGTATTTAGCTCTGAAAGAAATATGCAAGTAAGTTCTTTAGGGTTTGCTGGTGGCTCTTTTTTTTTGGTTTCTTGATTTCCTTCCGTCTATTAACAACTCAGGGTTTAAATGGGACGAGCAGCCTCGGATTGTTTTCTCTTAATGTTCAGATTGTTCAATATATCGAGTTTAAACGTGCAGCTTTGGGTACCAAAGACACAAGTGGGTTCATTTAACGTTATATGTCATATTAGTTTTTGCAGTATTTTGATTGGGAATTTGACATGAAATATAGTTCAAGATTGTGTCATATTACTTTTTGCAATATTTTGTTTTGGAATTTGACATGAAATATAGTTCAAGATTGACAGTCTTTCAGTGAAAACATCGTCATATATGTAACTACTCCTTAAAAGATATTTTGGGACAGTAATGCAAAACAGTCCATATTCAAACTTTGTGGGTGTTGTGGTTCGTTTTTAGTTATTATTATTATTATTATTTAATTTTTTTTTTAATTTATTTGTTATTTTGTTTTTAATTATTATTTTAAAGATAATTTGTCATAATATTTTTTTTTTAATATAGTAAATAAAATGATTTTTTTGACAAGTAATGTTAGGGACTTTGTGATTTTTTCTTGTTTAAAACGCATTTTTAAATTTATAAATAAATTCAACATCATAATTAAATTCAACATCATAAAAAAAACTATCAAACATTATAAATTAATCAATATACATACCCAAAAAATTCATTTTATCTATTAATTAAACTAATAAATTTTTAAATAAATAATTGATTTTTAAATAATAAATATCCATCCCATACAACATTTAATTCCAAAAGAAAAAATACAAAGAATTTAAATCTTACAGCCAAACCCAGTGTTTAATAGTATAAGTCTCGCCTACATTTAGTACCAATAGGAAAGGTACAAAATTCAAATCTTACGACCAGCATATTTAATAGTGGGCATAAAGGTTGCCTTCATCTAGTGCGAATAGAAAAGATAGAGAACTTCCTAACCTTAACTTCTGAACTACTGAATGTGATGTGAATTTCATAGCTTTGTGCTGGAAGGGTCAAGTGAGGACATGATTGATTTTGTCTCTAGTAGAGATAACACTCAAAATTTCAGATCTGTCTAAAAATATCAATGCAATAATAGTGTTTGTAACGAGTGTCAATACATATAACATATAATAGTCTAGCAGTATAAGTAGGATCATGATGGCATCTTCTGTGAGTGGCTCAATTTAGATATGAAGTGATATTTATTTGTTTACCAAAAGCGAAAGCTTGAAAAAGCTTCTTTATGATAGAGAATAATTACATAACTCACATTTAAAAATTAATCCAAATTACATATTTACATAATTACATTTCATTTTGCTAGATGTCTTGGACTTTCACTTACCTTTATACCTTACCTTGATACTAGTACAATGTTAAGGTGTTGTCATACTATTGATGCTTTGGATTACCACTTAGCTTACCTTAACACCATCTAATCAGGTGGTTTGAGCTAAATTCATCATCCTCGTGTGAGAAATCCAAATGAGGGTAGTTGTAGGTATGGCCAAAACCAATTTAAAAGTTACCCATGTTTTCAATACTTATATTGTATCTTCCCTATGTAGATTCATTTCTAGTAGTGAATACAAGGTGAAGGATGAAGTGGATAGTGTCAAGGCATTGGGTTTTGGGTCTTTGAATGGCTCGAGGAGGTCAGTGGATGGGATTCTTCAAGAGTATTAGAATGAGTGGAGGAAGCCTTTGGAATGGAGGGATTTTACATACCGAGTTTCATATCCCCTCAGGAGTCCTAAAGCAACCTTCTGTGCAGAGATTAGTGTTGGTTTATCAAAATCGGGCAACTGATTTTATTTATATTAACAATAATCCCCAATTTGAATTTGTAGCACTAATATTGGGTATCTTGGTTTATGATGCCTCAAACTTGAGCGAGGTTAATCAGCACGAGCTTCAATTTGTGGCAACCAATATCAATTCGATTTCTAGAGGTTTGAGAGGGATTGACAACCATTTATGTATCTTTCTACTCAAATAGGTCAATGAATGTCACTAATGCGAGCTCAAGTAATGTTTGCTCAACAAACTATCAAGGTCATTTTTCTCTTATTGTTGAATTTGCTACCCCTTCCTCGAGCCCAACTCTTGCACCCGTTCCAAAAAACACGTCTCAAGTAATATTTTCTCAACAAATTATGTGATCAATAACATGCCCATTTCATACATTTTCCTCTTCAATGCGAGATTTTACACCCTTCATGGCATAACAACTATGTTTCATGGTTTAAAAGCCAACAATCCATGTAATCAATAACATGTCCATTTCATACGTTTTCCTCTTCAATGTGAGATTTTGCACCCCATAAATTGACATTCATTATGTACCCTTACATATAGCACAATATAATTCACACCTCCTCCTTTCAGCGTTCCCTTGCACCTCTCGATGCAATTGCTAGTTACGCCGATAGGTGTTCTATTGTGGGGTTTTTGGTAGCGACACTGTAGAGATTCGTCGTTCTCTACAGCTGTCCCTCGCCAGATTTCCCTATGTCACCTCCACCTGCCTATCCGCCTATCAAACGCCAGATGAAATAAGAAATCTAATGACATCAACCCTGTCATTAACACCACTGTGTGACTCATCAGCTATACTCCATCATCTTCGATGTTCTTCCAAAATCAGATCTGATTCGGATTTTTATGCGCTGTCTCTGTAATCTGTGAGTACTCTTCTATTTATCCTGTGATGCCTGTTGTTTTTCAAAGAGATGGGGCAAAGAGGCCCATGATAGTTTGTTGGAGAAACAGCGCTGCGTTTGGGTGAATGGCTCTATAATTGTAGGGGCAGGCCCCTCCGGGCTTGCCACGGCAGCCTGCCTTCGATAACAGGGCGTTTCCTGCATTATTCTGGAGAAAGAAGACTGCCTTGTTTCACTTTGGCAACAGAGAACCTATAACCGTTGGAAGCTTCACCTGCCCAAACAGTTCTGCGAGCTACCTTTAATGCCGTTCCCCGACCAGTTCCCGACGTATCCCACCAAGGAGCAGTTTATCGAATACATTGAATACTATGCAAAGAAGTTCGAGCTTCAGCCCAGATTCAATCAACGTGTAGAGTCGGCCTCTTATGATCTAACTTGCGGGCATTGGAGAGTTCGCACTGTGAACACCGCTGCATGTGATAACATGAGCAAGAATACTGAGTACATTTGCCGATGGCTGGTGGTTGCGAGCAGGGAAAACGCAGAGCCCATTATTCCTGATATCGTGGGCATGCGGAGCTTTAGGGGAGGTGCCATTCACGCTAGCCGATATAGAACGGGAGCAGATTATGAAGGCAAGAAGGTGCTCGTCGTCGGCTGTGGGAATTCTGGCATGGAAATCTGTGTCGACCTCTTCAATCACAATGCAAAACCATTCATGGTTGTTAGAAATACTGTAAGTATAAGTAGTATTAATTGTTTAATCACCTAATTTTCTGCATGAAAACACAGTGCCTAGTATCTCATGGTTTCCACTACATTACAGGTGCATGTGCTGCCGAGAGAAATGTTTGGGAGGTCCACATTTGGTGTAGCCATGGCATTGATGAAAAGGCTACCACTGTGGATGGTCGATCGGTTCCTCCTGTCTGTGGCTTATTTCAAATTCGGCAATACGGAACACTATGGTTTGAAGCGCCCAACGCTTGGTCCCATGGAACTCAAGGAAAAAACGGGGAAAACACCCGTATTGGACGTGGGAACACTGGCACAAATCAAGAACGGAAACATCAAGTTGTGGTGCAAAATGTTCCATCCAACACAGACCGCTCATCCCTTCATGGCCTGCTATTCTGCATCCCCTCATGGTTCTGCATTTTTTAGGATCTACCAAAATTGAGATACCTGCGGTGTAGAGTTGTTTATAGGGCATTATGCTGGGCCAAAACCCCTTCACCTTTCTAAAAGTTAAAAGTTAGATTTTCCAGTTGCCAATCTTGGATATGGCTAGGGAATTATACTTGCAAAAAGCTTAGCTAATCTAAAAGATGGTTGTTTATAGGAGATGATCCTCACATAAAGCACAAAGCTAGCCAATTTATAAGCAGACTATGCATTGTCCTTGGAAAAGGTTTTGTTGGTCTAAAAGCTGCCCAAATTTTATTTTCCCAAAATGCTTTGCCAACCCAAAAGTTAGTTAATCTAGAAGCTCCCCATGTATTATCTATACAGAAAAGCTAGCCTTGTCAATCTGAAGGCTCTCTATGCATTATCCTCTTTGTCAATCAGAAACCTAGTTAATCTAGATGTCAGCTATGCATCTCTAAGGAACATGTAAGAAAGCTTCGGTTCGATTTCCAGTCTCGGAATTGTCATCTTGGTGTTGTCATAGACACAAACTGGTGTTGCCGTTGTCATTCCACCCTCTGCATATATGATTAGCTACCAGCTCAATACCACTTTTTTGATTGCAGTGAATCCAACGTTATGCTATTTTGTTACTGGATGTATGTTCAAAATGTGCTTCGCTCAAAACACTAGATTGCACTGAATGCAATGTTATGCTATTTTGTTTCAACATTTGCAGTCACCATCCTGTATGCAATATACTTTGCAACAATATACACTACAGAAAATTAATCTTAGTTATTGGATCTATTGCTGATGTAAACTCCTTAAATCTTTCAAACAACAAACTATCAAGTTCAATTCCAACCAGTTTTGGTGCACTGAAGCTTATATCTTTCTCTATACGTCATTTTTTTGAGCTTTATATCGTTCAATATTTGTAATCATCTTTACAGGTCTCACATCTAAACATGGTAATTGGCAGAATATCCTCCAACGTTTTGTTTCAAAAGTGCTTTTGGAAAATGAACAGAAAATCTAAGGATCGCTTACTGATAGTTCACATGCAAGGAGTGCAATTAGATTATTGATTTTAGTTTTGCCTAAACAAAAAGTCAAGGGATAGATGCTTACAGATGGATGTAATTACTTGAACATGATGATTTAGAAAGCTCTAGATTGAAGTCAGTTGCAGCTGGATTCAGTGGTGTATTCATGTAGAGAAATATTTAAATATCGTGCTGATCTCTTCATAGAACTTGTGGAAATTCGAAGGCTCTTATCCAAAAGAGTTTGTTTATTGGATTGGCGATTACCAGTTCATTCATGCTCTAGACAAATTGGGTGAATATATTATTGTTGCTTCCACGGCCTCTTGCTGAAAGTTAAATATGAGAATATCAGAATACCCTGACATATCGGGCACCTCTATTATTATCATTTGTATGTGCTTCAAAATGGTATATTTGTTCAGGTGCTATCCCTTGGGAAATAGCCTTGATAGTTATTCTGTTATTCCTACCACAACTCAATGCATATTGAAAATTTCAAAATGGCAGTTATGATATGCCAAATATTTTAATAATTGATTGCTATCTAACAATGCTTGTTCAAATTCTGCATAAGGTGCTCAAGTGCCAACTTTTAATTACCATATAATTTTAAAATTTTAATTGGTTTAAAATCCATGCCACATCCTCTATAAAGGCATCGTTGTTCATGTATATATTACCAAGGTTGCGAGCAGAACAAACACACTAATTTTTCTGTTTTCAGTCAATTATCCATTGATATATTCCTGGAATAAGGAGGAACTGGGCTTGGAAATTAAGTCTTTTACTCACCTCGCCTTAGTGTTGTAACCATTAGGCTTGTGACAAACCCTTTTGTGTTAGGGGATATTTGCCTAAGTCGTAAACTTAGGGTGTGATATAGAGGAATGAAAGTAACAACAAGACAACCTTTAGGTGCTACCAACGGTATTTGTTGCCAAGATTGCCACACGAGTGAAAAACCATCTTTTATTTTTATTTATTTTTAATTTTTAGGGTAGAATCCATGCTTTGTATTCCTGTAGTAAGGAGAAATATGGCTAGCCGATCAAATTTAGCATTTGCTCACCTTAGCTTAGTGTTGTAGCCATTAGGCTTGTAATAATCCTTTAATTGGCTGACGGGATGAATAATGCTCATCAATTATAGTAGAGAGTGCTGGTGCAAGAAACTCAAAAATGATGAAATTATTGAGCATGTATGTCAGGTTTTAGCATAATCCTATACAGAACTTGCAAATAAAATATGAGATTAAATTTCATCCCACCAACTGGATAAAATTGAAAGGTCTGAAAATTCTGCTCAACCTATTTTGTTTGAAGAAGATATTATGTTTAGGTGCACAAATAAAGGTAAGAATGCAAACCAAAAGGTAAGAATACAAACCAAAAGGCTAGGATCTTTCCCATTAAAAAACTGGGTTTGTAAAGAAATACCCTGTAGAGTCAGGTGAGCAGCCTATTCTTTAATTTGAAATGAACATGATGATGTTAACCAGGATTGCTTTAGTCATCCAAGTTTCAAACAACGCACCCCATGATCGGATAAACCCTTTAGTTCATAAACAATTACCAAATGTAGCACAGAAGATTGTTTTTCCTGAACTACCTTATAAGCAATGTCATTTTAGAGCAAATGAAGAGTTTGATCATAGACACAAATTTCATTGAAAAACAACTTTTATTGGCTTTCCTCATGATTTATAACACCGTCTTAAACCAAGTAGAGAATTTTAATATTTTAACATGAGAAATCTTCTCACTTGTAGTCACCTTGATATTATTCTAACCAACAAGAATCTGTGAAAACGGACCATTCACTGTCGTTGTAAGAATCTCATGCACAATAGTCATGGAAGTTTTATGATTTTAAACTTCATGATGCTTTGAACAGTGCTGTTTATCAACACATGCAAGAATCTTTGTTTGTATATCTATGAAAATGGAAAAGAAGGATTCAGGGAAAATGTCCGAGCAACAATTAGGAAGGATATCTTACCACTGCTTAAGAAAAAAATTTGGATCTGAAAAAGAAGCAATGAAAAATGTCAAGGAGCAGTGGTTCAAATAGGAACAGAAAAAAAATTCACTAAAACAAAGCAAAATCTATCCCAGAGCAGCACATTTTGTCAAAGTCTGTCTATTGAAAACTGCTCTGCTAGAAGATTATATTTAGGGACAGGAATTTTGAAGGCAGACTTGCAAATTTCGAGTGAAGAATAATAAAAGATGTGTATAAAATGGATGATTGCTGAGATGGCACGAAAAAAAAGGATGTTTAATGAGGTAAATTCGAACTCCATGCATTACATTGTCCCTTCTTTCTCAAACCTGTTTCATGTTGTGTTCCAAATATAGAAGATCTAAAACACTAGCATTTCTGAGATCTGGTCAGTTTCTCGTTTTAAAACAACAGTGGTCAAGTGAATGAATTTCCAGATTTCCTTCTGTAGCTGATCACGACAAATCAAAGGTAGAAAACATAGATTTGTTTGATCCAAAAGGCCTGCATAAATTCTATGATCAGCAGCTCGCTCAACATTTGAGTACAAAATGTAGTGATTGACAAAACTGTTCCTCCTTAAGATTGAGATTGCTACACCAGGTATTTACAATTCCTTTTTGATTCCATGTCTTCAAAAAGGATCTACATATCAACCACAAATTCCAAATGGATTTTGGAGTATTCAACTTTAAAGACATCTCTCTCTTGGGCAAATGCTTCTGTGTCCGTGTGTTTGTGTTTGGAGATTTTGCTTCGTAGCTTGTCAACTTCTGAATACAATAATTATTTTAATGAACTATGATCTGGATTGACTTTCCAAACACGATTGAAAATTTATAATGGGGATTTTCCTTTCTACATCAGAAAAATCAGAATTTAAATGGATTAATTTAAATAATTTTATAAAGACAGAGAGTTACGGCTGATAAATACCGTGCAAATAGTATGCAGGAGGTGCTTGAAGATTTTTTTCACCAGTAGCAGAGGTTTGAGGAGCAATGGAGGGAGGTAGTAGAGCGAAGTGAGGAAGAGAGGAGATTAAGGGAACGATAATGGAACTATTTTCGAGAATCCGTTTCTAACAATTACATATATCACTGGCCTGGTTTCTTTAGCAGGGAAGATTCGAGCAAGAAACCCAATGGATCTAATGCAACGAATCAGAAGTTGAGATTCGGGATCACCTTCTTGTGTAATTCTGACAAGCTGATCAACCAGTGCCTTGGCAACAACAGAGTTGGTTTTGAAAGCAGATCTTCTGAAATCGGTATTGTGTTCTGCTACAGCAGCAATCTCCATTACTGCCATGGCTAAATTATACTTGACTTCATCTTTGCGCTTTTCTAAGAGCATTGCAAAACAAAGCAAAGACTTGGACTCCGTTATACTTTTACAAGTATTTATGTTGTTCTTTGCAAGTTTCCAGAGAGCCCTAGCAACTTCTACTTTCATTGAGGCCTTAATGATTGGATCCTCATCTTCCTTGCCTTTCAGATTGAGGCCTGATAATGAGGGTGTTCGAAGATATTTGTTGGCATTTTTCGTATGAATATGAGTCGAACGCTAAAATGCCCAACCAGTGACATAATGATGCCGCCCTGGGCAAAAAGTTCCTGTCATTCAGGGTCACTAGAGAGCAATGAGACAAAGCCCAAGCAACCATGGTCTGGACTTACATGGAAGCGTCGTCCTTCAAGACCTTGGCAAAAACAGAGCAGACACCCTCTTGAATCATGAGGCTAACGTATTGAGGATCCTTACCCAGTTTGCCCAGGGCTTTTGCGGAGACTTCCCGCGCTTCTACTGTGATTGTTTCTTTGACGACCTTCAGCAAGGGCCCGATTCCCCCTCCTTCCACAATCAATCAATGAGGAACCGACTTCGAAGCTGAGGTACACCTGAGATCGTTGGTCTGGGCGAAGTCGGATGGTAGTAACGGATCGAACCTTAAGCGAAAGCTGGGCGGAACCTGAGCGTAAAGGAGTTGAACGGAATCTAGCCCGTCGAGGAAAAAGCGGAACCGTGGCCGAAGTGAACAGTAAAGGCAGTTTGCGGTATTTATCGCACCACTTTTGTGGAACGAGCGGTATTCGAGGAATGGGAGCGATTCCATAGACCAAACGACACGTGGCATGAGGCGCGACCCCAAAACCGCTCTCATTGCGCGCCATCGCGCATTATTGTTCGTGCAACTAGCTCGTGCGATATCCGTCGGATCCGATTTGTGTAAAACCCAAAGGCAATCGCAATTAACGTTGCGAGGGAGATAAGCGGAGATATGGGCGAGCGTGTCGGCCAGTGTTGATTTGGAGTTCATGCCGGAAGGTCAACGGCTTTGATTGTTTAGAATACGGGATTATTTTTATTCACGAAGTCATGGTTTCAAAGTTTCGGAGTTACTGTCAGAGGTCGCAACTTCATATAATAATCTGTAGCATATTTCTTGATCACTGAGCTTTTGAGGCATTATGACGGGTGAAACGTCAGAATTTTAGGTTAGGAGGTTTATGTGGCCATGGGCAAGGTTACGAATACAATTATTTATTCAGAGCAAGTTCACTACTTTTGGTCTTTAATGGACCTATGGGATTAATAAAATAAATAAAAACGAAATTATAATTTGATGTTTTTGAGTTGGCATATTTAAAATGTTCGAAGGATTTTTTTTTTGTTTTTGTTTGGGGTGAATCCATTTTGATTTAATTCTAATATAGTTAGCCTTAAAAAACTAAAAAAAATAAAAAAATTGAGAAACCAATTATAAATGTCTAAAAATATAGATAATTGTTTCTTGTTCCCTAGTAACCTATTTTATTTATATAAATAACTTTTTTTTCTCTTCATAAATATCCAATCTCAAAAAACAAATGTCATTTAAGCTTGTGATGGTTGAGATAAGCTAAATTTACCAAAAAAAAATAGAGTTATTTGAATAAATTGTAATTTACAAAACAAAGGACATTTAAATGTGTGATGGTTGAGATAAGCTTAGCTTATTTAAAAAAAAAAATCAAATTGTGAAAATAATTTTTTTTTTGTGAAAATGAGTTTTCATATTTTATTTTCTAATAACATATATTTTTATATGAATAACTTTTTCTTCCCTTCATAAATATGTAATATCACAAAAAAGTGATCACATAAATTAATAATGATTCAAAATAAACTAAAATTACATCAAAATATTTTATTTTCATAAACAAATTTTTTAATTATAGATTTATTTATTTATTTTTATAGATTTTTCAAATTATTAAAATAAAAAAAATAAAAAAAATATTTTAACATTATATTTAATTTGGTTTATTGATTTTCACCGAAAAAATTTCTCACACTATTTATTTATTTTATTTTTATTTATTTATTTATTTATTTTATTTTTATTTTTATTTTCTATGTTTTAAATATTTATTTTTAATTTATTTAAATTTTCTTTGTTTATATTTTTTATTTATATTTTATTTTTGATTTTATTCGTTTTTATTTTCATTTTTATCTATTTATCTATTTTATTTTTATTTATTTATTTATTTATTTTATTTATATTTATATTTTCTATGTTTTATATATTTATTTTTAATTTATTTAATTTTTATTTATTTATTTATTTATTTTTTAGTTTTTTATTCTTTTATTTTATTTTATTTTTTAAGCTTAAATAAAATTACTTATAAAATAAGATAACTGATGCATATAATTATTAAAAATAAAATAAATCTTTATATATTTAAACTATAAATAGTATTTCATTATTCTTAACATTTAATTTATTCCAAAATGTCAATTGTTAATTTCAATCAAAACACGCACAACAATACGCACAAGAGTTAATGCAAAGTCTACTCCTTCAGTGTATCTCAGTGTTAAGTCTCTTAATGTGTTTCACATGTCTTGATATATCGATCATTTTAACATAAAAAAACAAACACGAAAATCACATCAAACTCAATTCAGTGTGTCTTTGCACCCTTTTGGTGCAAATGCTAGTATTATAGTATGTTGTCTCTGAAATATATTATTATTGACCATTACACCATTGACACTCTACGAAGCAGAAAAAATTCAAACTCCGGCCCGTGTGTAAGAATTAGATTAAATTTAAATAAAGTCAGGTCGCTTTCATTGCGTATGGTTTTATTGCTGTCTTACGTGGACCAGTAGCTTTCACATCTCAATTATCACTTCTTATCAACTCAATTGCCCCCTTTCTCTACCTCTACCTCTACCTCTACATTGCCAAGATTTTTATGAAATTATTATACTTAATATTATTTAACTTTATGCATTGACCATGAGTTATCTCCTGTTTGACTTAAAAATCAAATGATTAGGAAAAAAGAAGGTAATGGTTAATTTTCGTTTCGAAAAGGTGTAATTAAATCAAAAGTAATTAATCTGTCAGTACTAGTCATTATCGTTTTGTGTTACTTTATACATTTAATTACTCGGCATTTTCACCTTTACCATCATAAAAGAAATATAATTTGAATGCAAATTGGTTCGTGACCTTTGTAATTTATGGGATTTACTTAACGAACAATGTTCACCTTACATGCCTAGCATTTTTTTTTAAACTTCACATAATTTTGGTGTTTATACTTAAATTTAACCATTAATAATAATAATAAATACAATTAATATATTTTACATTCATTAAAAAAAATTAGTATTTAAAATATATTATTATTATTATTATTATTATTATTATTATTTAATTTTAAGATTATAGCCAAGTCAGATTTTACTTAATGTATCTTAATTTGGTTTTGAATTTAATTTTTTCGGAGTAAACACATGGGAGTTGTCTACGGAAGCAACACAATAGCCCATTTCAAGAAATCAAGTAGTTGGAGTGTTTGAATTGCATTTTGATTCAGCACCATCAAAATCCTTAGGGCACCCAAAACACTGAAGTTAAACCACTGTAACCGAGATTTTCAAAAATCTTTGCTAGAATTTTTCATAGTCTTACCGGAATCCCTGAATTATTCCGTGGGTTTTTTTAGACTAAAGCAAACACATGCTCTTAACCATTACACTCACTCAAGCGCTATATATATATATATATATATATATATATATATATATATATATATATATATATATATATATATATATAAAACAAAATTCACAATTCCTTATAAAAAAATCTATAAAACAAAATTCACACCAAATAAAATTCATAACTCAAAGTATACTCTATCCCTTTTGCTTTTGAACCTATGACTTCTTTGAGGGAAACACATGCTCTTAACAATTAAGCCCACTCAAGTACCCGTGCTCTCTCTCCATAAAGAATCCAAAAAATAAATTATGTCAATTAAAAAAAACTTTATAACACTTTTATGAAATAAATTCCACAATTTTATTGTATCTTCTATTTTATGGTTAATTATGTAAAAAAAAAAAAATTTATTTTTTTAATCAAATAAAAATATTAAATTTATTAATTTAACCAATCAATACACTATTTGATGTAAAAGACATAGAATAACTTCATGCTAGAATTGATGGTAAGGTCACTATAATAAGATGGAAACATTTATTGGTTTGGAAGTATTGTTCTAGGATTTTGATTCCAACGTCTAAATATTATAAATTCGAGGTCATTAACAATACTGTATGTTCTAAGCCATTAACAATATTCTATGGCTACTCAAAAACACTTTTTAAAATTTAATAATTAAACTAAATATTAAGTTTAATAATTAAACTAAATGACAAGAAACGCTAACTACACAACCTTGTTTGTCGCTATTTGTGAACTCAAACTTTATGCCAATAATTTGTGAGAATATGTCAAACTAAGCTTTATGTGAGTACTTTTGAAAATATTAGTATATTGTGAGTGATTTTGAGAATATATGGTACATGTAAAATTTATCCTTGTCAAGCTTTATGCTAGTGCCTTTTGAGAATATTAATGTATGATACATGTATTTTCTATATTGTTAGTGATTTTGAGAATATCTAGGACACTTGATAATGATGTTTTTGTTAAACTTATGTGAGTGGTTTTGAGACATTAAAAATATATTAAATATTGATAAATTTTGATGGGTGTTTATTTATGATAATATAAAGAAATTAAAAAATGGATGTTTTTTTTTTAATCTTTAATTTTTTTATAAATTTTATTTAAAAATAAATAAAAATTAATTAGAATTACAATTTAGAATTATATATATATATAATTTAAATATTTTTTATATTTTTAAAAAAATAAATTTATTTATATATTTAAAAATATAATTTAAATAACAAAAATATATAATATTATAAAAAAAATTATATTACAAATTATTTAAGAAAAACATAAAATGATTAAAGTACTTTATAAAAGTAAAACTAATTTAGCACTCTTAGAAAGTAGAAGAAAACAAATTACTTATACATCATAAAGATTCCATTTTCAATATATCACATATACAAATTTTAGGGTATATTTGTCACCTCAACGCAAGCTAAAATACTTGGAATTATGTGTGTGAGAGATTTGAACATGGGTTTGAAATGGTTTGATTGTTAATTTTAAATTTTAATAGATTAAGATGTCTCAATAGTTTCTTGATTATATTTAAATAATTAAAATAATAATTAATTTTGTTGTCATGTAGTTTTATTGGACATTTGTTTAATTTTATAAAAAAATGTATTATTTTATTGCTTATGCAATGATATATATGATTGAATTTTTACATTATTTAAGCTATACAATTTTTTTCCAAGTCTTCAAAGTGAACCTTAACTTGTTTTATAATTTTTTCCTTGCCTTCAAAGCTAATGTTAGCTTGTTTCATAGATTTTTTTGGCAAGACAACTATGATACCAAATTTGTTCAACACATCTTCAATATACTTCTGAGAGAGGAATATAAAATTTGAATGTTGGGTTACTTCAATACCAAGATAGTAGTGAACATAGCCCAAATCTATCATCTCAAAACCTTTTCTCATTTCCTTCTTTATATATGTAATGTAGCTCTTATTTTTCTCTATCATCAGAAGATCATCTACATACACCATAGGATATATAACTTTTTCCAACTTTCTTCACAAACAAAGTTGCATAATCAAGATCATAATGTTTGAAATTGAGTTTTAGAAGATGCTCAGTCAATTTCGCGTACTAGGTTTGCAGTGCTTGCTTGAGGCCATACATGGATTTTAAAAGCTTGTATACTTTATGTTCCTGAACCTTTACAACAAATCCTTTTGGTTGGGACATAAAAACATTCTCTTTCATATCTTCATTCAATAAAGCATTTTTTACATCCATTTGATGGACTTTCCAACCATTCTGAGTTGTCAAGGCAAAGAGTGTCCAGAGGGTAGCCCATTTTGCTATGGGGGAAAAGGTCTCCTCATAATCGACCCCTTCCTTTTGTGCAAAACCTTTTTCCACAAGCCTGGATTGGTGCTTGTCAAGTGAGCCATTTTTTTATACTTGTTTTCAAAGACCCACTTGCAGTCTATTGGTTTGGTTCGTAATGGAGGATTAACCATCTTCCAGGTACCATTATTTATCAAAGCATCATATTCTTTCTCCATCGCTTCTTTCCATTCACCATGAGAAGCAACTTCTTTGAAGGAAGTTGGTTCGAAATATATAGACAAATTCAATTCACAATCATAAGAAATATCCATATCAACAAGATAATCAAAGTCGCCTACATCACCTCCATTATGTATGGTTGAGCTTCTTGTTCCTATCCTTCTAATCTCATCCAGAAAAACACTTTCAAGTGTCTTTGTCAGCGATTTTGGAGGACCTTTTTGAGATTGACCAGGCTACTCAGTTAACTGAGATGGGGTTGAATCAAGATTTAGTCTCCCAATTCTATCAATCACATCACCCAAAGTGTCATGAGTGGTTGGAGATTCACGCGGGGGAGAGAGTGCTTCAGAAGAAGATTCCACATATTGTTCTAGTATAGGGATCCCCCCTTCAAGATGTGGAATCTCATTATGAAACTCTTGAAAAGAATTTGCATGTCTGAATCTATTCAAGCGATAAAGTTGTCGCTCAACAACATTACTAGTCTTGGAAGATTCAAGAAAGATCACATCTCTAGATATTATAAAAATTTTATTCACTTCATCATAGAGACGATATGCTTTGGAGTATTTGAGTACCCCAAGAAGATGCATTTGCGACTCCTTTCTGCGAATTTTTTTCTTTGTTCCTTAGGTATCAAGGAATAGCAGGTGGAACCAAAAACCCTGAGATGCCTCACCGAAGGAAAGTGGTCATACACATTTCATAGGGAGACTTGTTTTTAATAGCATTAGATGGACACCTATTCTTTATATACACAACACATAGAACTGCATTGGCCCAAAACATCAGTTTAACATCCTTGAAAAACATCATGAAACGTACCATATTTAAGATTATCTTATTCATTCTTTTAGCTATTATGTTCTGTTGGGGATTTTAGGGCACAATTGTTTGATGTTTGATCCCATGCTAGCGAAGATAGTTTTCAAATTCATATGAAGTGTATTATTTTTCATTATCAGTGCGAATGTGCCAATATGAGATTGTACATCATTTTCAATCCATGCATGAAAGTTCTTGAATGTTTCAAAATTTTCAGGTTTGTTCTTCAATAAATAAACCCAACTAATTTTGGTGTAGTCATCAATAAATGTCATCATATATTTATTACCATTTGCAGAAGGAATGGGCATTTGGCCACATAAATTATAATGAATTAGTTCAATTTTTCTATGTGCTCTGGAATCAGAATCATGAAAAGGCTATTTGTTGTGCTTTCCTAATATACAAGCATCACATTCCTTAAGTTTCCTAGGAATAGTAGGCAAACCAGTAACACCATTTTTCTTCAACAAATGGAGGTTTTCATAGTTCAAGTGTCCAAATATAGCATGTCATAAAAGACTTGATGAAAAGGTACCTTTATCATAGTGAGAATTGTATGAAAAGTTATGTGCATGAGGAGAGGTTCTTTACAGCTTCATAAGCCTTTCTTCTTCAATTGCAGCCATGACAAATGAGTGATATGATTCTTCTATGACCTCAACCTTGCCATAAAATATGTGAATGGAGTGTCATTGCTCACGGATGTGGACCAAAGACAACAATTTCATGCTCAATTCCGGAAGGTATAAGACATCATGTAGAAGAAATTCTGGAAGTCCAGGAAGTTTGAGCCTAATAGTGCCAAGTCCTAATGGCTTGAGTTTTGAATTATCTGCAAAGTATATTGATCCATCAACATTATCAGTGATTTCTTTAAATAAATATCTCTTGAAAGTCATGTGGCAATTTTTTCCTGAATCAAGAAACCAATCATCTTTCCATGAAGCAAGTGAAGCATTGAATAAGTCTTCAGTTACTCCAATGTTGCAATGTGCCACAAGATAATGAATGGACTCAGGTGATTTACCTTTCCATTTGTTAGGTGTTTTACCTTTTCCTTCATTTCTTTCTTGCTCAATTCTGTCCCAAGGAAACTTACATGTGAAAGCATCATGTCCATCTCTATTACATCGTATGCAATGAAGATCAGACATTTATCCTTGGAAATGTTTGCCCCACTTCCTCTAGAATTTGTCCTTCTTCTTCCTCTTTGGCCACCTTTTCCTATAGAAGAATCTTGTGCATGATTCTTCTCTTTTTTGTGCAAGGCATACAACTTCTTTAGAAGACTGAGGAGTTGTCTTCTTCCCAAAAGCCTTCTCTCTTTCAACAAATTTATTCTTAAGGGAGTCAAAGGTAATCTCCTTAAGGTTGCCACTCACTTGATATGACTCAAGATAATGTGAATCGGTGGGATATAGTGCCTTGATATAAGCTATGAGAAGAATATATATTTCAACACTAGTGGCTTTTATATCATGCATAATGGATCTTACTTTTGATGCTAAGGACAAAGGGTCATCATTTTTTACCTCAAGATTGAACAACTTGATCATCAATTGAACAACTTCAAGTTGAGAGTGTGAGTCATACAATTCCTTCAATTTCTTTAAGGCTTCAAAAGAATTTGAAAATGGATAAATATGGTGACTCATCTCTCCATATACTGACATTGCAATCAAGGCATAGGCCTTGTTGTCCTTGTTTTTCCAAATAGCAAGTTCCTTGTTTGAAATAAGTTTTTCAGATGCATTGTCTCCTCCTTCACAAACCCCTTTCCATAACTTATTAAAAATATATCTCTACAACTAATTAATGTACATATAATTATTTATTCAAATACAAGCTCCCAATATTCAAATAATATATATTTTCCCCATATACCATCCATAACATATACTATCATATGGCATATAATATCATACCACTGACACATCGTTTAATATACCACACACACCTTTGAAAAATACTCCATAAGCTTTTATGATTTTTCGTTAAAAAGGGACACAAAGCATATTATATAATTTCACTCATGAAATATGTCACCACTTTTAATATGACCATATGGCGTTCAAAAATGGAGTTCAAGGTATTCCACCAACATTTAATAAACAATGACCATGCCAACACAGCACATATAATAAAGAACCAGGGTCTTCACATAATTTCAGTGCAGAGTCAATATACCATCCTCCATACCATTAACGCCTCATTCACCATAAACAGTCTTCAAAAATCTATAGACCGCACAACAAAGATACTCAATGGTATTCACGGTATGGAACTTACCATAGAGAACTTAGTAATCACACACAGATTTCAGAAAGATGCACATTGTCTTCCCAAAGCATGCAACAAACCATCCATCAACTCAGACACGGTCTTCACTCTCTGACGGTCAGCTTCAACATATTAATCGATGTTCACGAGGAGTTCCACGCACAATACACCATTTCGGCTCTTATTCCAGCCACACCACGGTTATGCAATAGAGTCTCAGTCCATGCAAACAACATTCATGGTCTTCCACAGAACAACGTTCAACATTTAACGCAATATTCAACGAGTTCAATGACCACAATCAATGTTGCTCCAACGTAGAGAGTTCAACGCTGCTCTCACGGCCTCAGCGTTCAAGAAACGAAGAGAGTTCACAGACTCCACATTCAAAGATTAATACTTAAACATTCCGATTATAAACATTAAACATTTGATTTACTCTTTAAAAAATAAATAAATAAATTATTATTATTATGATTTTATTTCTTATTTGAGTCAAACTAGGTGTTATTTTACAAATGGCTAATTGAAGCTTTACTATCTATTTAAATGGGTTACTTGATCAGATTTTCTATCTCGTTCTGATGATGAACCACACTTACTAGCTCCAAACCTGTCGACCAAATCTTCTTTGATGTAATTTTCACCGAAAAAATTTTAATTCACAAATTAATACTTAAATTATTTATTGTAAATAAAATTATTATTTACCTTATCCTAAAGAAAAAGATTAATAGTTAAATTATTTAATGTAAATAAAATTAAATATAAACTATAATAACAAAATATACAACAAAAAATAACTTTTATAAATTTTAATTTTTTTATAAAAACAATATTTTTTTATTTAATAAACATTTATATTTTTAAATTGAATAAAAATAATTTCAAATAAATTAAGTATTTTGCAAGAGTCTAACATTAAATAAATCATCCCCGGATGCGAGTGATCGCCAGTGAATTAGTGCGCCACCGGGCAGCGATGTGGAGAGACACTTGGCTGCTCCACGTGACTGCTTATGGAAAGAAGGACCATGATAAATGTTGGCATGAGGGAGCCATTAACTCGACCTTCGCCACCTTCTCCTCGACGTACCAGCTCTGCAACTCATTAATGCCGCTTGCCATGGCCATTAAGCCTCTCACCTCGGCCCTCTCGTCCTCACTTCGGCCCTCCCGCCTGCTCTCGGTGCATCTGTCTACCAATTTCCCTATGCCTCTGGTGCAAGGTCCTCATTTGACTAGCCTCAGCCTTCCCTCTGGAAGCTATTCTTCTCCTGTGTTTTCTTCCCCCTCCTGGCCCGGCAACTCGGCTCCTTGGACAATTATGCCTCGGCGCCACAGAATGAGGTGCAGAAGTGCTGGGGGGCATGGCCAGCCTTCCTGTCCTCCGCTGTCGCACTCTCAGGGTCATAACCTGAACCTTTCTATCGGCTGGAATGAGCATGATAGGAACCCACCTGTCAACTTGAACACACAACGCTCTCTGCAACTCCCTGCCCCTGCTTCAACTCCCTCCATCTCCCGCAGAAAGAAGAGGCCACGCAAATCCAACATTCCTCTTGAGCCTGCTTTCATCCCCAGTAAGATGAAGGCCCTCCCGGTGCAAAGTGCCTCCAGTGGTAGCAAAGAATCCAGTGAAAACTCCGACAACTGTGAAGGTAGTAGCTCGAACCAAGAGGTCGAAGACAAGACGAAACAGTCTGGACTGCATGCTGCCTCCTCGGCTAAACTCGACACCCCAGCATCGCCACGTCCTCAACCTTCTAGCCACGCGCTGAGCAAGGAGACAGATGATGTGTGCTACGTGCGCAGAATTGAGGAAGAAGTTCCCACCTCCAGTAACAAGAATGCAAGTTCTCCTTAGGTTCAGTTTTTTAAAATCTTGTTAGCATGCTCATGTTTAGGAATTGTCTACTTTATGACTCGTGTTCTATTTTGGTAACTAAATCCACTGGTTTCCACTTCGGGCATCAATTACTCTCTGGTTTTTAAGAACTGGTTTCCCTGACTGGGGCAATCCAACTTCTGGTGGAAAACTGTTGAAACTTCCCTCTGGATTGGACTCGTCAAATCCATAGGAAGAGACTTGTAAGTTTCTGTTCTATATGATATAATAGAAGTAGTTTAACTTAGAAAAAAAAAACATTAAATAAATCATCATTTTTTAAATACTAGAAAAGGTTTATATTTCATTTCCCCAAAAAAATGCATTTATCTATTTCATCTGCAAAATCTAATTATTAATTATTATTATATTTCTTGTATTTTATATTTTGCAAAAAGTTAATATTTAATGTTATTAATCATTATTTATAGGTGTGATAGGGCATAGCTTCACTTTTATTAAATATTACGGATTTTAAATGATTCAAGTTATTTGTAACAATGATGCCAAGCTTAAAGTTATTTTGAACAAAATTTCCATTATAAGTTTGGGTATTTATACGATTTGTTTTTATGTTCATGATAAGAGATATTTTTGGAACAAAAATCTCATTATAACCTTGGGACATTGATACTATTTGTTTTAAGGGAAATTCTACAGGGATGATAAACACAAAACTAATAAACACATTAAAGAAGTAACTAAAATTAAATAATGGCGAAGACTTAAAATTAAATTAGTTATCACCATTCAACATCAATAGCCTAGTGTGATTGTTTTAAAAGTTCTTGGCCATCCATGCATACTCTTCAATTCACACATAATCTTCCATTTACGTGCATCAATGTGATTGGTGATGAAAACCTTGAGTTCTATGAGCCATTTATAGATTGCAATTTTTTTTAATTGTCTTTTACTTTAATCAGATATATAGTATAAATTAATAAAAAAAATAACATTAACTATATTTTAAACTACTTGTTAATTTAACTATACTTTAATCTAACACCACACATTCATCTTTTCCCATGAAAATGTGTCTAGATGGAAGTTGTACCTTTTGTCCAAAATTATATCTTTTTCTTACAAATATATACAAATAATAGATTAAAATGAATAAATGTGACATTAAAGTCTATAAAAAAAACCATCCACAAATAGAGTACATAATGCAATCAAAAATTGTTTTGCTATTTTGATTGTAATTTTTATTAATATAAAGTTGTATGTTTTTATTGTTTTCAACTATAATTCAGCTATATTTATTATTTTCAATATATTGAACTATATTGTTCAAATGCGGGAGTTGGTTCATACTTTTCTAAATTCAATAATTAAACTAAGTTGTAAGGAACGCTAGCTATAAGCCCTTGTTTATATTATATTTTTAAATATATGAATAAATTTAATTTTAGAAAATTTTAAAAAACATTTAAATTATATACTTTACAGAATTCAAAATTCCATTTCTAATTCTATTTTTTAATAAACTAAAAAAATAAAACAAAATATTTTTTTGTTTATATTATTATGAACTAAAACCTATTAATTATACAAAAAGTGTTTTCTCTATAAATTTAGTTGGGAAAACACTGTTCATCCAAGTCAATCCCAAGGTCTCATCTTTGTTCTTTCCATCCAATGAAAAATTGAAGTGAAAAAACTTCATAGAAAAATTGACAGGTTGAAAAGTTTCATGAGTGAACTTTTACTTGTCATCAGCCTCTTCGCCTCTTTTAATTGCTGCGTGATTTATTTTTCAGACACTCATGAGTGAACTTTTACTTGTCATCAGCTCCTTAGCCTCTTTAGATTGTTGTCTGATTTATTTGTCAAACACTTGTTTTCTTTGGAGTTGTCTAAGCAAATGGAGGAATTGATCAGAAAGTCAAAATAATTTGGGTAAGAAAATATTTAAGAAATTTTCTAGTTACAATGTTTGAATCATGTTTTTGATGGTGAAAATAGATTCAACACCATCAAAAACCTCTCTAGAACATTCAAAATATTAAAATTTAATAGCTATAACCTGAATTTACAAAAATCACTACAAGATATTCTTGAAATCTTACCAGAATTTCCATAATTTCAAATAAAAAAAGCAATCCAGTTAAACTAGAGCGTTTACTTTTCTGGAAGAAAAGTTACTTGCGGCGAAAGGGGGTTGCCTATGAGCTCATAGGTTCGGTTGACTGCGGGCTTATTAGTACCATTGTTGCACTACGGAACATGAGTTTCTACCTCAATTTGATGGAATATGTCAAAACGTTAAAGAAAGCAACATTTCGTTAAAGATTATGGAGTTTTGACTTCTTTCCTGGTTGGGTTCTAAAGCAGGTTAGAAACCCTAAAGGTGTTTACTGAGCATCTCCACTTTGTAGTTACTAGTCCCTGCCTATGGCAGGGCAGGGACTATAGCGTTGGTTGGACGTTGAACTAACATTAAATCACTTTGACCAACCATGACGTTTCTATTTTAACCAATGTTTACATATAAATATTAGATCAAAACTGTTAAAATATATAATTACTTCTTGCATGCAGAAGTTAGACAAATAGTTAGGTGAATTAGTTGAGTTGAGTTATAGACATATTTGGTGAGTGAGTTAGAGAGTGAGTTAAGCGATTTGATCAAGTTCAGTTATTTGAGAGAGTGTGTGCATGTCATTTAGGTTAAATACCCATCACCAAGTTCATTGTATTTAGACTTTATGATTTAGAGTGATTGAGATTAATTGAAGAGTCGCAGCTCATTGTTTCGTGTGAAATACTTGTGTTATTGTGTGATTGAATCCTCTGGCTATCCAATAAGTGGTATCAGAGCTGAGGAAGGATCAGAAGATCCGTGGGCGAGCAAAGCCTGAGAAATAGGCCAAGAGAAAAGGCCGTCAATTTTTTTTTTACACAAAAAAAATTTCTTTACCCGCGGTCTGCACATTTTTAGTGCAGCACCTGCGGAGGGTTCACAACTTATCCTTGGAAAGACTGCGGCAGTTTTGGCAAACTTACGATTCACCCAAAATCGGGTTGGTTACGCAGTTTATTCGTGTCTGAGGGTGCGGACTCAATTTTTATATTTAAAGGCAACCAAACAGCTGACGACGACAAATTTTAAAGAAAAGACGTGTTGAAAAATTCAACACATTGGTTAGCTACAGTACGTGAGCCTTTTTTTTTTTTAAAGGTACATACGTATATTCACTTTCGAATTTCGTGTGGCATATTTGTTTTTTGGGAAATCCAAAAACAAATATGTGGATGTGGATGAGAGCCCTTTTTTTATTTATTAAAAAGTTCTATATAGTTGGCATGCAAGGGCTTTAATCACAAGTTTTTTTTAGATTTTTTTTTATATAAAGTTTTTTTCTAAAAAGATTCTTTATACAAATAAAACAAAAAAATCAAAATTTTTTTTATAAAGTTTTTTATAAACTTTTATAAAAATAAGGAAAAAGATTTTTTTTTATAAAACCTAGGGTTTTATTGAAAGGGATTTTTAAAAAAAAGGAGCTTAGCAAAGCTTTTACAAAAAGAAGAGAAATTTAGGGTTTTTGTGAGAGACAATTTTTTTTGAGGCAAGATGGCCACATCAAGTTTTCAGCCACAACTCCCATCTTTCACTTGGAAAGATTATGATGTGTGGGCTATTAAAATGGAGACTATGCTAAAAGCGCATGATGTATGGGATCATGTCAAGTTTGGGTTTGCAGAACCTGAGAATGACGCAGAAGAACGAGCCCTCAGCAATGCAGAGAGGGAACAATGGAAGAAAGACAAGCGGAATAATGCACAAGCGTTGCTTCTTATCCAGCAAGGAGTGGACCGAGCAGTGTTCCAGAAGATCATGATAACCTCTTCAGCAAAGGAGGCATGGGAAAATTTGGCAACAAGCTATCAAGGTATGGCCAAAGTTAATATAGTTAAATTGCAGAATACTAGGAGAGACTTTGAAAGTTTGCAGATGAAGGAGACAGAGGACATTGATTCCTTCATGAATAGGTTCATGTCTAACGTCAATCAGTTAAAAATATATGGTGAAGATGTTAAAGATCGAACAATGATTGAGAAGGCTCTTTTATTTTTGTCTACCAAGTTTGATGTTGTGGTAGCAGCCATAGAGGAGGCAAGGGACTTGGAAAAACTGACAGTTGATGAGTTGATGGGATCCCCTCTATCGCATGAAGCAAGGATAGATAGAAATAAGAATTCCACTCTAGAAACCGCCTTCAAAAGTCAAGTTTATATTTCAAGAGGTCGAGGTAGAGGCAAAGGACGAGGCGTCAGCTACGGTGGTTAGAGAGATGGCTGAGAAGATCACGAGAATCAAAGTGGAAGCAATAGCAGCAGAAGCTTTCACAACAATCAAAGGTCTGAAAATCAAAGGTAAAGTTTTATTACTGCAATAGATTTGGTCAATATGCTCGTGATTGTAGGAAGAAGATTGATGATCAAGACAATCAAAGAGCTAATGTTAGCACATAAAATACTGACTGTATGTTTTTAGCATGAAACACCATCCATGCACTGTTTGATAAGGTCTGGCTATTAGACAATGGTTGCAGTAACCACATGACAGGCAACAATAATTTAGTTGCCAATTTGAATGTCTCAGTGAAGACAGAGGTAAAGTTGGGGACTGACAAGACTGTGGATGTAGATGGTAAAGGAGTGGTCAACATTGTGACCAAGCAGGGGGAGCCAAAGACCATATTAGAGGTATATTATGTCCCTAGAATCAAACACAATTTGATTAGTGTTGGTCAACTGACGTAGAAAGGATACAAAGTTATCTTTTAGGGGAAACAGTGTGTTATTTACGACAAATCCCCAAGAAAGCAGTTGATTGCAAAGGTGGAGATGACGAGGAACAGACTATTTCCTCTAATTATGAACTACAATGATCAGGTTAGTTCTTTTACAACTTCATGTTCTGATGATTACTGGTTATGGCACTTTCGATTTGGACACTTGCATTTTTCCGGTTTAAGATTATTGCAGCAGAAACAGAGGGTGAGAGGTCTACCTCCCATCAAAGAACCTGCTAGCACTTGTGAGTGTTGCATCTTGGGAAAGCAACACCGTGAAAGTTTTCCGAAAGGAGTTTCTTACAGAGCAAAGAAACCACTTAAATTGGTGCATACCAACCTGTGTGGACCTATGAGGACATAGTCGATTGGTGGAAGTTGTTACTTCCTCACCTTTATTGATGACTATAACAGGAAGACTTGGGTTTATTTTTTGAAGCAGAAGTCTGAAACTTTTGCAAAGTTCAAAGAGTTCAAAGCCTTAGTGGAGAACCAAAGTGATCGATAGATCAAGGTATTGAGATCTGATCGTGGTGGAAAATACGATTCGAAGGCATTCCATGAGTACTGCAAACAACATGGAATCAGAAGACAGTTTACAACCAGATACACACCACAGCAGAATGGTGTAGCAGAGAGGAAGAACCGAACAATCATGAACATGACAAGGAGCATGTTGAAAGCAAGACACTTGTCTAATGAGTATTGGGCAGAAGCAGTTGCATGTGCTGTTTATGTGATAAACATATCTCCTACAAAGAGCGTGCTGAACAGAGTTCCAGAAGAAGCATGGTCAGGTATGTCATGTAGTTATCTCATTTCAGAGTTTTTGGATGTGTAGCCTATGCACATGTGCCTAAACAAATAAGAGGCAAATTATATGATCAAAGTGAAAAATGCATTTTTACTGGTTATAGTGAGCAATCAAAAGCTTACAAATTGTATAACCCTGTCACTAAGAAGACAATCATTAGCAGAGATGTTGTGTTCAAAGAACAAGAGTCATGGAATGGGATTGTAGACACACTAACCGATGCACAAACACCATTGATGGAAGAGGATGATGTAGAAGAAGAGGAGTAGCAAGAACCAAGAGAGCAGACACCAAACAAAGTCACACCAGCAAGGACTGCAAGATTTTCAGAGCAGCATGGATCTTCAAGTAGATCAACAGACCAAAATTCTCCAAGCAGCGAATCAGGTAATGAATCAAGCAATGGTAAGAAAAAGATGAGAAGTTTGAAAGATATTTATGATGATTTGGATGTTAGTTCAAATTTTGCATTATTGGCATTCCAACCCTCTTCATTTGAAGAAGCAATCAGAGATGACAATTGGGTGCAAGCCATGGATGAAGAGATGAATTCAATTGAAAAGAATGATACATGGGATTTGGTTGATTTACCAAACAATAAAAATCTGATTGGTGTGAAGTGGGTATATAAGACTAAAGTGAATGAGAAAGGTGAGATTGACAGATTTAAAGCAAGACTTGTAGCCAAAGGATTCTTGCAGCAACTGGGAATAGACTTGGGAGAAACATTTTCTCCGGTAGCCAGATTGGATATTGTAAGAGCAGTTCTAGCGACAACAGCTCAGAACAAGTGGAAAGTATATCAGATGGATGTTAAATGAGCCTTCTTGAATGGAATTTTAGAAGAAGAAATTTATATGCAGCAGCTTCCAGGTTATGAAATTGAAGGAAAAGAGGATAAAGTTTACAGATTGAAGAAAGCGCTCTATGGATTGAAGCAAGCACCTAGAGCATGGTATAGCAGAATCAACAGTTATATGATCAAGAATGGATTTTGCAGAAGCAGCATTGAGCCTATCCTATACACAAAGGTAAATGAGCATGGACAGATTTTGATAGTTTGCTTATATGTTGATGATATGATTTTTATAGGTGATCTTGAGATAGATGAATTTAAAGCAGCCATGATGAAAGAATTTGAGATGACAGATCTAGGTCTCATGAAATATTTTCTTGGCATTGAAGTTGAGCAATCTGAAAAATGAATATTTATTTGCCAAAATAAATATGCTAGAGATTTGTTGAAAAGATTCAGGATGGATAATTCCAAACCTGTATCTACACCAGTAGCAACATGTACAAAGTTAAGTAAGGATGATGAAGGGGCAGATGTCAATCCAACTCTATTCAAAAGATTGGTTGGCAGCCTCATGTATCTCACAGCTACAAGACCAGATATTATGCAGGGAGTGAGTCTGATTTCTAGATTTATGGAGACTCCAAAAGACACACATTGGAGTGTTGGAAAAATAATTCTGAGATACATAGCAGGAACCAGAGATTATGGCATAATGTATGCAAGTACAAAAAATAAAGAATTGATTGGATATACAGATAGTGATTTTGCAGGAAGTTTGGATGACCGGAAGAGCACATCTGCTTATGTGTCCCATCTTGGTTCAGGTGCGATAGCATGGGCATCTAAGAAGCAGCCTATTGTGACATTATCATCAGTAGAAGTAGAATAAGTAGCAGAAACTTCAGCATCATGTCAAGCAGTATGGTTAAGAAGAGTATTGGATGGACTCAAGCAAAAACAACAACGATCAACAACGATATACTGTGACAACACATCAACGATTGCACTATCCAAGAATAGTGTGTTTCATCAAAAGAGCAAGCATATTGATACTAGGTATCACTTTATTCGAGAACCTGTGAGCAATGGAGAAGTTCACTTGAAGCCTTGTAGAACGAGTGATCAATTGGCTGATATCTGTACAAAGCCATTAGCAGTAGATTTGTTTGAGTTTCACAAAAGAAACTTGGGAGTTGTAAGCCTAGCTGAGACATAGACCAGCAGACATGTTTGAGTTGTCATGAGTTATGTTTTAGTTTAGCGGTCGTAATTAAGGGGGAGTGTTAAAATATATAATTACTTCTCGCATGCAGAAGTTAGACAAATAGTTAGGTGAATTAGTTGAGTTGAGTTATAGACAGATTTGGTGAGTGAGTTAGAGAGTGAGTTAAGCGAGTTGATCAAGTTCGGTTATGTAAGAGAGTGTATGCATGTCATTTAGGTTAAATACCCATCACCAGGTTCATTGTATTTAGAGTTTATGATTTAGAGTGATTGAGATTAATTGAAGAGCCACAGCTCATTGTTTCATGTGAAATACTTGTGTTATTGTGTGATTGAATCCTCTGGCTATCCAACAAAAACAATATTTATCCAATGTTTCTATTTCAACCTCTTATTGCAGAGAAAATAAAATATTTTTCACAATTCGTGTTAAAACTTAAAATATTATTTAAACTTCAAATCTCAAATCAGAAAACAGTTTAGTTTAATGCTAGTTCCAAACCAGCATTACTTTAAAATCATTTAAAGTTTCAAAGTCGGATACGAAAAAAACTCATACACCAAAGTTTAAAACAGCCATATATACCCAAAATTTGAAAATGCCACGTTTCCAATGACAAGCCACCTACCATTTCTCTAAATCACCTGTCAACTCTTCTATGCCCTGCCAACCTCTCCTTATTCATTCCGCCGACCTCCTTCCCCATTCCCCCTCTTCATTCCATCTTCCTCACCCATACAGCTGTCTGCAACCCTTGCCCTTGGTTTTTAATCAGTTGGATGAATTAAGAAAGTCTATTTTCAAGCTCTGACTATATGATTTACTTGGAATGCCATGTACCATTGGAAGCCTTGGAACGCTAAGTACCATTGGAGGCCTTACTCTTAGCATTGCACAGTTCCTATTGTTATCATTAAGCTCTGACTATATGATTTACTTGGAACGCCAGGCAACATTGGAGGCCTTGGAACGCTAGGTACCACTGGAGGCCTTTCTCTTAGCATTGCACAGTTCCTGTTGTTATCATCATCACTGGTGATGATATGATGATGAATTTATCAACTTCACAGCTTTTTGGTGATTTTTTCATGTGAGCTCTATTCTGAAATTGGCTCTCTATTTAAGTAAATTACCTAAATAGATAATACCTAAATAGACCATCATCTCATGGGAATTGATCCTAATTCTACAATCCAATTATATGACCCATGATAATAATTCTAGGATCCAATTATATGATATGCAGATTATAAGAGGCGGGTTCCTATTTATCTGAATTTTAAATCTTAGATTTAACTTGTCTCTATATCGTTTGAAGGAATCCGGTTTCTACAAGTACATTTGGGCGTGAAACCTCCTAATAAAAGCGTCCGCCAAAATGTCAATCTCGTCCTCAAGCAGCCCAACGTCCGAGCACGTAGACATTCGCCTTCTGTGACAGAATTTATAGTGTTAATGGCTTGCGAGTATGATTCCGGAGGCGACTTAGATAGAAAATTCAATTCCTGCTAGCTCTGTTGTAGCACTTCACAAGGGATCTCATCCATAACCGAAGCATGGCACACCGTCAACGCTGTGTTGTTGCTGGAATAGGTTTGGCACTCTTCATGTTTTTCAAAACTTTGTCCATTTAATATCATGGAAGAGAGGTGCTGGTAATACTTTTAATGCTCACCGTTATGCTTCCTAAATTAGTATAACGCAAAAGAGGTGTTGCTTCCACTTGTGTTAGTTTAGCAGAAATTGAACATTATTTTGAAATATTAATTGACATAATATAAGCATTATTTTTATATTATAATCAACAACATATAATATATTGTAATCGGTATACTGTAATATATTGTAATCATAGTATTTAAACTCAAATACAGTTTTCGTAATCAGAATATATTGTAATCATATTTTTAAACTCAAATACAGTTTTTTCCCAGGAATTTTTTATATACTGAATTTTTTTTTTCAACTCAAATACCGCACATTTATATATTCGTGCATCAGTTTTTAACTCAAATACCATACATTTATATATCCGTGCATCAGTTTTTAAAATACAGTTTTAGCAGAATTTTTTATATACTGAAATTTTTTTAATTCAAATACCGTATTTTTATATACTCGTACATCAATTTTTAGAGAATATAATATTATCTCATTTCAACCATATTATGATTATTTTTTAAACTAACTCACGTTGCATTGAAATTGGCAGGGACTACAGCTAGGCAGTTGCCTTGTTATATATTTGGCGATTGTGAAAATCGTACATTCCCCTTAGTAATGTTTCTATTGATCGCTCTGGCATACACAACCACTGAATCATCGTGAACAACCAGTGCGATTGGTGCCCAATGCGTATAACTTCATTTGTTTCACTTAGTATTTGTGAGAGCTTAAATTAAATTTTAATGTTTTTAAGTTTAATAAAAGTTTGGAAATTTACAACGAATTAATTGATGTTTTTAAGATGACACCTTGTGTAAGGAGATGTGAGGAGATTAAAGGAATTTTAAGTTTCACAAATATTTAGTTTAACGAAATATTTAGTAATGTAGTTTATTAATATTTAAATTATTAATAGATTGTTTTTGAAACTATATAGTTTATTAATATTTAAATTATTAATAGATTATTTTTAAAATTATATAGATTTAAGATATTATTAAAATTGGAAATAAATTAAATTTTATAATAAAAGAGATATTTTTTATTACATACTTAATAATTAATATATTTTCAAAATAATTAATAAAATTGGAAAGAAATGTATTAATGTTATTGACTAAAATTTGTTCTTAGAGGTGAAATTTTGCATTTGAATACACAATTGCTAGCTATATATATATATATATATATATATATATAGAACTATATACTAAAAATATTTTTGGAACATTTTGCATTGTACATATCTAAGGTATGGAATATGCTTAGGGGAGAAGAGGTTCTTATCCTCATATATACCGATGATATATTTAATGGCCATTCATGCCTTGATAATTCCAATGCTCACAATAAATGTGAATGTAGTCGTGATAGGTGTATGGATATATGACAATGGTCACTAGATACTAGCTACACACATACATATGAGGACTATATATGTATCTTCCCAAATCTTCTATTCCTTAAATGTATCTTTGTAGGTTTAAAAGCAATTGTTAATATTTATCAATGTTTACTAATATTTAATTTATATAACTTTATAAATAAATAAAACTATAAAATTGCACCCATTAAAACGGTGTATATCATATATATAATAATAAATTCAAATTGCACCATTTTATATATATATATATATATATATATATATATATTCAAAATCACACACATAATCTGGAGTTTGACCTATCATTATCAATTGTACTACATATTCTCAAAAGAAGTTGTCTACCCAGGTAGTGGAATAGCCTGGACAACAATTTTTTGTTGGAATCTCGTCAACTAAAATTCAAAAAATCAGGTAGTTGAGTGTTTGGAATCCATTTTTGATAGTGGAAATGGATTCAACACTATCAAAAACCCTTAAGGCACTCAAAATACTAAAGTTTAACAACTGTAAACAAGATTTTGATAAAATCTTTGCTAGATTTTTTCAAAATCATTGCCGGATTCTGGGCCAAAATGATGTTTTTTAGACTACACAATTCTCAAAATCACTGACCATATAAAAAGTACACTCAAAATAAGAAGTACTTGTGTCGTATACCAATATTCTTAAAATCACTCACCTAGAGTACTTGTGTCGTATACCAATATTCTTAAAATCACTCACCTAGAGCTTGGAAAACATCATTATTACATGTACTATATATTTTCAAAATGACTGACCATGTATCATATTCAAAGCTTGAGTTAGACAAACATTATTACTAGCATTTGCACCAAAAGGTGCAAAGACATGCCAATAGAAATGTAGATGATTGTAGAGTGATATCGAGGTAGCATTACAGGAAACAAGGATGTGAACTGGAAGGAATTGGAAGGCATGAGGAATCAAGAGGCTATAGTATTGGTAAAATAGAGTTTTCCAAATAGGTAAAAGTGCATTATAGAATCTGCAATATATCATATTTTAATCATTAAGTCATAACCAAACTAGAAGCAATCTTTGAGGAGAAATCATGTATGTTGGAAAAAACAGGGATGAGCATAAGTTTAAAATAGGATGTTTAGTTATAAAAATAAAGAGATATATTTTGTTAGAAATGAAATTATAATTAAATTATGCTAGAAATGAATTTATAATCACACGCATATATTTCTAAAAATGTAATTACAATCACAAGCTTTACACATGGTATCAAAGATAAGACATTCTTTGTATTTTTAATTTTTGATATTTTTAAAATAGTTATGATGAACTGTATAAAAATATGGAGGGGGAATAAAGTTAAGTAATATATCTATAAAGAAATATATATTCAAATATGTAATGTTGACAAATTCATCACTCCTTAAACCCAAAAATTGGATTTAATGAGTTCATTTCCATCCCAGGGTAAGCCATGCACATGAATAATATAATGTTAAAAAAAAATTAAATGCATATAACTTTAACCTCCACTTCATAAACAATACATATACAATAAAAATTAAGCAGTACGTACACTATATGAATTTTGATATTAAGAGAAAAAAAATTCTTTAACAATCAATAGAATTATCTCAAATTTTAATTTTTGAGTAATAAACATTTCGTAATGCAATGAACACCAAGTTATTTACATATAAATTACCAGCCTAACTTAAATGATACAATCTATATCTTAAATTATATGATCTATATCTCCAATACATACTAATACTACGCAATTCCTTGCACCTAAATCTGAGTATTTTCAACGTATTTTCAACATTTAACATACATCAATGACACGTGCCTCCTATCACATGTATCTTGTGTTAGTATACCATATTAATGTACTACAACAGTGCGGAATATATGAATGATTCAAGTTATGAATGAATTCTTAATAGCAGTAATCTAAAAAAGTAACAAAATGGCCCAGAATCCGAGAAAGATTTTGAAAAAATCCGGCAAAGATTTTATCAGAATCTTGTTTTCAGTTGTTAAACTTCAGTAATTTGGGCGCCTTAAAGGTTTTTGATAGTGCTGAATCCATTTCCACGATAAAAAATGGATTCCAAACACTGCAACTACCTGATTTTTTGAATTTTATTTTACTGGATTCCGGCAAAAAACTGTCGTCCGGGCTATTTTGTACCCTGGGTAGACAAATTCATTCTATATGAGGTTTTTTTTGTTACATGTAAATATATATAGGCTTAGTCTAAAAAAACAGCATTTTGGCCCAGAATTCGGCAAAGAGTTTGAAAAAATTTGGCAAATATTTTCTCAGAATCTTGTTTACAATTGTTAAACTTTAGTATTTTGAGTGCCCTAAGGGTTTTTGATGGTGTTGAATCCATTTCCACTATCAAAAACGGATTCCAAACAAAACTACCTGATTTTTTGAATTTTAGTTGACCAGATTCCAGCAAAAAACTATCGTCCGGGCTATTCCACTGCCTGGGTAGACAACTCCTATATATATATATATATATATATATATATATATATATATATATATATATAAACAATGGCAGTGATGTGTGTCATACATTTCAGTTTCAAAAACTCATGCAAGGGTGAACTTTTCAATGGTACTTTATATCCCAATCTATCTATAACTAGCATTTGAACCAAAAGGGTGAAAAGACATGTCGATAGAAGTGTAGATGAATGTAGATTGAGGCAAACGTAGCACTTTAGGAATCAAGGATGTGGATGTGGAAGGAGTGAGGAATCATGAGGCTAAAGTATGCGTAAAGTAGAGCTTAAAAAATGGGTAAAAATGTATTATAGAATCTGTAATATATCAAATTTCGATCATCGAACTCATAATTAAAGTGGACTAAACTGGAAGAAATATTGGAGGAGACATCAAGTATGCTGAAAAACGAAATATGTGCATAAGTTTAAATTTGGATGTTTAGTAATAATAATAATAATAAATGTACATTATTTTGATATAGATATCTTTATTTAAATAATAGAAAGATGAAGAAAATATATTTTTACACATGTAACATTTGTCATGAGATGACTACTTCTTTAGCTTTCGATGGACCCTTATCAGCAAATAACCTTTGTGCAAGACCATGGTCAAAACCATCAGGCTTGAAGGCTACAGGTGGTTATAAAGTTCTAAGGTTCTTTGGACCACTTAAAATTGGGTGGCAAAGGTGCCATGTGCAATCGAGGAATGAGTTTTTCTACGTCGGTTTGAGCCACGGTGTGCAATGGATGCTTCATTCGGTGGTCGTGTTGGTCATCCTCCAGTATATCCTCATGTCAATGTATGGGATCCATACAAGCGACTTGGAGTCAGTAAGGATCTGAACATGAGAGAAGTGCTGAGTCAATAGAAGCTGCTTTTGAAAAAATAATAATGAAAAGTTTCCGGGAGTGGAAAAGATAAAAAAATAATTTGAAAAGTAAATTGAAGAAGAAGGTAGATGAATCACCTCCCTGGGTGAGAGGCTTGATTAATTTCATAGAGGCTCCTCCTTCTGAGGTGATTATCAGAAGAGCTTGCCTCTTTTTTCTAATTGGTATATGGAGTGTAATGAATTCAGTTGAAGGAGGGCCTGCATTCCAAGTTGCAATTTCCTTGGTGGCATGCATATATTTTTTGAATAAGAAAGTGAAGAGTATCGGAAGAGCTTGTGTCCTTGGGTTTGGAGCACTTGATATTGGGTGGCTATTTGGTTCTTTGGTGATACCGACAATCCCTTTGTATCTACTTCCTGTGACCTGGACTAGTGAACTTATTACATCTCTTATAGCTTACGTTTTTCTTTTTATTGCCTATACATTTTTGAAGTGAAGACCATGCCATGCAATTGATATACTCCTTCGACTACTGTTACCTCCAAATGGGTAGGTTTATACCGAAACAAAACTCATTTACGGGGATGTTATACCAGTTTTGCATGTAAACAGTTTGGCATACTGTTTTTAACAAAAATCTGAGCTTGCAAAAATAAGAAATACTCCCATGGACATGATAGTAAGTTGATGCCCATTTTTTTCTCAAGAAAATTGAGTTCATTAATCCTGTCGGCTTCACCATATCCCTTGAGAGCATATGACAAACCCACAACACACGATTGCTTGTCTGCTATCATTCAAAATGAATGACACTCCATGTTTGCAAAGGAAGATGGTCAGTAATTTCATGACTTAATCATTCTGGTTTATGAATGAGTTAACCAATTAGTGTAATCTATTTCTTCAACAATTAGGGCAAAATCAAGCTATATGATTTGCAGGAAATTTTATCCTCTAAATTTGTTATTTTTTTGTCAAAATTTTGTGATCAACATCTAATCTACAGGAAAGTGAGCAAATGGCACATATTACTAATTTATATTTGTGCTGGATTTTATTAACCGACCAAAAAAAAAAAAAAAACCTTATTGCCAGCAACAATGAACCCGGTGTTGTTCTGTTTGTCAGATGACATAAAATGAAATAGGGTTCCAATGATGTTTCAGTGCAGACATACACAGCTTCTGTAAGGAATTTTTGTTAGAAATGTTTTCAATGAGTGTAGAAAATACCCTGTTGTGTTGTGCTCTAGGTGCAGGCAGTCGTCTAGAGTAGGGAACACCTACGCAAGAATTTTGCAATGCTGTCCATTCTCCATAACGCTTCCCCGATTGCACACCTGAAGATTGAATCCGATGAAGATGGTGAGAAAGACCAGAGCTACTTCAGTGAGTGTAGAAAATACCCTATTTTGTTGTGCCTTAGGTGCAGGCAGCCATCCAAAGTCGAGAACAACGTCGAAGAATTTTTCATTGCTGTCCATTCTCCAGCTTCCCCGATTGCAAGCCCAAAGATAGAATCCAACGAATATGCAGAGAAATACCAGAGAAACAGGGAGCTGTGAACTCAGAGTTTGCAATGTTGTCCATTCTCGACAACGCCTCCCCAATTTCACAACTAAAGATTGAATCCGTTGAAGATTGTGAGAAAGACCAGTGAAACAAGTAGTTGTGAACTCGGGGTCGGCAGCTGGGGACAAAGAAACAATGACCGCCATGACGCCTGTCACAACCATGGAAATGGCCATGCCTGCGGCCTAAGTGTTCCCATCAGTGTTCCCATCCACTACATAAAATGTTAGGAAATGAAGTTGCAGCTTTAATGACAATTAGGAAATGGTGAGGTTGAGCCAGAGTGATTAGACAGTTGGGTGTTGGGTGACACTATTGAGATTGCGTAACAACTATTGAGGACGACGAATCTCAACAGTGTCACAAACTAAAACCCCCATAAGAAAATGCCTATCAGCATAATTATTTGGCATTATGGACAATTGAGATCCCATAAAACTTCTGGGCGGTGGAGATTTGGTTGGTACAAACATTGCAACTGTACCTATATTATTTCTAGTAGTATCTCTCTATCATCATCCCTGTGTAGGAAGCACTATGTCTACATCTTCATTGATTGTGCAACATGTTCCAAGATTATTGTGAAGGTTGCAATGACCCTTTGTGCTGGTAGATCTGTTGGATTTGTTTGCATCCAAGCTAGTCTAAGAAGTATAGCCCTGCAAGCTCACGATCTTAGTAAATTTTTTTTTTTTAACATCCACTTGAATGATCTAATGGCTTCCATAGCTAGTGAAATGAATGAAATATGAGTATTATAGTGTGTGAATTTTCTCCGAATGCTTTCATGTTTGCAGAGGTCGATACTCATTGGGATGGCTAGTAACATTATGCAGAGGTGCAATGTTTTTCTGTCTGAGAGGGCGAAGAAGCATGCAGCCATGCTTTCTCTTCAATTCAATTATGCTAGATTCCATATTTTTTCCAGAGCAGCTTTGAATATGGGAGCAAGCAAGGTGGTGTTCCCAATGTATAGAAACTTTGTGCTTATTTTCAGGAGAAGTAAGTTGATTGGTTTTAGCATCCAAGGGTTTGTCATTTTAAATACACATTTGAATTAATTGGAGGGGATGGAATGTTGTTTGAAAGAAAGAAAAAAATGTCCCATGGTCCGACCTTTAAATATACTAATTTTAATTACAAAATACAATGCAACAGCTTAGAATTGTTTGTTTGGCATTGCCTCAAATTAGAAAGTTCCAGTAGTGTGGTATGTACCCATCAATTACGCAAGTCCCAATAGGAAGTGTAACTACATAGTATGTTAAGGCAGAACACGCAGACCGACATGAGTTGCGGGCAGCCCGACTAGCCCACTAGATCTACTTTAAAAAGAAGTATTATTATTTAAGTTCATCTGTTTGTCGTTGCAGTTTCCAAATAACCCTGCATGCAATTTTACTGGACAATTTCGATTCGTGTCTCTGCATAAATGCGAAGTACAGCAGAGGTGGTTCTCCCACCATTCTATTTTCCTTGACATACGTGTTTTATTATTGTGTTTGTCCTACATAGGTCTTGGAAATAAATGAATAGATGGCCATGGAGAAAGAAAAGTGAGTTGTTCCACTCGTTTAGTGTTGTGTCAGGAAATTGGTTGCACAAGTTAATGGGACAAGAAAAGAGGCGGTTTGGGAGTGGGATTACTTACGTGATGACTATACCTCCTAATCTCTTCCTCTACCTCTGGATTGATGCTACAAACCACCACCCAGATACATCGTCCAAACACCATGTCGAACTCTCTGCAGTGTATTGATGCTACGAACCACCACCTAGATACATCGTCCAGACACCTAAGCGAACTCTCTGCAGGAAACTGCCACCTCTCTCTCTCAAGTTCGGACTTTGATGCTCACGGTAATTAGCCTTTTCACCCACAATCTTATCTCCTCGTATGTGGAACTCCCTGCGATATTGATATGAGCCTCAATGATCTGTTTTTTCCATTCGCCTTATCGAAGCACTGTCTCTCGTCTGTCATGCTAAATTCTTTTAGGAGGGAGCAATTACTGGAGGTTGACGCTATTGAGATCCGCGACATCTCTCGTCGAGACGGCGAATCTCAACAGTGTGACCAACAATAACTTCAAAATAAAATTCCTATCTTCATAATTATTATCAATCTCAACAGTGTGACCAACAAAAACTTCAAAATAGAATTCCTATCTTCATAATTACATGAAGTAAAGGCACACACAATAACATTGATTCTTTAACCAGTGACACAATTAATAGCAATAGTGCGCACAACTTGAAAGCAAAGCAATATGTCCTAATTCATACAATAGTGATGTCCAATCAACAAGCAGTAACATTGCCCATTAAATTATCACATCGAAAGAGAGAAGACGCCTGTTGAAATATTACTTTCAACTGCTACATTGTACAGTGGCCGCCTTCTATATTTGTTTGAAGAAGTTCTGTTACCAGGCCACTTGCCGTTTTGATGATTGATCAAATTTTGTTTTGGCACCAGTCCTGCACATTGAAAACAAAGGGTTAAAACAGAAAACAGAGTACATGGCTCTATATTTCAAAAACAGGTTTAAAATAGAAACAGAGCAACTTTTATATTGAACGCAGGAGTTTTTTTGAATGCGGGATTTTTTATTTTGAGTTTAGTGGTCCCCGCAGCCAGAACAGTGAAGCAGTCCACAGTCCAGTCAGCAGGCAGACACGTGGCAATTTTTGATTCGAGCAGGTGATTCGTTTGATAGTCTGCGCAGTCGAAGTTTCGGACCCGAAAATTTATAGGGCGTATTTCAATCGATTTCGGGTCACATTTGGGCTGACGTCAATAGGCCCAAAACGGACTCGATACGTTTTATAGGGCGGAGTTAAATGAGATTTCGGGTCACAAATTGGGTGACGTCAGCGGGCACCTTTTGTCACCCGAAATCGATTGAAGGATGGTTTAATTTTTGTTTGAAGTCCGGGTTCAACGCGTGGTCAAAATTTTGCGATCGAAGACTTAATGTATTTTTTTAAATGTTTTACTTTGTAATGTTCAAACATTTGCAAAGTGGGGCTGACAAGATTTTAACTTAGATTTTGTTTAAATTTTGTATTGGTTGCAATATATGCATGGCATATATATATATATATTGAAAAGGTCAGAGAGCCTAATGTAATTGTTGTTCTTGTTATTACACAGAACGTAGTTTTGTTTTGTATATGCAGAACAATGCGAATTGATTTTACACAGTAGTGTAGTAACCTTTTTTTTCTCCATGCACAACAGTGCGTTCTTATTCTAGTTTTAGAGAGACAGAGAAGTTTTTTTTTGAGCACTGTGTTTTGCAGCAGTCTCGTTCATCCCTCTCAGTGAAGAAGAATTTGTAATAGTTTTTTTTTGAAAGGAATAGAATTTTTTTTTCAAGTGGAAACTTTGTCTCCTGTCAAAGAATTTTTATTTTCTCTATGTTAGAAGAGGAGAGTATTACTCTCTCCATTGTTTGTTTTGGAATTTTCAATATTACAACATGGTATTAGAGCTAGTTCAGGCTCTTTGAAGATCAAAGAAGCTAAAGGAAACGAGTTCTTTGTTACAGCAACTTCTCTAGCAGTGTGAAGACTCAGCCAAAAAGAATTCAAGGTATTTCTCTATACAGTTTATTGAGTTATTGTTGTAGAACAGTCAGTTATTTTAAATACACAATTAAGTGTTTTTGAATCATAGTTAAGAGTGCAGAATGGTTGGAGCCAGCACTGGTATGGGTATGGGAAATATCCACCTCCCACTATTTAATGGGAAAAATTATGACTATTGGTCAATAACTATGAGAGCTTTATTTGTCTCCCAAGACTTATGGGAATTTGTTGAAGATGGCTTTGAAGAGCCAGCAAATGAAGAAGAGCTTGATGATTTAACTCAGGAAGAAAGGGAGTTGCTGAAGAGCAATAAGAAGAAAGAATCCAAAGCTCTCTTCTTATTGTATCATGCAGTGCATGAGAGTGTGTTTCCGAGGATAGAAGCAGCCAAGAGATCCAGAGAAGCATGGGAAAATCTCAAGATAGCCTATCAAGGCATGGAAAAAGTGAAGACAACAAAACTTCAGTTGCTGAGGAAAGACTTTGAGACTCTCTGTATGAAAGAGTTAGATACTATTGACTCATTCTTCACTCATGTGATTGGAATGGTCACACAAATAAGATCTCATGGAGAGACTCTTGAAGATAAGAGGATTGTGGAAAAACTCTTGAGGATTCTACCCTCAAGATTCAATGTGATTGTCACCACCATAGAGGAGACTAAGGATCTCACAGAGTTCACAGTGGATGAGCTACATGCATCACTGATGACTCATGAGCAGAGATTGGGTAGGAGTGAAAAATCATCTCTGGAACATGCCTTTAAGACCCAGATGTCTTTTGGAAGAGGAAGAGGGCAAGGCAGAGGAAACAAAAGAGGAAGAGGCAGAAGCCAAAACAGAGGTGGAAGGAATAGTCCAGCAAATGCTCAAGGAAGGGGCAGCAATCCAAATCAGCATCAAGGCCAAGGCAGCAGCCAGCAAAGTGGTCAGTAGAATGCTCAAGGACAGAGGTATGATAAGTCCAATGTCCAATGTCACTATTGTAAAAAATATTGTCATTATGCTAATGAATGTAGAAAGAAGCAGCATGATATGAGAAGTAGAACTAGTGCAAATTTCACTAGGGAAAATCTCAGCCAAGACAATTTGTTTTTAGCTTGTAATATGGCTGAAGAAAAGAATGAAGACTTATGGTTTCTAGACTCCGGTTGTAGTAATCATATGACAGGAAATATAGCAATTTTTTCCATGTTAGATGAGAGTGTGAAGTCACAAGTCACACTAGGAACTGATAACAAAGTTTCTGTTATGGGAAAAGGAAATGTAAATGTTTTAACAAAGAAAGGTGCAAAGAAATCCATAGCAGATGTGTATTATGTTCGAGGAATGAAGTGTAACCTCTTAAGTATTGGACAAATTGTTCAAAAGGGGTATAATGTATTTTTTAAGGATGATGTTTGTACCATCATGGACAAACCACCGAGCAAACAATGTATTGTTGAAGTAAAGATGACAAGGAACAGGATGTTCCCTCTTAGAATGAGAGTAGATTTGAAAAATAGTGAAGAGAAAGCAGCAGTTGCACAAGAGGCTATCCAAAGCAAACCAAAAGATGAAAATTGGTTGTGGCACTTGAGATTTGGACATATCAACTTTGGAGGTCTTAATTTGTTGAACAGAAAAGGAATGGTAAGAGGTCTACCATTGATAGAGAAGCCGGACAGCCTTTGTGAAGGTTGTATCTTGGGAAAAAAACACAGAGAAATTTTTCCTTCCGGGAAAAGCATAAGGGCAAAGGCACCCTTAGAGATTGTCCACTCAGATTTGTGTGGACCAATGCAAACTCCATCGCTTGCTAGTAGCCACTACATGTTAACATTCATAGATGATTTTAAAAGAAAAAAATGGGTTTACTTTTTGAAAAACAAAAGTGAAGTGTTTGAAAGATTTTGCAATTTCAAAGCACTTGTGGAAAACCATAGTGGGCTGCACATCAAAGTCCTAAGGACTGATAGAGGAGGTGAGTATATCTCTAAATATTTTCTATGTTTTTGTACAGAAAATGGTATTCATAAGCAGTTTACAACTAGATATACTCCGCAACAAAATGGAGTAGCCGAAAGGAAGAATAGAACCATAATGGACACGGTAAGGAGTATGTTAAAGGAAAATCATTTGCCTAATGATTATTGGGCTGAAGTTGTACATTGTGCAGCATACATCTTGAATAGGTGCCCTACAAAAGCAGTTATGAACAAAGTGTCGAAAGAGGCATGGAGTGGAAAAAAACAAGGTGTCACACACATGAAGGTTTTTGGATGTGTGGCTTATGCACACATTCCGGATCAGCTAAGGAAGAAGTTGGACAGCAAGGGGGAGAAATGTATTTTCATTGGATACAGTGAGGAATCCAAGGCTTACAAGTTATACAACCCATCCACCAAGAGGTTTATTGTGAGCAGATATTTTCAGTTCATTGAAGAGGAAGCTTGGGATGGAAGCATAGAGAAAATAGTGAATGTTAAACACTGTTTATCTCATGATGAAAATGATGATGAATTGGCTGAAATACATCCCCAAATAGCAGCACCAACACAAGAGCAGCAAAGCACACCCTTGAGGAGAAATGAAGGTGCTTCTCCAAGCACACCACAAGGAGGAAATTCAAGTGCTTCTTTAGGCATTTGTACACTTAATGAAATAGGTAAGAAGTTTGGAAATTTGAATGACATTTATGCACAAGAGGCAGAAAATGAAGGTATCAATTCTTTGTTTGCTTTATATTGTCATGTTGAAGACCCTATCCACTTTGAAGATGCTATTAAGGATAGAAAATGGATAGAAGCTATGGATGAGGAGATTAATTCCATAGAAAGAAACAAGACTTGGGATTTGGTTGAACTCCCAAAAGGTAAAGATGTCATTGGAGTTAAATGGGTCTACAAGACCAAGAGTAATGCTGAAGAAAAAATAGAGAGACACAAGGCCAGACTTGTTGTCAAGGGATATAAGCAGAAGCGTGGGATAGATTATGAGGAAACTTTCACACCGGTTGCTAAAATGGAAACCGTGAGAGCAGTGCTGTCCATAGTAGCACAAAACAAGTGGAAAGTTTACCAAATGGAAGTGAAGTTAGCATTCCTAAATGGAGTGTTAATGGAAGAGGTTTACATTGAACAACCTCTCAGCTATGAAAAGAAAGGCAAAGAGCACAAAGTGTGCAAGTTGAAGAAAACTCTTTATGGGCTAAAGCAAGCGCCAAGAGCGTGGTACAGTAGAATAGACTCCTATCTACTGGAAAATGGATTTGAAAAGTGTGAGGGAGAACCCACCCTCTACATCAAAGAAAAGGATGGTAAAATGTTGATTGTAGTTTTATATGTTGATGATGTTATTTTCATAGGTAATGATGATTACCTTATTCAAAATTTTAAAACAGTCATGAAAGAAGAATTTGAAATGACTGACATGGGTTTGTTGAAATACTTCTTAGGAATAGAAGTAGAACAAGATGAAAATGGGATTTTTATCTCACAGGAAAAATATGTTAATGAAGTGCTTGAAAGATTTAATATGTAGGAGAGAAAAGCAACAATCACTCCCACAGTGATGGGATTAAAACTCAGCAGAGAGGACAGCAGCAAGGATTTTGATCCTAGCTTGTACAAGAGCATAGTTGGCAGCCTCATGTATTTGACTGCAACTAGGCTGGACATAATGCATGCTGTTAGTTTGATTTCCAGATTCACGGAGAAGCCAAAGGATGCACATTGGCAGGCAGCAAAGAGAATTCTGAGGTATGTTAAAGGTACTAAAAGGTTTGGAATTTTATATACTGCTTCAGAATGTTCAGATTTGGTTGGATACACTGACAGTGATTGGGCTGGAAGTGTAGATGATCAGAAGAGCACTTCCGGTTATGTTTTTCACATGGGTTCAGGAGCCATTTAATGGGCTTCTAAAAAACAACCCATTGTAGCATTGTCTACAGCAGAAGCATAATATGTGGTAGCTACAGCAACAACGTGTCAAGCAATTTGGATGAGGAGGATGTTAAGAAGTTTGTGCCAAGAGCAGGCAAAGGGAACTGTGATTTATTGTGACAATAGCTCAGCTATTGTGTTATCTAAGAATTCTATGTTTCACAAGAGGACGAAACACATTGACACAAAGTTTCATTACATCAGAGAATTGGTAAACAATGGTGAAATTTTTTGGAACACTGCAGAACTTAGGAGCAGTTTGCAGATATTCTGACCAAGCCATTGGGACAGAAGAGTTTCGAATTTTTGAGAAAATGTCTAGGTATGACTAATAACCCAGCAGCTGAAAGTAAGGGGGAGTGTTGAAATATTACTTTCAACTGCTACATTGTACAGTGGCCGCCTTCTATATTTGTTTGAAGAAGTTCTGTCACTAGGCCGTTTTCCATTTTGATGATCGATCAAATTTTGCTTCAGAGCCAATCCTGCACATTGAAAACAAAGGGTTAAAACAGAAAACAGAGTACATGGCTTTGTATTTCAAAAACAGGTTTAAAATAGAAACAAAGCAACTTTTATATTGAACGCAGGAGTTTTTTTGAACGCGGGATTTCTTATTTTGAGTTTAGTGGTCCCCGCAGCCAGAACATCGAAGCAGTCCACAGTCCAGTCAACAGGCAGACACGTGGTAGTTTATGATTCGAGCAGGTGATTCGTTTGACAGTTCGCGTAGTTGAAGTTCCGGACCCGAAAATTTATAGGGCGGATTTCAATCGATTTCGGGTCACATTTGGGCTAACGTCAGCGGGCCCAAATCGGACCCGATACATTTTATAGGGCGGAGTTAAATGAGATTTCAGGTCACAAATTGGGTGATGTCAACGGGCACCTTTTGTCACCTGAAATCGATTGAAGGATGGTTTAATTTTGTTTGAAGTCCGGGTTCAACGCGTGGTCAAAATTTTGTGATCGAAGGCTTAATGTATTTTTTTAAATGTTTTACTTTGTAATGTTCAAACATTTGCAAAGTGGGGCCGACAAGATTTTAACTTAGATTTTGTTTAAAGTTTATTTTTGTTTGTATTGGTTGCAATATATGCACGACATATATATATATATTGAAAAGATCAGAGAGCCTGATGTAATTGTTATTCTTTTTATTACATAGAATGTAGTTTTGTTTTGTATATGCACAGCAGTGCGAATTGATTTTACACAGCAGTGTAGTAACGTTTTTTTCTCCATGCACAGCAGTGCATTCTTGTTCTAGTTTTATAGAGACAGAGAAGTTTTTTTTTGAGCACTGCGTTTTGCAGCAGTCTCGTTCATCCCTCTCAGTGAAGAAGAATTTGTAATAGTTTTTTTTTGAAAGGATTAGAAATTTGTTTTTCAAGTGTAAACTATGTCTCCTGTCAAAGAATTTTTATTTTCTCTATGTTAGAAGAGGAGAGTATTATTCTCTCCATTGTTTGTTCTGGAATTTTCAATATTCCTACAATGCCCAGAGAGTTCTTGGACAGTGTTTAAGAATGGTCACTGCATTCATGGAAAATATGGAACACTAAAGTTGTAACACTGTCTATTCAGTATTTTTGGTGAAGGTTGGCCTCCTTTGTGCATGATATATATGTAACCTTGATTCTCTCTCTCAATGAATAGCAAGTTACAATCTTAACCAGTGACACAATTGATAACAAAAACGCGTGCAACTTGCAAGCAAAGCAATATGTCCTAATTCGTACAATAGTGATGTCCAATCAACAAGTAGTAACAGTGCCCATTAAATTATCACATCGAAAGAGAGGAGACGCCTAGAGAGTTCTTGGACAGTGTTTAAGAATGGTCACTGCATTCACAGAAAATATGGAACACTAAAATCGTAACACTATCTATTCAATATTTTTGGTGAAGGTTGGCCTCCTTTGTGCATGATATATATGTAACCTTGATTCTCTCTCTCAATGAATAGCAAGTTACAATCTTTAAAGAAAAAAAAAACAACCATATTTTGTAATATATGTTTTAGATATAAATGAAGAATAATATTATTTTATAATATACAAGTTAGGATATAAATAAATAGCAAATAAAGAAGTTATTTTTGAATTTTTGTTGGACAATTTGGTTTGAGGTTTTATTATTAGTATTGGTGTTATTATTTTATCTCAAATTTTAAATTAGTTTAAATTTTGAGTTTTTCTCATGTAATATATTTCATATTTCAAATTTATGGTCAATTTAGGTTTTAATTTTAACTTAAGTTAAAAAAATAGTAATGTATTTCTAATGTCCACATCTTAAATTAACAATTCTAATATAAGTTACTAAGTAGTATTATACCTCTACCTCTTCTTAGCAGGTGCCACCGGTTTTATGCACATATCAAGTGTTTTGTGCACATGCCACTACTTTTACTCTTGTCTACCTACCATCCATGTAGACCCCCATTTCATTGCCTTTAAGTTACTATGTAGTAATATACATCCACCTCTTTTTTGTAGGTGCCACCAGTTTTATGCACCTATCATGTGTTTTGTGCACATGCCACTAATTTTACTCTTGTCTACCTACCTACCATCCATGTAGACCACCATTTCATTGCCTTTAGTTACTAAGTAGTAATATATATCCACCTCTTCTTTTCAGGTGCCACGGATTTTATGAGCCTGTCACGTGTTTTGTGCACATGTCACTACTTTTACTCTTGTCTACCTACCATCCATGTAGACCACCATTTCATTTCATTTATTGATTGCCTTCCTTCCATTCCCATAATAGTTGTTTGAAGTCTGTTACATTTTGTGATTTAATAATTTTTGGCCTTAAGTGATATTGATTCAGTGTGAGCAATGGATTTTATGTCGCATATCCCTCTCATCCCAAATAGGGTTATTATGTTGTTAGTAGACTACACTTTACTCTAAAATGGAAAAGAAACTACTTCATAGCTACTATTTATATGTGGTAGGTGAACCCATAAGCCCTTACCCTTGCCATTATAGTGGTTGTGGGTAAGGCCCTAGTTGATTTTTGGAGGGAGAAATCCAAGCAACCACTATTGGCATGTAGTCTATTTGCAACACAGTCTAAGAAACCATTTTTATGGTTTTAATTTTGATATTTTTAAAAATTTGGATTTCTGTAAGCTATTATATTTTTTCATAGAGTTTTGGAATTTGAGTATATAGATTTTCATAATTAATCATAATAATAATGCATAGATTTTTTGAACATAATGTATGATATTTTAAATTTGTCAACATTTTAAATGCACATTGTATTTATTAAGAATAAATAATATTGAGACAGTATTAGGTTCAAACTTTATCAGTATTTGTTGGCCTATAACTCTTTAAGGTGCCCAACAAATCTGGTTACTTGCGAGTAGGTTGAGGCCATCTAGTATTATTATCCGTAACCTGCTTTTCTCTTTTTGATTAATGGAAAATAGGAAGGATCTCCTAACCTTACAAAAAAAAATATTGAAATGATACAAAATAATACAAAGGTGGACATTTATAAGGTTAAAAAAAAAAGGCAGTCATTGTAAATTATTATTGAAAAAACATAAAGCATAATAAAAAAATGATAAAATAATAAAGTGATTTTGACGTAATAATAAAAATTATTACTTTTAGAGGTATTCTATAGCCCAATATAAAATAGATGTTATGACATTATTACATTACTCTGAGATATGTTATGAAATTATTACATTTCTCTAATGCATATGACCTCCTTACAATTGATTAGATTTTGAAGGCTATGAGAAATGGAGAGATAATTACTACAATGTCATTTCGTGTCGATTTTCTTACCAATTGGGTTGGTCAATTCCCAAACTTGTCTCAACTGTTAGATCTACCTGAAAGGATCACACCATGTTGGCTTATTACCGGGCTTAACCTTGAAGGCATTGAGGAGAATTAACCCCATGACCTCTCATTAGCTACGAGAACTAGATAAATTGACCTAACCCTCACTACTTGAATTGTCTCAACTATTATATAGGAAATTAACAACATTATGAAGTGCACTAAAGACATATATTATTGGCGTAGGTGAAACCCGCTCCTTGGTTGAAAAAAACATATTTACGCTTATCAAAATATTTTCACCAAAAATTCCATGAGCACTTGTATCTTTAAATGGTGGGATCTTACACAAGATTCAATCAAACTGGAAAAAAAGCACCATGCAGAGGCTTCACTAGTGATTAAGTAAATATGCCATTTTGTCTTTTACCACTTTTGATTGGCTTATGTTTGTAATTTATAAGATGGGATTTAATCTAGCTTTATGAAAAAGATTCCCTGCGAGGCAATTTATTTACTACAGGAATCTTTTGATTGTATTGATTTATTTTAATTTCAGTTTGATCGTACAATTTCTTATTATTTTATAATATATTATTTAGGATATAAATTGATAGTAATAAAATAAGTTATTCTTTCAAATTTTATTGGATTATTTAATTTGAAATTGTATTTCTAATATCATTATTATTGCTATTATTTTTACAAGGAAATTTGATTTATTTTAATTTCAGTTCTATCATACAATTTCTTATTATTTTATAATATATTATTTATGATATAAATGGATAGTAATAAAATAAGTCATTCTTTGAAATTTTATTGAATTATTTAATTTGAAATTGTATTACTAATATCATTGTTATTGTTATTGTTATCATTTTTATATGGAAACTTGATTAGCTTAAATAATTAGATTTGTTTCCATGTGATATATTTCAAATTACAAACTAATAATGTATTTTTTCAATATTCCATAGTTTTAGTTTTAATGTAAGTTACAAAGTAGTAATGTATGTCTAAAATCCATATTGTAGGTTAACTAAAGTTTTAATATAAGTTGCCACTCGTTCTATGCACCTGCCACTACTTTACCACAATTTCATTGCCTCCCTTCCATTTCCATAGAAGTTATTTGAAGTTTGTTACATTTTGTGATTCAATAATTTCTTTTACACTACCTCTGTGATATGATTCTAGTTTGAGCAATAGCTTTTATCTCCCATATCCCTCTCACCCGGAAAAAATTATTAGGTTGCTATTAGATTGTACCCTATTCTAAAATGGGGAATCCATTGCTTCTACTAGTGGCCTAGCCCCTACCCCTACCACTATAGTGGTCATGGGTAAGGCTCAGACTAGTTGATTTTTGGAGGGAGAAATTCAATCAACCGCTATTGACATGGCATGTTGTCTATTCACATATGAATTTTGCATCTATTTGTGTGATATCTGTTAGGTTATTGTTCCATGTGCTTTTTATTTTAATTCAGGGTTATTTCAACAAAATAATAAAATTATTGCAATTGCATTCCTGCAAATCATATGAAATTTTATCTTATTATACAAAATAAGACTATGAACTTACCTCAACATGAACTTCAATTAATTTTAACAACCATTGATCTTGCCTTATTTCTGACCATCTACAAGATTCTATGGGCAAGGCTTGCCTCATGAACAACCACCATTCTATTTTCCGAAACAATTGTGCACCCAAGGTTCAAGGAATCATCGCCAAAATTCTCAGCAACAAACTTTGTAAAATATGTTGGGGTATTTCTGAGCCAAAAAGTTTAATATGTATCCCCCAATATTTTTTATCATTGTGTACTCTGCACATATCAGGTTTGGAATATATATATATATATATATATATATTTAATATTTCTTAGCAAAATAAAAATGGAAAAATGAACTGAACAAAGAAATAACATGTATTTTCTCCATTGTTTTCTAAAAAAGAGTGATAACACATTAATGTAAACCTTAATAATATCATAATTTTACCAACATAAAAACATATGAAGCATTGCCCATGTCAATGAATCCTTGAAAGTAAAATATCTAATGGGTAATATTTACACAGGCTCAATCCCAACAAAAGGGACAAAAAAAAAATAAAATCTTGAATTTACATCCTCATATCGAGATATGAATTACTCCAGGTTATATATATTTGTTATCAAAAAATTGTACTTGATTGGCTGCTTATCAAACAACTCAGTGTAACTGTTTCAAACCACTTCTAACTGAAGCTTAGCCTCTTCAGTTTGAGAGGGCTCTCTCAAGGAGGTTTTATGATATTGGATAATGATAGTACTAGATGGCCAACTCTATGGAAATTATATCTTGTTTTTTATGATTGCAGGTTGAAAAGAATGTAGGATTGCTACCATTGGGCTTATGGAGTCAACAATCAGTGTTTTCAGTGACAGGGATCTCAATGAAAAATGTTCTCCTTGTGGAAGCTGAGGCATAAAAAATATAAATGATAGTAGAATACACACACACAAAATTTACTCAATATATAAATGTTCAAAGGAAGTCAGAGCATGAGAGACATGAATTTTGAGTAATGAACATTAAGATACTGAAAGAAGGACATTGAGAAATATATCCAATAGTTTGATGCTTGAAAGGAAGTCAGAGAATGAAAAGAATGAATTCTGAGTAATCAAACATTAATATATTGACAGGAAGTAATAAGATACATAGGATAGTGTTCATGAAAACATCAAATGAATCTCAGGTGGAGGAAACCAATAGTCACTCTCTATTACTGATCAGAACCTGTTTATAATAGTAAAAGTCACCAGTAACATATTCCAACCCTTCATTCATCGAAGTATGGTTTACTTATATGCATCTAGCCTTTACATCCAATCTGCCAAATGGCTAGATCATTAAATTCTTTTACTGCCACCTAATCTAACCACAAACTAGATATTCATAACTAGAAACTGACACCTACTAAAATAGGAGTTAGAGTCCTAACATAACTCAAACACCTACTTATTACATTTTTATCTAAAGATAATCCAACTTCCTTGAAAGGAATCATGTACTTCAACAATACTGACCACAATCAAAACATAAATACCCTCACTGTCTTCATGAAATTGTTCTGCCTACTGTTAAGGAGTTGTTACATTGATGATATGGAAACATGATGAGCTGGCATCTCCAAACCATCTTCATGACAAATGTTTCCATTCAACAATCCTCTGTTCTGATACTCTTTATCACTGCTCTGATACTCTTTTACATTTCCCATGGAGAACAACTTTGAAAAAGTTACTTACCCTTTGGGCATTTCCAAAAACTGACTTTGCTATAAAATCAGAGTTTTTAGCTACTTCCGCAGCGAGATTCCGTAGTGAAAACAATTAGGTAATCTATGTTGTACATCTGCTACTTTTGACCATTGGATGTTATTAGGTGATCAAAAAAATTTAAATAAAAGCCTTAGATTTCCTTAACCAGGTCAATTTAAGTGGCTTAGTACCAAAAAGATATCTTCAGAAATTCCACAGCAAAAACTAGGCTTCAAGCCTAGGATACGCTATGAAATTGCCTAATTGCCCATATATTTGGAAAAATTTAGAATTTAAATCTAGAAAAGGTCCATGAGTGTACCTGAATGTGAAATATGATGGTATAAGACAAAAAGGATATGTTATTTATTGTTACCTTCTCATTTAGCAGCATATTCTTCATGAGTAACTTCAGTAGTTTCTTCTACAACCTTTATTTCCAAACATTTATTCCCTAACTCTGTCTTCATCATCTCCATATGTTCTTTAAATTCTTTGACTTGTCTCTGAAGACTTTTCCTTTCTGCATGTAACCATAAATTCCTTTGCTTGAAAATTTCTTCTTTATCTTTGAGCTGTTCTTTCGAAAAGTCTACCTCAGATTCCTTCTGAATCTTCCTTTTTGATTTACCTTCTTTTCCTTTAGTAATGTCTGTCTCAGTAGGAGATACAACTATGATTTCTTCCACTACTGCCCCTTTTCCTTTATCTTTCCTCTGCTTCTTGTTGTCATTTTTAATAATCTCAGTAATCTGTGATTTGGTGAAAGGTTTTCTAGGTTTAAATAGAAAACTTGAATCTTCAGTTGAAAAATCTAATTTTTTGGAAGTGAGACCCTTCGTTTTAACCTTGGGTCCTTTTACCTCAACTGGTTTCACTATAGGGTCTCTGCAATTTCTATTTCCTGTAAAATATCTTCAAGCCTACCTTTACGTCCAGTGAATTCCTTTGTGCTTCTTTTAGACCTTTTTGCAGTAGGTTTAGACTTGTTGATTGTAGCAGGGTCTATAACATGCTTGCTAGGTGTTGGATGAGGTGCTTCTTCTTGAATTAATTCAATTTTTATCTCCATGATTTCAGCTGAAGGCTGAAAACCTTCTTGATGATCACCTTCTATCTCTGTAGGAGTAAGAGTCTTGGATTTAGAGGCTTTCCTTGGAGTTAAAGCATCTATTTCATAACTGCTCATAAACAAAAAGGTTCCCAGTCTATGTTTAGTTTATTCAATTCTTCCAACACTATTAATTTGATCAAACCATGGTGAAATATGGAGCTTTTACTCCTTTCAGGTCTACCTTGCACCTTACCTGACATTTTTCCAAGGCTTCTAAAAAGATAGAAAGGGATATCCATTAGCTGTTTTCCTGTAAAATGAAGCAACAACTTGAAATGATACATGTAGATTGTATGAAATCTACCCTCGTAGGTAAAGTATTTATATATCACCATCAATATTTTAGAATAGTTATCTTTGAGACAAGTTCTAGGAATCCCTACAGTTATATTTATCCCTACATGCTCAGGTTTCATATAATCCTCACAAATTTTTAAATCAAACTTCGTGGCTTTAAACCATTCCTCTCCTATCTTGTGGATTCATGTTGCTTAAGAAATGCTATCAGGTGAAATTGGCAAATGGAGAATACCAACCTTCGTAGAAGTTCCCTCGAAGTTTAGTGAAAAATATTGTGAAACCTGTCTATGATGACCCTGTAATATTTGAAAAAATTGCATGCACCCTGCTCTTGTGAAAATATCCACGGAACTGGGATCCTCCATGATTAATTTCAGGCTTATAGGCTCATACTTGAATGGTAGGCCCCCTTTATTTGTCTTTTTTGGTGTAGCCATTTCCTTTGCTTTGCAGCAGTGGCCTTCTTTAGAAACTCACACCTGTTCAGTGAAGACTTGATGATAGCAAGTTGTTATGGAAATACGGGGTTGGTATGACAGTGGACTTCTAGAGGAAGAGACAATGAAAGCGAGCTGTTTGAGTAGCAGCTTACAAGAATGAAAGAAAAATTGTAAGGAATGAAGGGTAAATTAGGGAAAAAATGAGATGAAATTCATAAGAAAATTTTAATTGATGCCCAAACGTGCTCAAATCTTTCAATGATGACACTATCCTGACAGCATGACCTTGAAACACTCAAAGTTTGACAACTCATCAGTTTGCAGAAACTGTTGCAGGGAAAAAAGATTTCGTAGCGAATTTAGTTTAACAAGTATCAGATTCACTACAAAATTACTAGGTGTTTCCGCAGCGAAATCTGTTAAGTCAGTACTAAAAACGCTACAGACTCAGGAAAATTCTAACAGGTGGCCAGATTTGACACATTTGATTAATTAAAGTATCTAATTCAGATTTACCCTTTTGACATGACTTGAATACCTCCCCTAACAACTTAAAGCAACCTAAAAACATACCATATCATAAAATTTATCATTTCATGATACTATGCTCCTAACCAATCTACTTACAAACTTAACATGTTCAAGTTATTGAAAATTTTGAGTATGATAACACTATCAATGATGTATATATCAAGGTAATTGTACAAATTCAGAACTACATTTTGACCTTGTATCTCCATTTATTTCTTCCCTGATCCTTTCTTAGGAGACCACCTATCACAAGTTCATTTGTGCAGTTATTCTCAGCTTCAAAATCATCGTTTCAACTAGATACCCTTTCTCTTCCTTGACCCTTCAAAGACAATGATTACCCTTAATTTTCATTTGCAACAATCTTGAAGGTGGGGTTTCAAAAAATTATGCACCTAGAGTTCAAGGAATCATCTTGCAACTTGAAATTAACTTTTGAATCCCATTTGTAAAAGACTCTTATAGGAGTGCTCGTAGGTTAAGTTAAAAATATAACATCATAATACTCGAATAACCCCAAAACCAGTCTCAACAAATGATATTTTCTTTACTCATTGGAATCTAGGGCCTCAAACCAAGTGAGAAGGTGTAATTATGATCCAAGATATATAATTAACAGAATTAATTAAATAAGTGGACTTAAATAAAATAAGCGCACCCAAGGATGAGCTAGAAAATCTCATGCAATGAAACAAGTGTTGCATAAGGGAGCGCTACGCGTGAGGGAGGGAGACTAATTAATTATATTCCAAAAAGAGAGGATATTTCGATTTAGGTGTTCAACCATATACTATCCTTAGTTTCCCGAGTTGTCAAATAGTTGTGTGTCTATATTTTTCTTAAATTGTCAAATAATTCTATGAACCATGGAAAAAATTTGGACACATAGCATAGGGCTTCCATGTATTAAACTATCTCTTTGCCACCACTGTCGCAATAGGTATATAATGGATTGTATTTCATATTTTTTGGGCCCCTTCAACATAATAATTTTGTCATCCATTGTGATAAGGGGGCTAGGGTCTTGATAAGGTCACTTTGTTGTAACTGGTGAGGTTGTTAATGATATATATTTTGGGCAGTGTTCACCCTGTTAAGGGAGTTTGGGCTATAATGAACAACTAATAAGTAATTTTTTCTATCGTTCACATGACACTTATTCTAAGTGTGATGGTTCAAAAATTGAAATTTTTCTATTGATTGTGGGTAGATGGGATTCTTTGGGTTGAATGGCATTTTTTCATTTAACTTTTCGCGTTTGTGTTGAGAATAAAGGCTTATGTTTGTTATATTACGAGAAGGTGTTACTCAAAAAATTGGTCATTAGTAGCAACATTAAATCAATCAAAGAAATATTTTGGTTTGAAATTGAGGTTTAATGAGTTGGATTTTGAATTTGTTGTTCTGCTCTATTTTAAGCTACTCTTTTTCCTAGGAGCAAGTATTGTCAATATAACAGACAATTTTGATTTTCATTGCATACTTAACTTTCTTTTGGTTGTTTGTGTTTATTATGCGGGCCAATGATCATGCTCATTTATCCTCTATAACTTCAAATCCTACCAAATGTTGTGATGTTTTTTTAACAAAATCCAATTTGAACTTTGACCTTGTACAATAATGGTTTGCACTAAATAAGGGATGTGTATACTTGAAATGTAATTTTAAGAGTTAAAAATGGTTTCACACAAATATTCTTCTGCAAATAAAAATATGAAACAATATTTCTCCTTTTTCAAGTTTAATGAGGAATTGGGTAGATGTAGAGCTAAATTAGCATTGAGATAAACAAGAAGATAATGAATATTAATAAGCTCACTTCAAATGAGCTACTAAAAAATACATATGTAGTACATCACAAATAGGACTAAATCAGAGCAATTCAAATTCATTTTCAGCTCGATGACCAAGATTAATTATTTAGTACACTGCACTGGACATATATGCCTAAATCAAAGAAATTCAAAGTCTGTTTGAGCAAGATGACCAAAAATGGCTTACATATGGGGTGTTGTACTCATTGATTACCCCTTTTTAGCTTTATTTCTGTAAATTTCTTTCTTGGTTGGATACATTTATCATTTTTTGTAAACACCTGATATATTTGAAAGGAGTTTCTCTCCATTGCAATTAAAGTTGTTTACTCATATTTTTTTCCCCTTATTTCAAAAAAAATTTATAATCATTGTTATGTATATGCTACAAAAATCTGAGATGAAAATCATATACCATGCATGTCTCTTTTATGTTGGATTTATGGTAGCACATTTTGGGTCATCTTTGGTAGCCATGGTTGTTCCAAACTAAGAGGAGGATAAATATTGGGCTTGAGAGAATGATATAAATGGAGATTTCAAAGAATTGTGTTTGAAACCTAAACTAAGAAGTTTCATACTCGAGAAGTTGAGTGTTGTTTCTATAACAAAAAATGTGTACAATACATGTTCATTACATGTTCCAGTACACTCTTTTCATAAACCCATCACATCCTTCTATTTAGGAAATTTTATGGGCTTGCTTCGCTTTAGTTTATCTACATTCAATAACTTATGCAATGTTATTTTCTTTATCAACTCAGATGGTTTAAGTACATTAAAGCCATCCATCTTGATCCTCAACTATTCAACGTGAAAAGAGGTCTAATGACACCAAATTTCAAGAAAATAAACCATATCTGCTGAAGTATTGTCAAGTAAACCTTAACAAAATTCTCTCCATTTATAATATATCACGCGAAAAGTATACACATTTACATGTTTATTTGGAATTACCTGTTAATTTTGTTGATTGTTTTATGTATATTCATATTCGTGTGCATGTTTGGAGATTCAACATAGCAATGACATGAACCAAATTATTTGTTCTCTAATGGATTTGTTTGCTTTAAGTGAAAGTGAAGGTGATATATATATATATATATATTGGTAGTTTAGACTAATCCTAATCACCCAAGGGTTTCAAACCATTGACCTTGCAGACGGAGTGCCTTAATAGTGCATTCCATCACCGACTGCTCTGCACCACGTGGGCTAAAGCGAAGGTCATATTATTGATGAATAATTATTATGTTAATGAGAGGTTGTTGTCAATTAATTTTTTAACGATATGATAATATTAATTGAATTATTTTAGATTTATTTTATAATAAACTTCTACTTCTCAAGTGAAAATGCAGCCACATGAATTTTTGTACTGTAGTTGAATGCAACTGCATGAAATTTTGTAGTGTAGATTTGACAACCTTTTAGAATGACACTTTCTCCCAATAAGTAAATGTTTCTATCCAATGGAATTATGAATGATTCCTATAATTTTTTCTTAGAAAAATTCCTATCATATTTTGTTTCGAGTAAGATAAATGATTATGGCCGTTAACATATAATAAATATATATTTTTTATTGTCCAAAAACAAATTAGAAATATGTGCCAGAGTTTGAAAATATGATAAATTATTTTAGCAATAGCTTAAAAAAATATTGTATGTTATTCTCTCGGCGATATATTAAGGGAAAGGGTACAATCATTATACATGCTTAAATAGTTTCATTTATGCAAGTTTCACCATCTAATGCATGTAAATTGGTGTGTAATTTTCACATTCAACAATGGTTATTGTTCATTTAGATGTTCATTACATCTTTTCATGAAAACTATGCATTGAAATTTTCATTACATTTTTGCATGAAAATTCCAATAGTGATGTTTAGGTTATAATTTTGAAACAAAACATGCATTGTTAATGCATTGATATGACAAGTAAATTTTTTAAAGCCTTCTTAGAAATTGGTTATAAAATAGGTGTTTTGAAATGGGTTTATGAGCAATATGTATAGAGTTTGATAAACTAAGAACCGTTTTCTTTCAATATTTTAAAAGAGATTGTATGATATATGTGGGTGATATTTTAAGGGTGAGGTTACACTCATCATAATTGTTTATATAGAATTATTTATACAATTTTCACCATTTAATGCATATAAATGGGTGTGTATTGTGCACATTCAATAGTGGTTGATGTGTGTTTAAATGTTTAATACTTATTTTCATGAAAGAAGCTCTCTGAAATAGATGCTTTGAATTCTGCTTACTAATCGGTTATGAAACATATGCTTTGAAATGAGCTCTCTGAAACATGTTGAATTTTTTCTCGAAAATAGTGCCATGCCACTCCAAAAAAACTCCACTAGATTCCTATATGGAAATTGGATTTTTTGTTATTCTGGTTGGTCTAAACCCATATTCAATGGAGCAACTTGCATATATGATAAATATGTTAGAAGGATCGAACACTTTGTAATTTCCTCGACCTCCAGACGGGCAACAATACATAACCACAACTCATATTTCACCAATTAATTTATATCATTCTTGCAGAAACATACTTAATCTATGATTTACAATATTAAACTCTAGTTTACGATTAGAGTCCCTGTAATTTAGTTGGGTATGAAACCTAACATAGAATTTAACAATTATAAGGTAGCATATAATTGTAGTGCATAGCGAAATTAATTTGGAGATTGACAATATTCACACATATAAACCCAGACTTGAATTTCATTAAATCATGTATAATTAATGAGTAAATTACATAGTACTTTATCCATTATAATTCCATCCACATAAATTCAGAATGGAAATATATTAAACTACCCATAATTATTAAACTTGGCACATAAAAATATATGGAATACATAATAATTGCAAATATAGTAAATTACATGTAAATACTAGTGTCTGATTTAGGGAACATATAGTTCCATCCACATAAATGCAGAATGGAAATATAGTAAACTACCCATAGTTATTAAACTTGGCACATAAAAATATGGCACTATGGAATGCACAATAGTTGCAAATATTTAAGCATAGAACCCTTAAATATAGGGTTATGAATACAATTCCATAAATATATAAAACATTGACAAGAATGCTTGTCTATATAAAATATCGACTAGCTACGAGCTCCCCATGTTACACCCTGCAATAGACCATGTGGTTCTAGAATTTCAACCACGAGTCACACTTGAGTCGGGGGTGAAACTCCACAAGAAACAATAACTGAAAGCAATCATACATACATGGCCAAGGTACCAACCCAATGGTTATGTTTTCCATGGTTCCATGCACCCTTCAGGCTAACTGTGAAGGTTCCAACCCGCAACCATGCCACTCTAGGGCTCCAAGCACCCTATAGGACACATCAAATGCCAATATGTCAACCCAATAACCATGCCTCTCCAAGGCTCTAGGCACCCTCTGTAGTTCTTTCTAACTTATATGTGTTCTTAAATCAATTTTTTTTTCTACATAATCATCTCATATGAGTCAATAAATTAGGAAGCCATTTATTGACTTTTGTTTTCCTGTCATTTGGTATAATAAGAGTGTATAAATTTGACATCGTTTTTTTTTTAAATCAAACTATCTATAAAACAAAATGTTTTTGCAAAAAAAATTATGGAATAATTAATTGATAATGAATGTTAGTTGGACTATAAATGGTTATTCAAGATATGGGTCATAATTGGATTTCTTTAAATTGTTTGCATCATATGAAATTTGATTTCCCCATCCACATTAACAATTTGTAAGTTTAAATTATTAAACAAATTATTTGTAATATCTAAATAATGTGATAAAATCCAACAACACAGTAACTTCTGAATGCAGGCTTTTGTGATTCATGATCATATAGCAAGTCTCTTTCGGAAAAAAAAAAAATTCTTTGTGATTTATCTGGAAGAGACTTGGTATGAAACACATTAGACCATTTATTGAATTCTGTTTAGTATATGTATTGATACATGTTTATAAATGTATTGCATTTTTGAAACTATTTAAGATCTTAATGTAAGTAAATATGTATTTTTTACAAAACAAGTTAGAATTAGTTGATAATGAGTTCTATGTGGTCTATTTAATTTTTCAATCCATAACTTTTTATAACTATTTATTCTTAAATCAGTTACTTATCATATGCAATCATCTGATATAATTCAATAAGTTAGGAATCCATTTATTTACTTTTATATGCCTATCATGTGGTTTGATTTCAATGTATAAATGTGACATTATTTTTTTCGAAATAAAACTCCATGTAAAAGAAAATAATTTTCCTAATAAAACGTGGAATAATTAATTGATAATGAGTGCTAAATGACTATTCAAGCCTATTCAAGATATGAGCCACAAATGAATTTCTTTAAGCCTTTTGCACCACAATATGACATTTGATTTTCCCATCTATATTAACATCTTATAAATTTTAAATTTCAAATATATTATTTGTAGTTGATATAAGCTCGTAGAAACCAACAAGACATAAGATATTTATTGAATTATATTTGTTTATATGCTTCCATAATACATGTTTATAAATTTAGTATTATTTAAATAAAGCTCTTAATGGAAATAAAGATACAAATTTCACAAAACAGATCATTTAAGATTAATTGATAATGTGTTCTAAATGATGTATTTTAATTTTTAATCGATAATTTTTTCAATGTATTCTTAAATCAATAACTCATATTTTCAATAATCTCATATAAGGAAATAAGTCATGAGTAATTTATTGACTTATTTTCCTATCATATGGTTTAATATGAGTGTATAAATTATTGGTGTTTTTGAAATAAAACTCCCTGTAAAACAAAATTATTTTCCTAATAAAACATGGAATAATTAAGTGATAATGAGTGTTAACTGGAATTTCCAGGCTCATTCAAGAGAATTGCCACAAATGGATGTCTTTAGAATTTTTGCACCATTATTATGAATTTTTTTTACAAATTATAAATAATTGATAATGAATCCTAGATGGTATTTAAACAAATTATTATTATTTGATAATTATTTATAGGTGGTCTAAGTGGTATGAACCTCCTCTCAGTTCTTTATAAAGGCACAAAGGGGTTGAGAATTTAGCATAAAAACATATTTTACTTAGAAAATTTATAGTAATCTAGTTTCAATGCAAATTTTGCAAGGGAGACACTCCCTGCCAAGTATTACATTGAGATCCTCGCAATGTCGTCATATTTTGATCAACAATTGACCCCCATGGGTTGTGGGAAACTTTGAGGGAGTCTTAGACACAAAAATTAAACATCAAATAATTTTGCCTATTATCCATAACTATAATATCTTGCTTTGATGTTAGACATACTGATATGATTTAATTGATTCATACTAAGAATTGATTTCATACCCCCATTGTGTATTGATATTTTTGCGCCTGGCAATCCCATGTTTGACCTATTCATGGTCACTAATTAGTTTTAAATTCCTAAAAATATTTTTTATCTTATCTTATTGTAAGTTAATATGGTGATTACATCAAGAGGCACTATATAGCTGAGTCTGGTAGCATCCCGCGTAAACATTTACTCCTGTAAATGTGAATGTTTACTAGGATATGGGGAGGTCCCTAGTAAATGTTTAGGTCACTGAAAAGTTAAGATATGTTTGAGTTAGTCATTTGATAGGTTTATTGTTGGTGGTTTACAAGCCCGTGGTATTTGTTATGATGAAACCTATTTAAAGGCTTGAGGAAATCTATCATCGAGATTCAATCTGATATTGTAATGTACTAAAACAAAATATTGAATCCTTCTATAATTTGCGAAAACCAAATATGAACACACAATCACATAACAAGTAAGAGAAAGAAATAATCAATCACCCAACATAATATATATCTAGGGAAATAAACTGCTCAAAACCCTGCTATATGTGTATTGTATAAATTCAAGACCATGAAACAATACAATGTTTTTCTCTCACTGAGAAACCTTTACACTCTGCTGACTATATCACTCTGATCTAGGAAAAATCAGTCAAATACTTAACGAATTATCAACCTTTGTCTGACTAACCTTGCTCACGCATTATTGGAGGAATTTTCACCCTATTAAATAGGAAATTCCCAAGAATTTATTGCACAATTCATTCAAGACTTCCTTGTGACTCTATAGATTACCTGTACAAGTTTTGAAATATAAAACTGATAGTTATCTTCCCTTTAACCTCAAACTCAACTAGTCCTTCCTTAAAAATGACATGGAACAACTATTTATAGTGTATTATCAGTTAACTGATTTATCAGTACTTGTGAATTAAATCATATTTAATTCACTGGACCTATCACTAGCTCATCTCTCAGTTAGAACTAGTTAAACTGATTTTAACTCAATTAATTATGTTAACTAATTACAACTCATAAATAACTGTAACTTGACCCCATAAAATCATGGGAGAAATCTACATGCCTCGTCTCTGACCCTAAACTCGAATTTCCTAAGCTAACTAAGTCTTCCTGTCTCAGTTAACTAATACAAGTTATCATGAGATGAAATTACAATTTATCATCCAATTTAATTAAGGGAAAATTAAATCAGAAGCCCCATTTGGGTGCCATTTCAACACTCCCTCTCAACAAGAAAGGGATTATCTGCTACCTCAATCCTATCTCTGTGGAACTAAAATTTTCTTCTTTATAGCGCCTTTGTCAAGATGTCTGCATCTTGCTCCTTCGTACGAATGTACTCTAATGACGTAATATGCCTTTGCACACAATCTTTAAGATGGTGATACCGGATATCAATATGCTTGGACTTGTCATGAAAAACTGGATTAGCTGAGAGTTTGATGTAACTCTGGTTATCACAATGTATCACCGTCAGATCCATCTATTGACCAAAAAAACCAACAAGTATCTTCCTCATCCAGATGGCCTCACATGTTGCCTGAATGGCCACCATGTACTCTGCCTCTATTGAACTGAGTGCAAATGATCTCTGGTTCCCGTTGTACGAGGAAACTGTTGTTGATCCTATGCTGAAGATTCTCCTTGATGTGCTCTTCCTATCGGATGGAATCCCTTCCCAATTTGCATCGGTGAAGCCTTGAAACTTCACTCCCTCTATCTATTTGTACCATAGCCCATAATCTATAGTGCCTCTGAGGTATCTCAAAACATGCTTTACTACCTTCTAAAAGAGCTTGGTAGGCTTAGCCATAGCTTGGTTAAGTTGGTTAACTACATAGTATATGTCTGGTTGTGTGTTTACCAAATACATGAGTGAGTCCACAAGCTTCATGTAAACATTAGCATCCACTACTTCTCCCGAAGTCCCATCCTCCTTCCTCCATTTTACTACTAGAGGAGTCTCCACGGGTTTGCTGCCCTCCATGTGGAACTTCCTCATAATATCGTTGGAATACTTTCCATAAGATACAAATATCTCCCCACATCTTTTCCATATTTCCAATCCCAGGAAATAGTGCAATAGCCCCACGTCCTTCATCTCAAATTCTCTTGCAATATCCTCTTTGTAAGAATTGATGAGATGCTCATCACATGTCAGTATCAAATCATCGACATAAAGTATTATAATAAAAAGCTTACTATCTATCACAATCTGATAAAGGTTCACATCTGCTTCACCCTTGGTGAAGCCCAACCCAGTGAAATAGTTATCGATCCGAGTGTACCAAGCACGAGGTGCTTGCTTCAGCCCATACAATGCTCTCTTGAGTCTGCACACATGTGACTCCCTGTATAAGGTCTCAAAACCTTATGACTGCTCAATTTACACCTCTTCATCAATAAATCCATTGAGAAAGGTTATCTTTACATAAATTTGATGTATCTTCCATCCCATCTATGCTGAGAGTGCAAGGATGGATTTGATAGATCTTGTGACTAGTGAAAAAGTCTCATCATAGTTAATCCCCTCCACTTGAGAGAACCCTCTGGCCACAAATCTGCCCTTTTTCTTCTCCACACTCCCATCTACTACCCTCTTCACCTTGTTGACCCACCTGGATCCTACAACTGACTTCCCCATTGGTCTTGGGAAAAATCCCCATGCACCGTTTATGATAATGGAGTCATACTCCTCAACCATGGCATCAAACCACACCAGTTTTTGCACTTCTTAATCAAAAGAGGATGCTTCTATCTCAATACCTTTGCTCATAAGAGCCATGTATACAATGTACTGCTCTAGGGACCTTCTCTTCCTGCACTAGGATGTGGGTGCTCCCACATTCTCTCTCGCATCTAAAAACAACCTTTCATCCTCTTTGGTGCGCTTCCTTCCATCTCTGGTGGATGGCTTTGCATGAGTGGTTTATACCACACTCTGTTCCTCTACTTGTGGATGCTCCACATCTTGAGGTTCTTCTTTTGGAGCCAAGAGCTCCTCAACTACATGAAACTCAAGATCCCTCTCAAGGGACAATTGCACGACTTTCTCTGCATCGAATTCTACATCTCTTATAACTATTGTCAGCCTGTGTGTTGGCAAGTGCATCCGATAGTTTTGAGGTGTATCATTGTACCCCACAAATATTCCAAACTCTGTTGTTGGCTCTAGCTTCTTCTTGGCATTTTTGATCACATGGAAATAAACAGATGAACCAAAAATTTAAAAAAAATGACACATCTAGTCTCTTTCATGGAAATTCCTCCTTTGGTGTACTCATCCCAAGTATCCGACAAGGACTTATGTTCTACAAAAATATTTTTGTATGGCATGCTTCTGCCCACAACTGCAATGGTAGGCCCTGATCATGCAACATAGCTCATGCTTCTCCCACAATAGTTTTGTTCTTTCTTTCTACAATCCCATTCTACTGTGGGTTATGAGGTGTTATCAATTCTATTCGAATTACTTCTGAGGCACATAAGTTCTTGAATTCATTAGAGATATATTATCCACCATTGGTGATCCTCAAAGCCTTCACCTTCTTCCTTGTATCTTTCTCGACAAGTGCCTTGAACTCACAAAACTTGGAGAACCTTAGATCTTTCTTCTACATGAAGAAAATCCAACACTTTCTTGAAAAATCATCAACAAAAATCACATAATTCATGTTTTTTGTTGTGGAAGTTGTCGAGAAAAGTCCACACATGTTTGAGTGAACTCTCTCAAGGATTGCGTTTGATTGGCTTTCCTTATCGTGAAAGGTGGATTTGGTATACTTATTTCATGTATCTCTCTGAGAAATTTCACCCTTTGGAAGTCCTGTAGAAATCTGTTGCATGATATTCAAAGTGATGTGGTGTAGATGGCCCAATCTCCTATGCCATAACTCACCAATGTATCGACTCTCCACCTTCATTGATTTCGTGCTCAATGCAGCACAATATTCTACATCTAGTTTGTATAGGTTCTTCACTCGAACCCCAATATTTTCACCTATCCCATGGCTTTGAGATGAAGGAAGACCTTTCCTTCACTGAAGATCACATCATAGCCATGATCTTCCAACCTAGAAACATAAACCAAATTATTCTTTAAACCAGGAACATACATAACATCTTTTAATGTGAGTGGATTACCTGACTCCCTCTGAAAGGTAACTATACCTACACCGGTAGTGTTATACCTCTTGTCATCACCCATTTTGATGTGCATCTGGAGATCCTTCTCCTTCAAGCTACTAAAGAATTTTTTGTTGTCGGTCATATGGAATGAAGCTCCACTATCCAAGTACCACACAAAGCCCATCATCAATGACACCATGCATGTGATGAGAGTGAAATCCAACTCAAACCATGAAGAAAGTGCTTCACCCACTGCTCCTCCTGAGGCCTTCTTATTGGTCTTCTTTTGTGGACAATTTGTGGCATAGTGTACATTTTCATGACAGTGAAAACATTTCACCTTTGACAAGTATCTCTTCTTACCTACCTTACCGGACTCTGATTTTGAATGGGAAACCTTCCCTTTTCCTTTCTTCACCTTTCCATCCAATTCACGGCTCTCCTCATCATCAGTCTTTGATGATGATCCATCTCTGGTGCACCACCGAATCTCTTCTTGTACCAAGTCATACCATAATCGCTCCCAATCTAGTAGTTTCTCCCTCCCATTCACAAATTCCTGGTATCTATTCCTGCTCTTGGGAAGACCTAGAAGAACTAAGCTCACCTAATCATCCTGGGAAATTGTTATCCCAACACTTCCAAGCTCATTTCGACATTGAGTGAACTTCGTCAATTATTTTTGGATCGTGTCACCCTTCTCCATCTTGATCTTTTTGAGCTTGTATTTCAGCGCCAACTTCCTAGGGTCATTGCTATTCTAAAATAGATTTTTCAAGGCCTTCCATATAGCATATGGAGTCGCCTTCCCATGGATGCTTGAGACAATATGATCTTGAACTACCTCTAACAAGATCCTTCTCACCTTTGCTACATTATTCTTCCATGCATCAAGTTGTTGAGCATCAGTTGTTGCGAGTTTGGGAATATCACTTTCTATGAAAGACTTGAGTCCATTGCCCTCAAGAAATACCTCCATCTTTTCCTTCCATGCTATGTAATTCAAATTTCCCTCAAGGGCATATTTGAGTCTTAAGCCATTGAAAGACATCTTGATTTGTTGTTGGGTCTCGAAGAATAAATCTCCAAATTTGATGTACCTGTTCAAAACTAACTCTAGTTATTCTCTTCTATTGTGATTCCTGGCGCTCTGATACCATGTAGAAATTATATCAATGGGATTCAATCTAATCTTGTAATGTACTAAAACAAAATATCGAATCCTTCTATAATTTGCGGAAACCAAATACGATCACACTATCATATAACAAGTAAGAGAAAGAAGTAATCAATCAAAAAACACAATATGTATTTGGGGAAAGAAACTTCCCAAAACCCCGCTATCTATATATTGTATAAAGTCAAGACCATGAAATGATACAATGATTTTCTGTCACCGAGAAACCTTGGCACTTTGCTAACTATCTCACTCTGATCTATGAAAAATCATTCAAATACTTAACCAATTCTCAGCCTTTTTCTGACCAGCCTTGATCATGCATTCTTGTAGGAATTGTCGCCGAAATTCCAAAGAATTGATTGCACAATTCATCCAAGGTTTCCCGGTGAATATACACATGACCTGTAGAAGTTTATAAATATACAATTGATAATTATCTTCCCTTTAACCACAAACTCAACTGGGCCTTCATTAGAACTTACATGCAACAACTATTTATAACCAATTATATGTTAACTGGTTAATCACTACTTGGGAATTAAATCATATTTAATTCACTAGACATACCAATAGCTCATCTCTCAGTTAGAACTACTTAAACTGATTTTAACTCAATTAATTGAGTTAACCTATTACAAGTCACAAATAACTGTAACTGAACCCCCTAAAATCATGGGAGAGATCTACATGCCTCCTCTCTGACCCTCGACTTGAATTTCCTAAGCTAACTAAGCCTTCATGACTCAGTTAACTAATACAAGTTGTCATGAGATGAAATTACAATTTCTCTTCCAATTTAATTAAGGGAAAATTAAATCAGAAGCCCCCTTTGGGTGCCATTTCAACACAATTGAATACAATACTATGAAATAGACATTAGATTTGTTGGTTGAAGACACCAACACTCTAACTGATGTACGTACATAACTTTTATTCCCTTAAGAACAAGCTTGAATCTCACTACTTACATTATTAGGCATTTCAACTCCACAAACCTTAAAACTTATGAACTACATCAAGCACCAAAAAAATCATACTATTCATTGATAGTGATAGTATGCATAATTTGATCTCAAAATGTGGAAAATAAAACACATTATTCTTTCCACCTTGGGCACAACTTTCAAATCATGATTGTGAATGAAGCTTTGATGAAATGTAAAGGTAGATGTGAAAATTCCAAACTCTAGATGGGATACTATTAACTCAAAACCCATATGAATTTGAAAATGTCAAACTCATTTTCCATTTGATAAAGGATTAGTTAATGAATCCAACGTGATCAACTCCGCCACCTAAGGAAAAATTTATCCCTAAGTCTGCTAGGGTACAAAATGGTGTTGCAAGACATTTTTTAGAAGGGGTGTTAAAATTGTGGATTTTAGGACTCAAGAGGCTTGATCGAGCACTTAAAACACTCGATCAAGTGCTTGATTTAAAAATTCAAATAGCTCGACCGAGCTATTTTAAATTCAAATGGCTCAATCAAGATTCTTTTTTAGCGCTCTAAGAGCTCAATTGAGCTCTTAAAAATGGCTTGGTTGAGCGCTTAAATGGCTCGATCGAGCTATCATTTTTTCAAATTTACAAAGATTCATGTGTGATGGGTTTCTTGTATATTTTCTAGTGCATGTCATTTTCTTTATTTCACAATCTGATCCATGTGTCTTCTCCATTTTGGAAATTGATGCAGGAGCATCAAGGGAAATTTTCATTTTTTTATTATGTAATAAAGGGGGGTGTGACATTTTAATTGTTTTATTAATTAATTTGTTATTTTTAAATAAAATAGGAGATAATTTAGAAAAGTGAGGATTTTGTAAATATTCTTTTATTAATTAAAAGGATATGAGAGAAATTAGTATTAAGTAGCAAAATTAGGAGTAGGAATTCTATGTACGGGACTTTGTTGAGTCCACACCTAAAAATTAGATTTAGTTGAGGATTAGGTGGAGAGATTTTTGGAGTGAATTAAATTCATTATTTATGTATAAATATGAGTGGTTTTGTGAGCAGAACACACTTGAATAGTTGAAGAGTTGAGGGGAGTGAGTGAGGAGTGGTTTAAAGGGAAAAGAGCCAAGAGGCCGCCCAATGTAAAATCTGGCCACAGAATTTTAATATAGTTTATGGAGTTGATTTGTATGTCTCTTTTTCACCTTCATGTTCTATTGAGTTGGATGTTTTCCATGATTTTATTGTAGAAACTTTGAGTATTTTTCAGAGTTATTGAAGCAGTTGTGTCCTTATATGCGGGATCTGCTTTCTAGCAGAATTTCTGCATCATTTTTGGTATCAAAGCAGGAAGAATCTGTGAAAAATGAAGATGTTTGTTTTCTGAATAAAATTCGATTTCCAATATATATTGTATGCATATGTGAGATGTTACAGGTGACAGTCATAAAGACGAGTGAGACAGCGTTTTGTGGAGGATCTGCGTCGAGCAGTGGAATGATTTGCCTGCGATTGAAGAGTATGTGGAAGTCTTAAATTCCTGAGTTGCGTGGATCTGGAACACACGCATGGAAATAACTCTGTGCTGAGTTTTGGTTCACATGAAAGGCTGAGTTATAAGAGCATGGTTGTGTGAAGGCCTGGGGTTGTAAGTCTTGATTCGGCAGTTCGATTTGAGCATTTCAGAGCGTAAGAACGTAGCCGGCGCAAGGATGGAAGTATGACAACGTTTTTCTGGGGTTACAAATCGTAGTAACTTGAAGGAGTGCCGGAGGAGAACCAGACTCTGCATAAGCCTGGAACAACTATCAAGAGAAAAATGCTATGTGAGTTGGTTCATATGATGATTATAAAGACTGTGGTGATTTACACTACACATTGCTGGTTTGGCATAAGCAATGTTAAGCTGCGTTAGATTACAAAGACCGTGGTGATAAGATGCCGGCGTTGAATGGTATTCAGAAGTGTAATAACAGGGTTAAAACAGTGGCACGAATTGTCAGATACAGCGTGTTGAAGCGGTGAACAAATCGCCTGATGCAGCGTTTGATTGGATGATAACAGTCATCGATTCTTTGAATTATATGGATCTAGAATATATGTAGAGGAAATAAGCCTCTGCGCAGGCTTGGACCGCCCTCAGGAGTAGAGTCTGCAACGAGTTCAACTGTAACTGTGTCTCATTCATAAAAAAACCGTCTTGAAAGGACGTAGCCAGCATTAAAACCATTCGGTAATTGTGATGATCAGGTGTAGCGCGCTCGAAGGTAACATTTGGACTACAATTTGTTGTTGATTATACGATCTTTGCTATGATAGTCGATCTGTATATTAGAACTCATTATTTTTGGGCGGCGGTTGATATAAGTGTTGGACATTGCTGTGAGTTTGCCATCGATTGTTCTTGTGTTGAGCAATGAAAACAAATCGATACAGCCACCGATTTACTTGTGAGAGTCGACAGAAGTTGGATTCTGTGTTTTGAAAGTCGATATGAGGTTTTGATTGTTTGCTGTGATGGTGGATTGTGTTTAACATAGAATTTATAATGATTATTATTGATTCTTCATTTCATATGAATGTATATGCAGTTGTTCTCTTAAGAAAAACGTTCGAGCTGCTTTTAAGTGGAGTTTGTTCTTTGCTGTGATGATTGATTTGGATCTAAGAACAACGCTAAAGAATTGTGTTGAAACAGTGAGGGCGACATGAAGAAAAATCAGAAGTGAACCATGAACAGAGCGTGGAAATATTTTGCAGTGGAATGTGAAGCGGCTTTGAAGTTGAGAACTAGCGCTGGAAGAGATAGCAGTAGTGTTAAAATAGTGGCATCACGCTGCTGAAACTGGTATTGGTCAAAAGTTGATGTGTGTGCAACGTTCATAGTTGCTGGTACATGAGGCGTTAACCAAACTTGAATGAAGTGAAGGCATTGAACAGAGTTATATGAACACCGGAATGAAATCTCAAGGGCGCAGATAAGGCAAGGTTGCATTCATTTGGATGGAATTGAGAAAGAATGGGAGTGTGAGGAAATGCCATGCGCAGAGACACAGACATTAAGTCGACAAGGAAGCAAATGGTAAGTTAATAGCTGGACATCTTATTTCTGTTGATGAATTGGTTGAATGTTAAATCACTACATTGAAATGGTTGTGTGATTATAAATTTTAAAGGTCAACTTTGAAACTGGAACCATTCTTATATATGTTGGCAACGTTGACTGTACTTTAATCAAAATCGATTAGAAGTGAATTGGCATGCTGGTAGATGTGGGAATGTATAATCCCGTATGCGCTGGGTTGATTAGTGAATATCTAACTTGGTACGTGGAAAAGAAAAGGTGCATGAATACTTGAATCAAGATTGTTTGGGTTAATAAGTTGCGGGTAGTAATTACATGCCTTGGGATTTAATTAATCAAATTCGACATTTGAAATTGAGAAGTTTGCATAGTTAACATCATGAAAAGATTTTCATGAAGACACTTTACATCTGAAGGTTTTTATGAGGGTATGATTGGGTTCTAATGCTATTTGAAGTTTTAAAAAGTAGATTGTTGGGTTTGGTTTTTGAACCATATGTTGAAGAGCTTCCATGTGCAATGATATATGTGGATCAAAGTCTTATAAGGGAAAGGGGAGCTTATATTTGAATTATTTAAAATTCAAATAATTGATTTAAATTCATGAGATGGGTTTGAGTTATATGGTTTTATAACCATTATGATAAAAATAACCTTATGCAAGGAGATGGGTTGGTCTATAATAACCGTGAGATCAAATTTTGCTTTCATGTAGATTGCCAGATTGTTGGGATTGTTGAAGTTGTAGATTTAAAATTATTTGGGAATTTTTGAGATGCATTTTGTATATGCTAAGGTGTTGTTTGCAGCAAATTGTAGCAAGAAGGTTGTTAGGGATTGGTCCCAGGACAAAGAGAAGCCAAGCACAGCAGGAGAAGTTGCATTTTGATGAACAACAAGTGCGAAGGATTGCGGGAAAATGGCTTAAATGAAGTCCACACATGAACAGATGCAGTTCACAAAGGAGGGGAAGATGACTGTTGATAGTCATTTTCAGAGATCTGATGAAGAGTATGAGCAGGAGAAGGCTGAGATAACAATTTACCTTGAATTGTTAATGGAGTTGTTGCAGGAAAATGTGAGAAACCAGACACATGGTTGGACCATGAAAATGAAGGTGAAGTGGCAGAAGCTACACGCAAGAAGGGAAAAGCAGGTAAACATACAGTTGATGGAGATGTTGAGGAAGCTCGAACAGATGCTGAGTTGTGAAGAACTCAGAGAGGCTGAGTTAGAAATGGATGTTTCCATTTGTGGCCCGGAACATGGTGAAATTCTGGGTGAAGAGATCAGTGAGGAGGATCTCATGAACTATTGGGATAGTTCAGAAGCATTTGAAGAAGTGATGGTGAGAGAAACAGATGAGGCTATGAAGCCTTGCAATTTTTCTCACAGTTTATGTATGTTTGCAGGATGTGCGAAAGGCAGTGAACAGTTTGATGGAACTGTCACGAAGGAGAATGAAGTTCTTGAGGTAAAGTCTGGTAGAGAATTCCTTTCAGAGAAGGAATGTGTTGGTTGGTTACAACAGGAAGAAATCACAAATGACTTCCTGTTTGGGGTAAGACAGCAAGTCGAAGCTGTTATGGAAACGAAAGAAAGTGGAAATACTGAAGGAAAATTCCAAGGAGGTAAACAAGTGTATTTGTTTAATGAGATTGCTGACAAAATTTTACAATGTAATGATGTTGAAACCAGGAAATTTCAGGAGGATTTCCAGAGGGAGAATGGAAGTAATGATGAGACAGAAGGGAAATCTACAGAAGAACTGAATCAAATGAAGGATTCAGAACAGCAAAGGGAGATGTCGACTGAAGCATTCAGTGAGATCACAAGGTATTATGTGTTTAAGACTAATGATTGGGGTGTGATTACAGGTACATCACAGAGTGTCAAACAAACTTTGAAGTTTGTTAAGGAAGAAGGGTTGAATCTAAAATTTGTTCAGAATGATGCTGAGATATCAGGATCTCAGATAGAGGAGTCTTATGGAAATATTCGACAGAATATTGAAGCGGGGAAAGAAGGACCATCTGATGATTGGTCAATAGCAAGTGAAGGTAGGGAAAATTGTGTAAAATTTCCAAGTTCTACTCCAGTTGAGATTGTTTAGTTATATCGGAAGTTAGATCTTCAAAGGAGAGAGTTGGAAAAGCAGAGGATCTATTTTCAGGGAAAATTACTAAAAGACACAGAACAGGGAAACATTTTTCAAACAGATGATGTGGAGGAGGGACTAACTGATAGTCTCACAGAGGAGTTGAATCAGCATATTGATGTGCTGATAAATGAGGGAATTTCAGAGCAGCATACTGAAATGTTGCTTGCAGTGGAAGGGGCACTGAAGCCTTATTTTTTTTATTCTAACAATTGTTTTGTGAGTACAGGTTTTATTGCAGATGCTGGAGAAAGTCTATTAGACAGAGAAATTGAACTGATGAGGTGGATGATGATGAAAGTATCCCGGAAGAGGCCAGCAGCAGTAAAACAAAGAAAAAGCAGCAAAGGAAAGACAACAGAAGATTGTGAAAGCATAGTCAGCGGGGAAATGTAGCATAAAGTGTGGAGACCTGGAGAAGAACAACAGATAGAAACAACAACAAGTGGGAAGTTGCAACACAAGATATGGGATCTAGGCATACACAGATCCGAACACATGATCAGGCGATCATGACTAATTTCAACCTTGGGAGTCTGATGCAGGAGCATCAAGGGCAATTTTCATTTTTTTATTATGTAATAAAGGGGGGTGTGACATTTTAATTGTTTTATTAATTAATTTGTTATTCTTAAATAAAATAGGAGATAATTTATAAAAGTGAGGATTTTGTAAATATTCTTTTATTAATTAAAAGGATATGAGAGAAATTAGTATTAAGTAGCAAAATTAGGAGTAGGAATTCTATGTACGGGACTTTGTTGAGTCCACACCTAAAAATTAGATTTAGTTGAGGATTAGGTGGAGAGATTTTTGGAGTGAATTAAATTCATTATTTATGTATAAATATGAGTGGTTTTGTGAGGAGAACACACTTGAATAGTTGAAACGCTGAGGGGAGTGAGTGAGGAGTGGTTTAAAGGGCAAAGAGCTAAGAGGCCGCCCAATGTAAAATCTGGCCACAAAATTTTAATATAGTTTATGGAGTTGATTTGTATGGCTCTTTTTCGCCTTCACGTTCTATTGAGTTGGATGTTTTCCATGATTTTATTGTAGAAAATTTGAGTATTTTTTAGAGTTCTTGAAGCAGTTGTGTCCTTATATGCGGGATCTGCTTTCTAGCAGAATTTCTGCATCAGAAATTGAGTTATTAAATATGAATTATGCTTATCAGCTCATATTTACCATTGCTAAAGTTTTATATGTTTTCAACTTGGATATCTGTTACATAATTCACTAGTTTCTCTGTTTTTTTATATTCATTTCTATGTGCTTCTATCATAGTTGAATGAGAAATTGTATAAGCGATTTATTGCTTCCTTGCCTCTGTAGTTTGTTCATATAGCCTATTAGCAGTAACTTTTTTTCAAATAGACTCCATGCCTAATGGTTTTTCCTATTATTTGCATAACAATTTTGTTTAAATCCAATCAGATCAAGTCGATGTGCTGAATACATAACCAGTCATTTTGACTAAGTTATAGAAGGGATCCCCCTTCAGATTGAAAGGGATAGATTTCAATTCAAGATATTAGTTTGAGGTTACCTTAGATTTTTTCCCACAGCCAAGATTTTCTCTAAGTGATAACAAGAGGATTTTTTTGTTACCGTACATGGGTGAGTGCATGGAGATGGGTTACACTTTTTAGCGAGAGAGGGTGTGTTTTGGGTGAAAAACAACAACTTGATTGATCCATTTTAAGCACTCGATCAATAAATATTTAAGCCCTCAATCAAGCTATTTGAGGGCTTAAACAATTTAACCCAAGGTTATCTAGGAGCTCGATCGAGCAATAGGCTCAATCGAGCCATGTTTTTGAAATTTCCTGTGAATACAGCCTAGGCATGGAATTAAAAAAAGTGGCTTGATTGAGCCTTAAAGCTCGATCAAGCCTTAAATCTAAATCTAGACTTAAAGCTAGGTCTATCTATAGGCTAGATCTAGCCTAAAATCTAGATCGAGCCTTAAAGAAAGATTGTGTTATATGCTAGATCGAGCTTTAAAGCTAGATTGAGCCTTTATTTAACCACATTTAAGGATCTATCGAGGGTTTATTAAACCCTTGATCGAGCTATTTTAATTTCAAAATCAAGCGCTCGATCAAGTATTTTAAGTGCTTGATTGAGCTCCCGAGGTCTTAAAAATCATAGCGTTAGCACCCCTTCCCACAGATTTCTCTGCAACCCCATTTTGTACCCTGACAAATTTAGGGTATAATTTGTCCTTAAGTGGCGGAAATGATCATGTTGTATTCAAGAAAAAATCCTTTATCCAATGGCATATTATTTTGACACTTTTGAATTCATATGATATTTTTCATCTAATTTCTTTTGAACATAATGCTTGAAATTTTTTGGGACAATTTCAAAGGGGATGAATAAAAAATCAATAATATAAAATATACACAACAAAAAAATTTCAAAAAATACCATTATCTTCATTTATGAGTCATCTTCAAAATGGTACTCTTGATTTTTTGATTTATTTAAAGAGTTGAAAAAATTATTACGTGAACAAATGTGTCTCCAAAATGCAATTGAAATATTACTTTTCCAACTTCAAAAGATAATATATATAATTTTTAATATGGAAACTTAGTTCTCTCCATGTATATCATGCTCATATATATATATATATATTTTTTTTTAATTACACATTTTAGACTAAGTTATGTTACGTGAACACACACATACCTCTTAAGATTTTTGAAAATTTTCAAGGTCAAGTATTACATTTAATGGAAAATTGAGAGATTATACAACACTAATTTTTTTTGAAAAAAATATCATTAGGAAAAAAAACATAATTCTCCACATATTGTCTTTTTACTCTGAATCAAAATTCAAAAATGTTATATGAATTTTGAGGGCTTCAATTCAATAAAAGAGGAAAACTTGAAATTTCATTGCCACATTTGGCCCAAAAGTGTAACCCATATTCACGCATTCACCCAAATTCCTAAAGAGGAGTAGGATTCATACATTTTCCCAAAGGCATTGTCAAGAGGCAAGTTCAAGTTTCACAGGAGCAAGATTCAGGTTGTTCAAAACCATTTTCTTGCTAAGAGGGAGTGTTAAATTGTAGCAATAAAATTATTCATTTGACTTGTGCCTTAGTCAAATGGAAAAATTCAATTTTGCACTTCGGTAAGATGACTTGGCATGAAATTAGCAAGAGTGACCTTGCCAAACCACTCAGTTAAGTTATTCAATTCGATTTTATGGGCTAGAAGTATATGCATGTGCAATTTCGTGTGATATGAATACGAGAAAACTAGTTATTGTCATGCTAGCTCCCTCATCAGTATTGAAAATGTGTGTTTAGGATCGTCTCAAGTTAACCATTTGTGAAGGGGTTTATGTGTCTTTGATGATCAAATTATGAGTTAATTAGATTTCAAAAACTCATATACAACAAATTAAATGCAGATAAATAACACATAAAATACACATAATACCATGGCTAATAACGGATTTCACCCCTCCTCGGCTACATCTCCATAGACCTGCTTCAACTAGATAGGCCCTCTTGGGATTAAGAGTCAAATGTATGTTTACATACACCTGTACTACTCCAATGGATTTGCAACCTACTCCATTGGCTTCATAACACCCAAAAACCCAAAAAATGACTATTCAATCTCTGAAATTGGTTTCGAGTTGATCTACGCTTGACCTCCCATCCTCATGGCCATGGACTTGTTTAATCTCCAAAGTGATAAAAACACTTTCAGAAGTGCTCCAATGCCTCTGAAAAGTGTACCACTATGTTCAGAGCATTAAATAAATCTAAAAATGACTCTTCTTGAGCCAAGATTGGTCTTCAGTTGATCTGGGCATGGCCTTCCCTCCTGGTGGCCCTAAGCTTCAAATTTCTTCAAAGTGCCAAAAACACCTATAAAATTGCTCCTCTACCTTTGCAAGTTTTTCCAATAGATTCATAGCATGCCAATCTGCTAGGAATGACTATTCCTTAGCCAAAATTGGTCGAAATTTTCTCTAGATAGGCCTCGTTCAACTTTGCCTAGTAATCTACCTCTAAAACTGAAGAGGACTCTAGTTAACGGTGCCAAATCGAGAGAACCCATTGAATTTGGTGGCGCCGCAAATTTTTTTCCATCTTAAGCGCTGGGTTAATTAACTGTTAAACCCAGATTAGAAGGTGGATAAGGACGGATTAATGCACACTAAAAATGTTTTGTTGATCACTTGTGGTGAGGTCATGTGGTGTAGTCACATGAGAGGAGGGTTGGCCCACGGGGCTGGACCACTTCATTCCACCATCGATCAAATGCATGAAATTCAAATATAATCTGGGTGCATACCTCTTCAAGGACTAATGCATTGGCCTATTGGTAAGGCACGATAGTCATTGGGGGGAGGTTGCGGGGTCAAACCCCGACCTCCGTCCCCATACATATATTTTGCACCGTTATGATATACATGCCAACCTTTGCGGACTTTCAAAATTTAGTTTAATGCGCTCCACTGTTATATGTATTAAACCTGCCATGGACTTTGCATTATATGGTCTAAACCACAGTTTTAAAAAAATGCCTCGAACCATGGTCATGAAATTATATATGTGGAATGTAATATATACAAGGTTTGTAATTAATAATAAATATTACTCTATATATATAGATATATATATATATATATATATATATATATATATATATATATATTCAATCTTAATAATTAAAAATAATAATTCCAGCACAGAATAACTCATCATGAACCCAAATTCAACCATGGAGGACATTGGGAAATTTCACCTTCTCAAACCAAACTAGCGAATCCAGTTGTGACACTTGTCATAGTACCATTGGTCAAAAACTGAATAATATTCCCTGCATTCTTACTAGGTTGCAATGTCATGATCTTGTACCTGTTTTGCAATTTTTTTTTTTTTTTCTTGTTCTGAACGACGATTAGTAGGCTATAACTTCTTCATCCGAACTCGGTTTTAGACGAAATGCGTTGCATTGGATTCTTGGCGATGGGACAGTCATTGTCGTTCTAGTTTGGTGCAATTCTGGGCACTTTGAATTTTTGGCAGATTTTTGCCCCTAATCCAGATTCTGATCACTCCTTCCCACTGACATGCTTTTAGAACCACAAAAGATGGTTATCACATGAGAGTTGAATACTCTTCTATTTCCCAAGTTATATCATCTTGATTCTACTTGGAAAAATCGACATGACAACCACTTTGGTTCACTGACATGCCTTGCCTTGCAAATGGCTTGGCTTTTCAACCAATGTTCTCATTTTTCTACTGACCCAATCCAACACTTGTTGGCTACTTGTTGGTTGATATAACACTTTTTTGTACCAAATCAATTCCTTGGTGCTTGGAAAACTAAATTATTGCCTTCCCACTGAGAATCATGTTCCTCCTTTGCACAAACATGCATTCGATGCAAACTTCTCCCTGGAAACCAATTTTCCAAATTAATCCCATATGAGTGAACTACAACAATGAGTTCCAACATAAATAATAACAAGAAAATAAATGACCATTCTTTTACCTCCATGGTTCCAAATTCCACATCTAGAAGAATGCATTCACCATCTCCTTCTCTTCTTGGCGTCAACACATAAAATGGTCTACAATGGATGCAAACTTTTTTTGACATCTTGTCACAAACACAACAATCAATATTAAAAACACATCATGTAAGAAACATAACTTGAAGGCATATCCTCTTGCTCCTTCAAAGTAAAAAATTCCATGTCATGTGAACATCACCATGTACTCTTACATCTTGGTGTCAAAACTTATCAACCAATCACAAGTTGACAAAGCATGCCTTTTCAAATGACTGACTCTCAAGCCAAGCTAAGCATCTATAATAATTTGACGATTCTTTTCCCAAAACAAAATGAATTTCACATTTCATGAAACACTTCGTCAACATCTCCTTTTTATGTTTGGAGACAAAATCAACTCTTCCAAGTCAATATGACATGCATATAACACACAATCGACCAACACAAGTCGACACTCATGCATGTGAAAATGATCAACACTCTCAAGTTGACAACATACATGTTAAACAAATCAATAGATCAACATAAATCAATTACTCATGCATGTTCAAGCACAATGAAACCATCAAAATTACATTGTTTATACACACAAACTCTCAGGCATGTATACAAGTCTTTAACTATCTCACAAGTACAATCATAAGTACAAGAACCCCATTCATATGTACATGTACTTAAAAAACTGTAATGAACAATTTTTTCTGCAATAAAGTGAGTCAACATGCTCCACTTTCAATCACCTTCTTGGCATAAAAATGCAACATGCATTCCATTAGCAAAGTAATGCATCAACATCAAAAGACATGCAAAGCCTTAATTGGATAAGAAATCTAACCATCTCTTACCAAACCATTTCAATGGTGCTTCTTTTAGCTGCACATCATCATCATGTGAATCATCTTGACCTACATCAATTATGGAATCTTATTTTCCATTCTTTCCATTCGCTTTCTCCACCTTCTTTAAATGTCATGGATGACTTGTTGGATAGAAAGTCCAACACTTGCTTACAATATGACCTTCTTATGGAAATGAGTGCAAAATAATTGCATCTTCTTTTCAACATAGTTTGCTTTGTCCAATGGACCTTTGGCTTCCTGCCTCCTATGCTTTGAAATTTTCGTGTGCATGGCTATCTTCTACCAACATCTTGAAACATTATGGTTATCCAAACCAAAAAGGAACATGCATCTTTCTCCAAATCTTATGTGAGAATTCACCATGTTTATCATAATCAAAAGAAGATTAAAAGAAGATTTATACCTTGACATTTCACCTTTGTCGCCTTCTCGAGGAGGTGAATTTGATGAGGTAGTGGCTCTCTTCAGAATACCAACAATGCATTCAAAGAATTTAAAGCTTTCAACGTCATCTTGTTCACCATTCTCATTTTCTGCATGCTTATGAGCACCTTCTTGCAAAGTGGGTGTAAAAAATTTTCATTCCTCATGAACACAATCTTCACAAGCTTGAGGTAATGAACATGAAATGAAGTTCCTTCTTGGAACACCTTCAAGTTCCTCCTTGATTTTAGATCTTTCTCCATCATGTTGTCCATAACCAAGAACCAAATACTTAGGCCTTTCCTCAACAACAATTGGCTCAACTATGCCTTGTGCATGTTTTCCCAATCCATTACCTTCATAGCCCATCTTCATCAATAATTTGGACCCCATTCCTTTAGTGTGTCTTTCAAAAGCACCTAAACATTAATTTTGAGAGGAAATTGAAGATAAACTTGAATTGCATACCTATTTTTCATGCACATACATGGATAAGGCTTCCTTGGCATCATGGAGCTGACTCTCCATCTCATGCATCCTTTCAAGAAGCTCTTGCTTCTCCTCCTTCATGGAAATCAAATGCTCTTGAAGTCTAATGCTCTCCCTCTTATCTGCATACTTCTCTTGCATCCTATCAATCATGATGTAGAGCTTCTGTAACATCTCTTTATCAAAGAGTTTTTCTAAGGAAGATTTATTAGAAACATTGCTTAATGAAGTTGCCATCACACATGCAATGCATACAAAAATTCTTTGTTGTGATTTGAGAACTGAGTTCTCCATCTTGAATTTCTCCTTTACACAAACTTGCACACAGTTAAATTCTCCTTCCAAAAATTCAAAACCAACAACTAATTCTTCTAGCTATCCTTGGCTGAAATGAGCTAAACGTTGCTCCGATACCAACTTGATCTGAATATGGGAAAACTAGTTATTTCTATGTTAGGTCCCTCATCAGTATTAAAATGTGTGTTTAGGTTCGTCTCAAGTTAACCATTTGTGAAGGGGTTTATGTGTCTTTGATGGTCAAATTGTTAGTTAATTATATTTTAAAAGCTCATATACAACAAACGAAATGCAAATAAATATAAACACACATCATACACATAATACCATGGTTGATAACGGAGTTCACCCCTCCTGGGCTACATCTCCATGGACCTGCTTCAAATAGCTAGGAACTCTTGGGATTAAGAGTCAAATTTCTATTTACATGCACCTGTAGTGCTCCAATGGATTTTCAACCTGCTCCATTGGCTTCAGAACACCCAAAAACCCCAAAGTTGACTATGCAATCTCTGAAATTGGTTTCCAGTTGATCTAGGCTTGACCTCCCATCCTGGTGGCCATGGACTTGTTTAATCTCCAAAGTGACAAAAAAAATTTCATAAGTGTTGCAACGCCTCTACAAATTGTACCACTATGTTCAAAGCATCAAATACATCTAAAAATGACTCTTCTTGAGCCAAGAATGGTCTTTAGCTGATCTAGGCATGAGATTCCCTCCTGGTGGCCCTAGGCTTCAATTTTATTCAGAGTACCAAAAACACCTGTAAAATTTCTCCTCTGCCTCTGAAAGCTATTCCAATGGATTCAAAGCATGAAAATCTGCTAGGAATGACTATTCTTGAGCTAAAATTTGTCAAAAATTTCTCTAGATAGGCCTCATTCGATTTTGCCTAGTAATCTACCTCTAAAACTGGAGAGGATTCCAGTTAAGGACACCAAATCTGGAGAACCTGCCAAATTTGGTGGCGTCATTAAAATTCCACCATCTTAAGCGATGGGTTAATTAACTGTTAAACCTGGATTAGAAGGTGGATAAGGACATATTAATTCACACTAAGCATGTTTTGTTGAGCGCTTGTGGGGAGGTCATGTGGCGCAGTCACGTGGGAGGAGGGATGGCACACGGGCTGGCCCCCTCTGTTCCACCATCGGTCAAATGCATGTAGTTAAAATATAATCTTGGCACATAGCTCTTCAATTATTAATGCATTGGCCTATTGGTAATGCGCGGTAGTCGTTGGGGGGAGGTCACGAGGTCGAACCTCGACCTCTGCCCCCATACATATATTTTGCACCATTATGAAATATGTGCCAACCTTTGTGGACTTCTGAACTTTGGTTTGATGTGCTCCATCATTACATGTATTAAACCTGCCATGTACTTTGCATTATATGGTTTAAACCAAGTTTTAAAAAAATGCCTCGAACCATGGTTATGAAATTATATATGCGGAATGTAATACATATAAGGTTTGTATATATATATATATATATATATATATATATATATATATATATTGTTAGGTCCCTGTATTACTAGTATAGTCCCTTCTTGTTGTTAGTGTAACCCCCTTATTGTTATTATTGTACCCCTGTAACCCCCATATTGTTATTATTGTGCCCTTAAATTATTATTGTTAGGTCGGCTAGGATTACATTATGGCCCCATGGACTCCTATATATAGAAAGGAGGTTTTGTAATTTGTATCATCCAAGAATTTTTCACACTTGTTTTATTGAGGTTGCCCCCTCAAAGTGGCTTATTTATAAGGTGTTGATATCTCTTTTCTTCTATTTTTGGAGCTGGTTTCACAACATTTGGTATCAGAGCTTTGGATTCTAGGGTTTCGCTGCTCTAAACAGGTCATCGTGGAATTTTCGCTATAATTGTTTTTCTACGAAGTTTCAGAAGCTTAAATTTTTAGGGTGCGAAGCCAAACTCCTGAGGAACAACTTCAAAAAATTTCAGAGCTTGGTTCGCAATATTTTCAGAGATATGATTAGTGGAAGTTAGGTCTTTTTGCAGACTCCTCAATTTAATCTAAACAGGTCATCATGGAATTTGCGCTATAACTTTTTTTCTACTAAGGTTAAGAATCTGAATTTTTTAGGGTGTGAAGATGAAATCTTGAGGAAACTCGTCAAAATATTTCAGATCTTGGTTCAAAATATTTAGGAGATATGATCTATGGAAGGTAGTGCTTTTTCAGGCTCTTGAATTTCATCTCAAAGAGGTGATCGTGGGAAAATCTTCATAACTCTCTCTGTGAGCATCGGATTGAAGTTCCGTAAAATGTGGTCACAATTAAACAGACTGTAGTTTCTTTTATATCAATTCTAGAGCTAAAAGATGAAACAGTGACACGTGGCAAGTAGTACAAGTTTTCTCTACTGAACCAGTCCATAATTAGGTTATTGTGGGAGATTGGACATAACTTTGCCTTGGAGAATCCAAATCAAGTCAGACCTATGGCATTCGAAAGATATTTTAGAAGGCTACCTTAGTGCCCAATTTCAGATATTGAAGAGCCACAATCACAAATATAATCCAATTTCAATATCGAGCTCCTCAAAAGCAAGAAAAAGGTGTGTATTTTTTTTTACGAATTGCATAAGTCTTGTTTGAAGAATCAATTTGAATTGATTCCAAGGGATTATTGTAGAATATATATCAATATTTGGTTAAAAAAAATGCCCCGTAAAAATAATTCAACACCCATTAAGCCTTCAGAAGGCTCTACTATGACTCATGAAGATGAAGAATTGCAACATGATCTATCAAAATTACAAGAGCAAGTGCACCAAATTTCGGTCTCGCAAAGAGCAACAAAAAATTAAATGGATGTTTTGAAGAAAGGCGTGGAAGTGAAGATGGATGGTTTGAAGAAAGATGTGGAATCTAAGATTGATGGCATGGAATCTAAGATGGATGACATGGAAGCTAAGATCGATGAAAAAATGAAAGACAACATGGAAAACATGAAGAATGATCTAAAAGCAGACATGGAAGGTTTGACAAAGTTGATACAAGAAATGTTTCCTAATGGTGAAAGGATAGTAGAGGAAACTCATGATGAGAACAAAATAAATGTTAATCGTGACTTCATAAACTCTAATGTTGGCGGGAAGAACCACCATATTCCAAAAATGGATATGAGGAAGTTTGATGGAAAGGATCCTGTAACATGGATACTACAGATGGAGCAATATTTTGATCTCCATAATGTGCAAACACACAAAAGGTACGCATTGCAACTTTGCATTTAGGACAAAATACATTTGTATGGTATCGATGGCTTTGCTCCCATAAAAAAATTGTCACTTGGTCAATTTTTACGGAGGAAATGATAGCACATTATGAGGATACAAAGAACAACACCTTCTTTAGCCAATTGATAAATCTCAAACAAAAGGGTTTAGTGGGGCAGCACATTGAGGACTTCCAAAAATTGAATATAAGGGTAACTGATATTCCAAAGGAACACAAGATTGATCTCTTCATAGGCACTTTAAAGGATAACATCCAACATGAAGTTCATGTTTTGGAACCTGATTCATTGGAGAAGGCATTCAGGTTGGCAAGAAAAGTTGAGTGTAAAATTATGGCGACAAGGAAGCCTACCACTCAATTCTATAAAGAAGGAAGTGTTGCTACGCCTAGATTTCCACAACCTACAAGGTTGACACCACAAAAATTGGAAGAGAAAAGAGCAAAAGGGCTTTGCTACAGTTGTGATAGCAAATACACTAAAGGTCATAAGTGTGTTGAGAAGAAATTATTTTACATAGATTGTGAAGAGGAAGAAGAAAATGAACAAGAAGAGGATATACACCAGGAACCAGCCCTAGAAGACGAATAAATGAGTCCAACCATATCGTGTAATGCATGGGTAGGAATTACCACTCCTCAAACTCTCAAGATAGAAGGACATATCAAGAAGAAAAAGTTAATAGTGTTGATTGATTTAGGTAGCACCCATAATTTTATTCATTGTAAGGTAGCCAAGGAATTGAATTGTTTCCTATACCAAGCACCTGAATGTCAAGTGATGGTTGCAAATGGAGGAACTATAAATTTCTCTGGAAAATGCCATAATATCAAGCTAACCATGGGGGAATATGTATTGAATAGTCCAATGATTTCCATTCCTATGGGAGGTGCTGATGTTGTACTAGGAGTATAATGGTTACAATCTTTGGGGACGGTAGCTTTTAATTTTCAAGAACTTTTCTTGAAATGTTTTTTGGAAGGAAAGGAAGTCGAATTACGAGGTATTGCAGGGAAGCCAGGAAAGATAATAAGCTCTAATGTCGTGACAAAGCTTCTAAAGAAAGAACAACGAGGCGTAATTGCACAATTATGCTCACTAGAAGTTCCAACATTAAAATCATCTATTTCTACAGATCCCCAACAAGTCTTGGACAATCATTCCAAGGTGTTTGAAACTCCCAAAGGACTCCCACCTATTCGTGATCATGATCATGCTATTCATTTGATTCCAGGAAGTGTTCCTCCAAATGTCAGGCCTTATAGATATCCTTATGTTCAAAAGAGTGAAATTGAATGTATGATTGCAGAAATGTTAGAGGCCGGTATAATTCAACCTAGTCAAAGTTCTTTCTCTACTCCTGTAGTATTGGTACACAAGAAGGGTGGATCATGGCACATGTGTCCGGATTATAGGTGTTACACCATTTTTTTGTCATCTAACCTATTATCATTAGATGAACCCAAGTACACCATGTAAGACCAATTTTACCCTAAATAAAATTGCTTTCACTATGTGAAATAACTTAGTAAAACACCTTTATTAAGTTGTTTATGGTCTAAACAGGAAACCCCAAAAGTAAATAATAAACAAATCTATATTTGTTTATATTTCCTCAAAGAATAATTAGTTAAACATCAATTTAATTATTATTTTGGTCATATTTAACCCAAAACAAGGAAATCAATTAAATAAATCCTTATTTATTTGATCATTTCCTAGGAATAAGTTATTTAATCCTTATTTAAATAATATTCCTAGTTAAATTTGACTAAATCATTTATAAATAATTAAATAAATCATTATTTATTTAATTATATTTCCACCATTTCCTTAAAATGATAAATAAATCATTTATTTATTTATTATTTATAAATAAAGGATTTTACCCAAGTCAAAATCCTTTTCCCTCCAACAAATATAATAAAAAATTCCTAAAACGTGGTTCTAGAAATTGGTTAATAATATTTTATTCATGCACCAAGTTCTAGGCCACCCTAATATTTTGTTATAAATAGAAGGGTTTTCCCATTCATTTGTCACCTTTCATTGCATTAGATCACTCTGGATCTAAACTCTTGGTCTGAATTTGAGCCATTATCATTGTCACATTCTCCATCATTTTCTTTGTGAGCTCCCTTTGAGTTCTATGTTTGTCTGGGTTTTCTACAACAACAAGAGAGAGAAATTTTAGATCTGAAATTTTGAGGACTTTCAAGAACCCATCCCATTGAGGAGAATTGGAAACACCTTTCTTGCTTTCCTCTCAGGTGCCCCTTTAATATAATTTTTTTTTCAAATATATTGTTCTCGCCTTATTTATTGGATGCATGGAGTAACACTTCATTTTCACTGCTTAATGTCTTTTGTGCTTAGATCTCGATTTGTGCAACTTTATTTGGATTGACTAAAAACATATTTTAAGATATTGGCAGCCATAATTGATGTTAGGGCTATTTGTTATGCGTAGCTAAAGTGGTCTTTTTCCGACGAAATATTCATACTAAAAATTGGCGACTCCACACAGGTTTTTTTTTGTGACCGCTGTCGTTTTATATATTCTTGCATATCCAGCTATTTCAGAACCTAGGGTTTCTCTTCAGTTTTCTGTTTTTCCTATTTTTATGGTGCTTTTCACCTCTAAAACCCTCAAACATTAATATTTTTAACTTCCATGTGTTTCTGGCCCTATTGCGCAGGGGACAGACATCAGCCGCAACTGAGACGACAACTTTTTCTGAAATATGCAAGAGACCTGGATCTGTAAGTCGCACTTACTGGCCCAAAACCTGCGACCTAGACTGGAGGGCGCACTTTTCTGCCCCAAAACTGCGACCTGGACTAAAAACAGGTCAGAACCTGCAACCTGCACTTTTCCAGCAATTTTTCTGGGTTTGTTTGAAGCTTCTATCAGGGTTTTCCAACCTCTGTCTCCACCCGTTTAGACCTGTTTCTAATTTGTTTTACTGAACTAAGTGGGACCCACACCCCTTAGGGCTTTAGTCCCCTCCACTTTTTGTGGAAGAGTTTTAGCTGTTTTAGACGTCTGATTTTTCAGAGTTTCAGCCTTTTTCTTTTCATATTTGATACCTCATTTTCAGATCCCTCTAGATCAGCTCTTCTCCCTTTCAAATCACCTCATATAGTTTTGTTTGGGTTTACCTCTAGGGTCACCTCCTTGTCCCTTCTACCTTTAGCTGAATTTCCCCTTTGTTACAGCAACCTTGCCTCTGCCTCTTTGCTATTTTCTGCACCTCTTTTCAACAGATTTCTCCTTTAGATCCCTGTCCCTCTCGACCTTAGATCTATTGGCCTCTTTTTAGCATGTTTTGATTAGATTTTTTCCCTCTTTTAGACTAGTTTTGAGAGACCCACCTTCTTGGGTTAGATTGATGCATTGTTAGCTGTTAATTTTCTATGATTTCAGTCTTATTTATTGTTCTCTGCAGATTTATTTTTAGTTACGCAGTACACTTTTTCTTTTACTCTCAAAACGTTTGGGTTTAAAAATTAAAATTAATACATGCCACACACTGACCCTAAGTGAAGAAGATCCTGGTTAACACCGCCTGGCATTGAATTTAAAATCAATTGACACTGCACCTCTCTACCCTTGTTTCGACATTGACCTAACTTGATTTTACACCGCTCTGCCTCTGTCGGTTTTTCTTCTTCCCATCATCATTGTGCCTCCAAGGCATTTATCCCAGATACTTCTTGGCCTTCACCCTCAGTTTCTGGTTGGTCGACTTCCTCCTTCCAGTTGTCGTCGAGTTAGTCCTCCCCCAAGTACGCACTCTGACTCTTATTCTAATTTTTCAGGTTCTCTCCCTCCTTCTAGTTCTCCTCCTGTTACCTTCACCATGTCTAGTTCAGGACCTAATGCTAGCGGCAACCCCAGTTCTACTACTGGGTCCATTTCTATTGGAACCACTACGGGAACGACCTCGACTATCCCTTTTATCCCTTATATGGCTGGTCTTAGTCTCCCTGATTTCAATCAGTTGATCAATGATCCTATCTTCCACGATGTTAGTTGGCCTGCTATGCCAACCAAGCTCCCCTCCGACATTCCCAAGTTCGAAGGCCTTGCTAGTGAAGATCCCTCCAACCATATCCGATCTTTCCACATGTGGTGTTCATCCAATTCCATTACTGATGATTCCATTCGTCTTAGATTGTTCCAACGCACGCTTACCGACGAAGCTTCTAAATGGTATGTTGATCAGGCCACCTCTTCCCATACCACCTTTGCGACCATTTCCCAAGACTTTTTATCTTATTTCCAGCTCCCTCCCCGATACAACACTAGGACCAAACTCTTGACTTCTTTCTGTCAATCCTCTTTGACCCGCCTTTCCACTCATGTCCAGGAATGGCAGAGAAGACGGAGCTTATGTTGAGCTCCCACCTTTGAAGATCGGATTTATATGGACTGGTTCCTTCGCTCTCTCTTACCTCCCATTAGCCAAGATTTCACATCCCAATTCCCCCAAACCGAAGAAGCCGTCCTCCAAACAGTCTTGAAATATGACCTTATCTATGTTCAATCTGGTTATGTTTATACCGTCCTTCCTGAACTCCCTAAACCCGGTGGCGCTAATTCCCCTGGAGCATCTCACTCTGCCAACGGTATCGTTGGAGCTCTTTCACATACCTATGCTTAACCTCCTATGGGCTATGGTTTCCCTCCGGGAGGGGCCAGCACCTCCAACACTTTCCCCCCTCCAGGTGGCATGTATCCAGGATATGGCATGCCTCCTCCTTTTGCCCACCCTCCTTCTTACCTCAATGTTGCCCATCCTAACCCTTATCCTTACCCACAGCCTAGTGTCCCAGCTCCTCCAGCATTTGGACCTCCCACTCCCTTGCTTTCTCAGCCCCCACAACAGCAACTACTACCCCCTCCAGGGCAAGTCTTTGCACAGCAGGGCACGACTAATCCTCTTCCTTCTCAAAGAAAGAGGAAAGGAAATCAAATTCCATCTGCCTCTGGTAATCGTGGATCCAATCCTCCAAGTATTGATTCTAACACTGCTAACCAGCCACAGGGCTCTCAGCCCAAGCCGAACAGGCCTCTTCGCACCAATAAGCCCTGTTCGTGTTGCGGTGTTTATGGTCATTACACTCATGATTATCCCCTATTACCACTCATGTGGCAGAGGTGGGAGTCTCAGGCCACTGTGCAGGGACAACATTCCGCCCCTACTGTTCCTCCCAATGCAGTTACTTCTCAACCCGCCGTGTTTACTGATCCTTTCCCTCAATAAGGATTCGTGGCTACTCAACCACCTCATGCCTCGGTAACTCCTCAACCTTCCCCTTCTGGTTCCTCTGATTACTAGATTCTCATGATGTCTTCTGACCAACCTCTTACTATCGACCTTAAACTTCAAACTCGGTCTCATCAATACTCCATGCCTCCCGCTCCGTCTGTCCCTGAGTCACCATCTTCAGGTCCTACAGAGCCTCTGTTGACACCCAATGGTCCCTTGCAGATCCCTCAGCCCAAAGCTGAGGTTCATACCAAGATTCCTAAGGGCCCATTACGCCGAAATGATGCTTCTGGTTGAGCTGCCCATGCGTATAGCATAGTAGATGATCTGGCACAATCTCTTGCTGCCATTTCAACACTGGAACTCCTCCAGTCATGTCCTTCTCAAAAAAAGGCTCTACTATCCGCCATCGGTGCTGTAGATCTTGCTGATGACCAATTGATTGTTTTCGATGCCCGTCAGTGAGATCATCCTCCCCTTTCTGCTTCCGTCGCTTTCCAAATCCCAATCAAAATTCGGAACGCTAACGTTGCTCGATGTATTATTGATGAGGGGGCATCAAATTGTGTTATGTCCGCTTCAGTTTGGAAACAACTCGGATCTCCTGAGCTGGCCCCTTCCACCATCACCCTTCGTGCATGGGATGGCCATGCCTCCCATTGACCAGTTGACATATCATGAACCAAAATCTCAGACCTCCCCTGATTCCACCATCTCTTATGTCACCAATAAGAAAACCGTTGATTCTTTGACCAGTGTTTCCCCCGGCGTCTACAAAGACTCCTCATTGCTTGGAACCTTCCTGGGTCCCCCCCTCCTCCTGTCCCTAATCCTAGCTTGGCGAATGTTTTCCTGATGCAATCGTCTCGGGCTGACCTTAAGCAGCCTGCTTTGGCTAGTCAGCAACCTCAACCTCACCCACCCCAACCAGCTCCTAGCCCTTCACCCCCGCTAGCCGAACCTCTTCCTTCTGGACCTTCTCATCCAGCTAGTATACTTGAGCCTCTATACTCTCTCGGGTCAGTTCCCCCAGGTCTCAACCATCTGGGAGCTACCCCTCCTGTCCATTACCCTGCTGGTCAGATACCTTTCCTTGCTCCCCCCCCCCCCCCCCGGAGTCTATTCGGTTCCCATCATGGCAACCCTTTCCCTCCCTAATTTGACCCTCGGAATACCCATATGGTATCTTCAGCCTCCAACTGAAACCCCACCAGTTCACCCCAAACCTTACCTTGCTTTGACTCTGGTTAAATCAATTCCCTTCGCTTCTTCCATTGCTACAGTGCCCCCATCACCTCAACAAGACCATCCCACTGTTGCCACAGCTTCGGGCAAGAAAAGAAAAGCTCGAAAGGGGGCATCCAAAGACAAGGCCACCCCGCCTGACCCTACCCATCCTCCACCTGCCAAGCCTTGTGCCTTGTGTGATGGTGTCGGTCATGCCACCCATACTTGTCCTGAGTTGCCTCGTATCCAACCCATGGTTAAAGTTGCGTTCCCTGAATCTACAATCCCTGAATCCTCTGTTTGTTCCTCATCCGCAGCCAAGAACCCAAAGACTCTTCGCACCAACAAACCCTATGCTTTGTGTGGTGTCCATGGCCATTATTCTCACCATTTTCCTCACCTCACGCATTACCGTGCCTCTTTAGAGGTCATTCGCGAGTACGAGGTTGAACAAAATCAATCCGCCTCTCCTATCCTCGCGTAATATGCATCAGGCCAACTCGAGGATCCCCCTACTACCATTGACATTCCTCCCCCTAATGTTGAGATGTTGGAACCTGCTGCCCCCCTCCTATACCTATCATCATTCGTTCAACCCTCGGAGTACATTCCCTTTGAATCCACTTCATCCGTTTTGCTTGATTCCCCTTCAGCAACATTCTTGGGCTCTACATCCTTTGACCATCATTTTACTTGTTCTTCTGTCATCCCCCGTGATGATCCGTATGTGAGACTTTCTTCCCATGCTGATGATTTAGGTAGATTTGTAGTGTCATGTGGTTTCCTTGACCTTTTCCTTCCTTCCCGCCCATAACCCTGATGATACCATCCGTATCTATGATGTCCTCAGTAGCATGAGCTCCAGATTTTCCTCCCATAGCCCTCATCCATCACCCTCTAGTCGATCTATCAGTCATAGCCATCCTAACCAGACTACTCCCTCCCATAGTTGTCATTTGATGTCTACCCTACACTCACGTTGCCATCATTATTCTCCCTCCTCCCATTTCTTGTCTTGTGACACTATTCCACCGGACCTCTCATCCACACATTATATTGGCTATGCCGATGGGGCAAGTCGCTATTCCCAGAATCTAGCCTCGGCAGCTTGGGCCATATTTACCCCCTTGCATACCCTTTTTCTTTCTAATGGGGTTTGCATTGGTAATGCCACCAATAATCAGGCCGAATATGATGCAGTACGTGGCCTCTTAGCCGATGCCCTCTCTCATCACATCCTCCATCTGCACGTTTGTTTAGATTATCTGCTTCTTGTATTACAACTCAATGGTGTCTATCGTGTGCAAAACCCTCTCCTGTTTAGACGATATTTACGAGTGAAACTTTTGATATGTGAATTTAGATTTATTACTTTCAACCATGTACCTAGAAGTCAAAATCACGATGTAGATAGAATTGCAAACCATGTTCTAGACTGGCATTTATCACACACAAGAAAATAACATTTCAAATCATCAACACAATGCATATACATAATATATATCACATAACATGTTTTTAGAGTCCATCTACTCTGATACATATGACATGCCCATCGCATGTTACAAAAAACAAAACTCAAAACTGGGGGGCACCACTTGCCCCTACATATACATTGGGGGGCACCACCTGCCCTACATCTAATCACTCTCTGGAGGATCCCGAGCCAATGGCTTTGCTCCCGCAGCTTGTAGATCTCGTACAGTCTGACCAGCCATCGCCATGCACCGCATGATACCTCGCCATTCTGAGGGTAGCCCAATACATAGCTCTATGTACTAGTCGTCTAAGTCTTGCCAACCCCGCTCCGAAACACGGGTCAGCAGCCCCTCACATCTACGACGAATTTCCTCCAACAAAGTGGTCATATCCTCGTTCTGTGCCGTCCTCGATCCACTAGCACCTGTAGTTCCTACTACTGCAGGTCGTCCCATATATCCGGCCAGTTTCACTGGAGCTATATCTGCATACCAAAAGTATGAGAATCAGTACCATAAATACTATTCAAAAAATTTAACATGCACATAACAGATTATTTTCTCGTCACTTACCATCAGGCCCCCATACTTGACCAGGCGGAAGCAGCAAGTCCGGATCTCCCCAATAACTCATCCCACTATAGGGATAGCTGTCTATGTACAATGGCATCTGATCCCAATGGGCGAAGAACTCTGGTCGGAACACTCATCTGACTGCCCCTCCTCCTCCTCCTCTGCACAGTAGTCACCCCCACCGACGCATCCTGGGTTCTCTCGGACCCCTATCAGGTAGTTGTACACAAGGTCGCAAGGTCGGGATCTTCTCAAAAAAAGGAGCACAATACAGTCCCATAAGCACAATCATGGTTCACTTGCCATTTACAAAGCGACAGCTTTCGTTTCAACGACACCAACATCATCTGGACCCACCCATAGTAGGTCCCACTCAACACACTTTCTACAATCATCATCTATCCTCTAGTGATGTGATGGAGCACCTGGCTGTCCAGGATCTGCAACACTGCTGCTGCCACTGCATGGGTCTCCAACCTCTCTAGATCCCCAATCGATATCCGAGTCCCTTTGAATCGGACACCTGGTCGACAATGTCGCTCCATGAACTCCAAGATGTTACGCCCCTGTGGTAACATTGGCTGTGTATTTCTCACCATTCCTAATGGTGGGAGACCAGTCAGGAAATACAGATCCTGGACTGTCAGCTCAATCCTGTGCCCTTGCACTATAAATCCCTCATGGTCTGGATCCCAATAACTGACAATCCGAGCCAACAAGGGCTCCCTTGCTCTCATCATAGGGTTCTCCACAAATTTCAGAACCCCAAACCTGGCCAATGCACGATGGACACCCTGATCTGCTTGGATTTCTGACCGTAATGTACCTAGGTCTCTCTCTTTCCACTTGATTCATATATCTACCATATTTGCACAAAAACATCATCTTTGTCAGTCTACAGATAGCCAAAACTACATTCAATTATACAAAACCTGAATCTCAGCCCACAACAGCACTAAAATCACCTCCCTCTGACAGGTCGCACTTTTTGACCAAATCCTAGGACAGGTCGCACTTTTCAGGCCCAAACCTGCTTCCCAGGTTGCAGCTTTTGCCCCAAAAAGTGCGACCCGACCATAAATATGAGGTAGGGGTTGTTACTGAGATTTGGGACCCTAATCTAAACTTTTAATCCATCAAAAACAAAGAGTAGGATTAGGCCCCTTACCTGCAACTAACGGATCTCGATTCCAACGGTCGGTTTGTCCACTACGCTCGCCGCAAGATTTAGGGCCTTCTCTCCTCTCCACATTCACCACAGATACACAAGCAAATGAATATATTTGGATGGAAAATGCCTTATTAGAAGAGAAATCCCTGCTTTTTCTTTCACCCGTTGCGACCAAACCGTAGCCCCGTTTGACACACCATCTGAACCGTTGGAAAGCTCTCCCCGAGCACCCAAATGGGTATCTGTTAGTTTTTTATGTTTTTATACTTCACCAGGAGACATTTTGTCCACAAAGGGTCTATTCACCTCTCCTCCAAATTGAATTTCCTCACTTACAACACTTGTTCTTGGGGCACCACTTTGCCTCCTAACTTGTCCTTGTTCATGTTGATTTTCATCATGAGCTACCCTATTGTACTCATGTTTTTATGGTTCCCCATTGGACCTTTACTGTGTGGCAGCACCATTGAGTCACCCTTTTTTAGAGCATCCGAGTCGAGTCATCATTGCATTCATGGAGTCTATCCCGAGTCCCTTTGTATCCCACTATAGTCCTCCATTCTTCATTGCATGGTCCCTCTCTCGTGTCACACATTATGGCCTTCAGTCCCATTGTCCCCTATCCCTCATGATAATGTGTCAGTTGCTGCCAAGCCATTCATGCCCTTTATGCTCTAACACGGGAAATCGTCCATCCTCTACTCAGTATCCCCCATTTCATCATCATCATTAGTATTCGTCTGTTAGTCGCTCCACTATTTTCTCTCATGCCTTAGTTTGGGATCCCTTATTGCCTCACCTATGGCGGACCTCCTTCTGTCGACATCAACTCATTCACTCCAGAAGACAGGTCTAGAGGGCAGTGTACCTTGGCTCCAGCTCCTTTCAGCATGATCAAGATCCGTATACTTGATGGTCCAGGGATGCAACAGTAGCTATTGGTGATTCCCGGGTGTGTGTGAGATGTCTCAACCCTCATGAGGGGGTGGCCCTGCAGGTAGCCCCCCTCATGCCCGGATGAATTCTTCATTTCATCCTTTGATGCAGCTCCTTATATTTTATGATGTCAGCCTTAGCCGCTTGCAGCACCTTTTCGATTTGCATGTATCAGTCGGATTTTGCGAGCCCTTCCCTGTTTATAGGGGGAATTTGGGTTGTATTTGTATCTCATGTACTCAGATATTATTGTATAAGTCCTCGTTGTTATCCCAGGCATAGCATGTATGTGGGATTCATCATTCTATTTTTCTGGCTCGTATTTATGCCAGCATGTACTTTATAGTTCGGTTCCTTGTTTACTAGACACACTATTCTTTTGTACTTTGTCTTGGTGGGCATAGGTATGCCTCCCCTGCAGCCTTTAGCACAAGTACCATCTCATAAACTAGAGACTTGTTGCACCTGTAAATCTCGTCTCCTCGGGTTCTAGTCCTTTAGCAGATTAGACTACCTTACATTTCTTTCTTTGACTTCCCTCTACGATTTTCTCCTAACACTCATATGTCGGGGGGCAATCTGTTACACCATTTTTTGGTCATCTAACCTATTATCATTAGATGAACCCAAGTACACCATGTAAGACCAATTTTACCCTAAGTAAAATTGCTTTCACTATGTGAAATAACTTAGTAAAACACCTTTATTAAGTTGTTTATGGTCTAAACAAAAAACCCCAAAAGGAAACAATAAAGAGGTGCTGTGCTGTTTCGTTGTTGCTCCTGCAGAGAGCACACCTGTATGGACCAGCGAAATTCCTTTTAGCCATGTTGTCGCCAGTTAGAATTTTGTTATGGACCAATGTCCAGAAGAAGAAATTGACTTTCGGGAGTGCCAATGGTTCCCAAACATTTTTCCAGAACTCTGCGTTGTGCTTGCTGGTCCTAGAGGTTTGAAAGGCTTTGTAGCCACCTGCAGTGGTGTATTCTCCGGAGATTCCCCAGCCCCATCGATCCTTCAAATTGCTGTGAATAGGAGCTGCGTCCTCCAACATGTCGAGCAACCTGTTACTTTGTGCTTGCAACCGTTCTGGGGGATCGATTGCCCATCCGATTCAATCTCCGTTAGCGTCCCAAATTGAAATATCGAATACTCTGTTCTTACCTTCGGAGGTTAACCAGTCTTGTAACTCGGCAATTTCCGCTTTGTCTTTCAGTGGCTCTCTATCCATAATACGGTCGTGCCATAAGTTTGTATCTTTCCCGTTGCCTGGGATCCTATATGCAAATCGCTTAAACATTAAACTGCTCTTGATGCAAAGCTTCCACAGCATCGTGCTGTTAGCTGTATAACACAGTTGTATATCTCTAAGCGCTGCCTTGTTTGTATATTTCGCTCTCAGCAAAGCACTGACTGGATGCCGAGGCTCTTTGAGCATCTTCCACAGAGTTTTGCAACCGAGGGCCAAGTTGAACAGAGAGGGGTCTCGGATTTGAAGGCCGCCCACTTCTCTTGAGTTTTTAACTGTTTCCCAGTTGACCAGGTGAAGCTTTTTCTCATTTCCCCTGCCTCCTTGCCAGAGAAAGTCTCTTATTAGCGCAGAGATCTGATCCATTACAGTCTTTGGGGCCAACAGAAACGCAGCTTGGTAGATTGGAAGGGCTGAGAGTTGTGATTTAATCAAGATAACCTTTCCTCCTTTTGTTAGCCAGAAACCTCCCCATGAAGAGATTTTTGTTTTGAGTTTGCAGATGATGTCAGACCAGAGCGATCTCCTATTTGTTCCAGAAATTATGGGGAGCCCGAGATATTTGACTTTGTCCCATTGAGAGTGCCCTTTGAATCCTAGAATGTTGGCTATGTTGTTGAGCTCCTGCTGTCCAGTATTCCAACTGAAGACTTCGCTTTTCTTTTCATTTACTAGGGCTCCCGAGACTTTGCAATATTTTCTGATGACTGATTCGAAGGCCTTGGCAATCCTGGTTGAGGCACCTCCCAAAAGAATCGAATCATCTGCAAAGAGGGCATGATTCAGGGAGTTAACTCTGCTGGTAGGTTTGAGGCCCGGAAGAGTACCTGCCCTTCTTTCTGCTTCAAGTTTTCTACTTAACGTTTCAGCCATTAATATATATAAGAAGGGGGAGAGCGGGCATCCCTGCCTGATTCCTCTCCTAGCTTGGAAGAAGCTGGTAGGCCTGCCATTAATGAGCGGGGCAATCCATGGATTGTCCAAGCAGGCTTTGATGAGGTTTACAAATTGAGGAGAGAATCCAAAGGAGAGCAAAACTTTGATGAGAAAAGTTATGTTGACTCGATCAAATGCGTTAGCCATGTCTAGCTTTATGAGCATGCCTTTTTCTTTACTTTGCTTGCTTGTGTGTATGGTCTCCTGCACTTGTATGACATTATCCAATATATGCCTGCCCTCGACAAATCCTCCTTGGGAGCTAGAGATCAGTCTTGGAAGCAAGGGCTTTAATCTACTGGCCAAGAGTTTTGCCAATATCTTGTAAGAGGCATTACATAACGAGATTGGTCTGAATCTTGAGAAGGTTTCCGGATTAGTATCTTTGGGGATCAGGGCTAGGTAAGTTGAATTGGTGCTGCCCCCTACTTTCGCTTTTTTCATGAATCCCGAGATCATATTTTGCAGGTCATGTTTGATTATACCCCAGCATGCTTTGTAGAAATGTATTGTGAAGCCATCAGGCCCTGGGGCCTTGTCTGAATCCATGGACCAGATAACCTTTATTATTTCTTCCTCAGTGACAGGTTTGCAAAGATCAGAATTGTCCTCCGGGGAGATGAGGGAAGGGATGTTACTGAGGAAATCTGCTACTTCTTCTTCTTCACATTGGGTGTCCACACTGTATAGATTTTTAAAATGCGTTTCTGCAGCTTCTTTTACTTGTTGGAGGCCTTTACAGTTATGTCCATCAGCGTTCTTTATTTCTGCAATATGGTTCCTTGACAGCCTAGCACGATACTGTCTGTGAAAGAAAGTAGTATTTCGGTCCCCAGCTTTTAACCATAAACTTCTGGACTTTAATCTCCAGTATTCCTCCTCTTTTCTAAAGGTTTGGTAGGCAGCTCTCTGGGCTTTTGTTTCCTTGTCCAGCAGATCTTCGTTTATGGGTTTGCTTTCCATTTCATGTTGAAGGGTGTGCAAAGTCAGTACTGCTTCAGTTCTTTCAGTGGTAGGGTTAGGAGCTGGGTTTTTAATCCATTCCTTCAGCGCTTTTTTGGTGAGCTTCAGTTTTTGCTCCCAAACATAGCTGGGGGACCCATTGATGGAGGAGGCCCAAGCAGCAGACACCGTTTGAGAGAAGCCAGCCCTCTCAATCCACAGAGGGGAAAAGCGAAATGGGATAGGGCCCAGGTCCTCTTCTTCCTCTAGACAGAGCAGAATAGGCTTATGGTCAGAGGAGAGCTTGGGAAGGATCTTGGTTGTTAAGATCATCTTGTTCATGAGAAGAGAGGATTGGACAAGAAAACGGTCTAGCCGGGCAGAAATGTGCTCTACCCCGGTACGATTATTCGACCATGTGAAGAGGCCTTGAGTTGGGTTAAGGTCCAGTAAATCCCACTGCTGAGCAAGCTCTTCAACAATGGCTACCATGTGGTCTTTGGAATAGGAGCCACCTCTTTTCTCTTTAGCTTTCAGAACAATGTTGAGATCCCCAGCGAGAATGATGTTGTTGGGGGATTCTTGCTCTAAAAAGGCTGCCAAAGAGTTCCAGCATTCTCTTTTTTCTGAATAAATGACAGGGACATAAAGATTGACAAGTGATATTTTCAACTTACTTGCAAGATGGCAGATTTCTGTGTAGATCCAGTGTTGGGTCTCTTGAGTTTTGATCAGCTGGTGTTTATCTTCGGACCAAAGAGTTGCCAGTCCTCCCGATGAGCCCCTCGCACTGACAGCTATGCCTCCAGTTTTTTTCCATTTTGACTTGCTGGTTTCTAGCAGAGTTTGCCCTGCTATCTTTGTCTCTTGGAGCAAGAGGATGTCTGCAGGTTCCATTTTCATTAGATCCTTTACTGCGTCTATTTTTGCATGGTTCCCCAGTCCTCTGCAATTCCAAGAGACTAGCTTCATTATTTACCTGTTAGCGGAGTGGTGCCACCCTTGTGTGGCCTGGACCTATTGTTTCTTCCGATCGTCATTTCAATTGTGGACTGACTTCCTTGTGTTTTGAGCCTTTCAGCTTCTTCTTCTCTCTGCTCCTTGCGGGATTTCCTTCCCGCTCTTTTTGATGGGCGTTCATAAATTTCTTCTTCTGAGGAATCTGTGCTTTCTGCTGCCTTTTTCTTTGTGACTTCTGCATAAGTAGGGTTGGGGGGGCTGCCAAGGGGGACTTCAGCTTGGGTGGCAGCGCCTCCCTCGTTGCTTGAGGGGGAGGCTTCTATTTGAATCTCATTTTCTGTAGCAGTGTTCATTGGGTCACTCTTTGCACCCTCAGCTTCTTTTAAGGTTTCTTCCGCCTCCTGGGTGGGTGAAGGAATGTTCCTATCTCCAGAAGCAGCACCTTTTCCTGTATCCTTTTTTGCATGGCCAGCTCTCTGGACTAGAGTCCATTGATCCTTGATTAGTTTTTCCGATTTCTCCTCTGCGCGCTTCTTACAGTGCCTCGCAAAGTGTCCATGCCCGTGGCAATGTCGGCATTTAAAGGGAAGTTGTTCATAGTCGAGTTCTTGGACATGCGTCCATCCTGCTGCCGTGAGCTTGATCGCTTCAGGGAGGCCTTCTTCGAGGTCGACTTCAACACAGATTCGGGCACAAGAGTACTGATCTTTTCTAACTGCTTGATCAATGTATTTACCTAGCGTATTCCCAATAGCTTGAAGCGATTTATGATTCCAGCAGTGTAGAGGCAGATGGGGGAGTCTCACCCACACCGGGACAGCTGAAGGAACGTCTTGAGTAGGGTCAAAATCCGGCGTCCATTTATTTAAGTACAAGCCTTGCGGCCCCATGAAGTAGGGACCGTTTCTGAAGATTAGGCTTCTGTCTTCCGGATTTTCGAAGACGAAGACGAAGAACCCTTTGCCCACGAAGTAGCTCTTGACGTCGTCTTTTATCAATGGTTTCCAGTTTCTCTGAGACCATTCCTCCACGGATTTGGGGGACGGCCAAAGGCCCGTAAACTGGCCAATGAGGCCCCTATCTGCCAGATTTAACGCCGCTTTACAGGTTTCCTCCTCAGGCAAGGCTACTGCAGGGATCGAATCCAATTTTTTGATGAACTTCTGCTGAGTAGCTGATGGGGGGCATTTTGAACCGGCAGCAATCAAAGAGCGAAAGGCTGTGACTTCAGGCGGTACAGGAGGGGGGGCAGAGCCCCCAGGCGTTCCCATCGTGCAGCAGAGTAAGATCGCGGGGCTGTGCGCAGGGGCGCAGCAGCCAGAGCGGCGCAGAGTCTCTCCTGGAACCCTAGCTGCTCAGAGCACGGGGGGGCAGCGCGCTGCAGTATAGAGATCAACTATTATTCTGGTCATATTTAACCCAAAACAAGGAAATCAATTAAATAAATCCTTATTTATTTAATCATTTCCTAGGAATAAGTTATTTAATCCTTATTTAAATAATATTCCTAGTTAAATTTGACTAAATCATTTATAAATAATTAAATAAATAATTATTTATTTAATTATATTTCCACCATTTCCTTAAAATGATAAATAAATCATTTATTTATTTATTATTTATAAATAAAGAATTTTACCCAAGTCAAAATGCTTTTCCCTCTAACAAATATGATAAAATATTCCTAAAAGGTGGTTCTAGAAATTGGTTAATAATATTTTATTCATGCACCAAGCTCTAGGCCACCCTAATATTTTGTTATAAATAGAAGGGTTTTCCCATTCATTTGTCACCTTTCATTGCATTAGATCACTCTGGATCTAAACTCTTGGTCTGACTTTGAGCCATTATCATTGTCACATTCTCCATCATTTGCTTTGTGAGCTCCCTTTGAGTTCTATGTTTTTCTAGGTTTTCTACACCAACAAGAGAGAGAAATTTTAGATCTGAAATGTTGAGGACTTTCAAGAACCCATCCCATTGAGGAGAATTGGAAACACCTTTCTTGCTTTCCTCTCAGGTGCCCCTTTAATATAAAAATTCTTTCAAATATATTGTTCTTTCCTTATTTATTGGATGCATGGAGCAACACTTCATTTTCACTGCTTAATGTCTTTTGTGCTTAGATATAGATTTTTGCAGCTTTATTTGGATCAACTAACAACATATTTTAAGATATTGGCAGCCATAATTGATATTAGGGCTATTTGTTATGCGTAGCTAAAGTGGTCTTTTTCCGACGAAAGATTCATACTAACAATAGGGAGCTCAATAAGCTCACCATTAAAGATAAATTTCCCATTCCTATGATTGATGAATTATTGGATGAATTACATGGAGAAATTTATTTTACCAAGTTGGATCTTCGTTCAGGATATCATCAAATTAGAATGAAGACTGAAGATATTCCAAAAACAGCATTTCGAACTCATGAGGGTCATTATGAATTTTGGTCATGCCTTTTGGCCTTACCAATGCACCTTCTACATTTCAAGGGTTGATGAATTCCATTTTCAAACCCTTAGAAAATTTGTGCTAGTATTTTTTGATGATATACTAATCTATAGTAGGTCTTGGAAGGATCATGTTGAACATGTTGATAGGGTTCTCAAACTATTGCAGGAGAAACAATTATATGCAAAAACATCCAAATGTTTCTTTGGAGTACAAGAGGTGGAATATCTGGGTCATATTGTATCTCACGAGGGTGTTAAAGTAGACCCTAACAAAATTAAAGCCATTAAGGAATGGAAAGTCCCCACAACCATAAAGAAGTTGCGAGGATTTCTCGGGCTAACAGGGTATTATCGCAAGTTTGTTAAGAATTATGGGAGAATAGCAGCACCTCTAACAACATTATTGAAGAAAGATGCATTTTCATGGACTCCTGAAGCAACTAAGGCCTTTGAACATCTTAAAGAGGCAATGTGCCTAGCACCGGTCTTAGCTACGCCGGACTTCACAAAAACCTTTATTGTGGAATGTGATGCCTCAGGAAATGGAATTGGTGCAGTTTTAATGCAGGAAGGAAGACCCATTGCTTTTGAAAGTCATCCAATCAAAGGAAAGTATTTACAGAAACATATTTATGAGAAGGAAATGTTAGCAATACTACATGCACTAAAGAAATGGTGAACTTACCTAATGGGGAGACACTTCAAGGTAAAAACTAATCATGATGGTCTTAAACACTTTTTGGAACAAAGACTGTCTTCAGAAGAGCAGCAAAAATGGGTCACAAAGATGTTGGGTTATGACTTTGAAATAATCTACAAAAAAGGAAAGCTTAATGTTGTTGCAGATGCACTCTCAAGAAAGAATGAAGAGGTGGAAGCATTGCTTTTTTCCATTTCTATTATCCAACCAGATTGGATAACTGAAGCAAGAGATGAATGGAAGAAGGACAAAGATGTATGGATACTCATTCAAAAGTTGCAGCAAGATCCTAGTACATCTGATATATTTAGTTGGAAAAATGATTCCTTATGGTACAAAGATCGCTTATATCTTTGTAAGAATTCCCAACTAAAACAAAAGATTCTTCTGGAATTGCACACTTCTCCTTTAGGAGGACACTCGGGATTTTTAAAAACTTACCACAGGGTGAAGAAAGAATTTGTTTGGGATGGCCTTAAATCTGATATTCAAAAGTTTGTGGCGGAATGTTTGGTTTGCCAGCAGAATAAAGTTGAGAAATTAAGACCCCAGGACTTCTACAACCTTTATCCATTCCAAGTCAACGTTGGGAGGATATTTCAATGGATTTTATCATAGGTTTACCTAAGTTCGAAGGAAAGAGTGTAATCATGGTGGTAGTTGATTGACTTACCAAGTATGCACACTTTTGTGCATTATCTCATCCATTTAAAGCAAGTACAGTTGCTACTACATTTATGGACACAATTCAAAAGCTACATGGAAACCCAAGGGTTATTGTGAGTGACAAAGATCCCATTTTTATTGGAAATTTTTGGACAGAGTTATTTTCTTGTTTGGGTACTCAATTAGCTCATAGCTTATCTTATCTTCCTCAATCTGATGGTCAAACTGAGATAGTAAATAAATGTTTGGAAGGATATATTCGTTGTTTTTTATCTGATAAAAAAACACAATGGGTCAAGTGGTTACCTCTCGCTGAATGGTGGTATAACACTTCCTTCCATACTGCAGCAAAAATGATCCCATTTATGGCACTTTATGGATATCATCCACCATCCATCACATCATATTTAAGGGAAAATTCGAAGGTTCAAGCAGTGGAAGATCACATCGAGCATCAGCAAGAAGTTCTCCAACTCTTAAAGGATAACCTGAATTTGGCACAAAATCGAACGAAACAACAGGCAGATCAACATCGTAGCGAGAGAAGTTTTGATGTAGGAGATTGGGTATTTTTACGGCTACAACCATACAAACAAATGTCCCTCAAGCAAGCAAAGAAGGATAATAAATTATCGCCAAAGTACTATGGTCCTTACAAGGTGTTGCAAAAGATTGGTACTATGGCATACAACTTGGAGCTTCCTGCTTCTTCGCGAGTACATCCAGTTTTCCATGTTTCATGCTTAAAGAAGGTTATAGGTGAAAATCTTCCAGTTCAAACAATATTGCCAGAACTTGATGAGGAAGGAAAAATCATATTGGAACCTGAAGCGGTCATGGAAACAAGAACTCGACAACTACGGAATCGATCAATTTCGGAGTATCTCATCAAGTGGAAGAACTTACCCACTGAAGATTCTACATGGGAGGATGAGAATTTTATACAGAAGCACCCAGAGCTACTCAAGTGTTGAGGACAACACTTTTTTGAAGGAGAGGGGCATGTTAGGTCCCCATATTACTAGTATAGTCCCTTATTGTTGTTAGTGTAACCCCCTTATTGTTATTATTGTACCCCTGTAACCCCCATATTGTTATTATTGTGCCCTTAAATTATTATTGTTAGGTCGGCTAGGATTACATTGTGGCCCCACTAGGATTACTTTATGGCCCCATGGAATCCTATATATAGAAAGGAGGTTTTTTAATTTGTATCATCCAAGAATTGTTCATTAATGTAATGCATTGGAGGTTGCCCCCTCGAAGTGGCTTATTTCTAAGGTGTTGACATCTCTTTTCTTCTATTTTTGTGCCAACCTTTGTGGACTTCTGAACTTTGGTTTGATGCGCTCCATCGTTATATGTATTAAACTTGCCATGGACTTTGCATTATATGGTTTAAACCAAGTTTAAAAAAATGCCTCAAACCATGGTTATGAAATTATATATGCGGAATGTAATACATATAAGGTTTGTATATATATATATATATATATATATATATATATATATATATATATATATATATATATATATATAATTTATATATTAATCCAACCTTAATAATTAAAAATAATAATTCAAGCACATAATAACTCATCATGAACCCAAAGTCAACCTTGGAGGACATTGGGCAATTTCACCTTCTCAAACCAAACTAACGAATCCAGTTGTGACACTTGTCATAGTCCCATTGGTTAAAAATTGAAGAAGATTCCCTGCATGATGACTGGGTTGTCATGTCATCGCTTGTACCTGTTTTGTAATTAAAAAAAAAAATTTGCCTGTTCTGAACAGCGATCAGTAGGCTATAACTTCTTCATCCAAACTCAGTTTTCGATGAAATGAGTTGCATTGGATTCCTCGCAATGGTCCAGTCGCTGTCGTTCTAGTTTGGTGTAATTCTGAGCACTTTTATTTTTTGGAATTTTATTTTCCCTAATCCAGATTTCGATCATGGTGGTTAAGATCTAGCTATCTAGAGGTGTTATATTTAGTGAAAGTCAGTTATCTGAGCTCTAGTCTAGAATAGAGTCAATATGAGTTTAGTTGCGTAGTTGTAAATGTTGTTAACTCGCTGATCTCTTAATTAACTAGTCAATTTACTAAAAATAGCCCTAGTCATTCATGCAATTCGAATTTCCTAGTGAAGTGGAAAAAGGCATAATTGTAATCATTATTATACACAAGTGAGTGTACAGAGCTTACGTATAGCAGGTGAGCTTATTTTCTTGGATTTGCACAAGGAAATAGTATTTTTCCCTATTCTTTAGGAGATAAATTGTGCAAGGAAATAGGAGGAGACCAGTATTGCAGTGCAGGTTGAGATTCAAGCATTGAAGCTATCATTGTAATAGATCATTTTTCTCATATTATATAATACAAACAAAGGAGGGGTTTTTCCTATTTGGGTTCCCGAGTAAAAATGATCTTCATTGTGATTGAATGATTGAATGTGTTTATATTGTATGTTTTCTCTTCCACAGATTGAGTAGAAGAAATTTTTGTCTATTGTTTTCAGTCTGAATTCATTAGAAACTACAAATTTCGAGCTATTTCTATAGTCTAATCAAGAGGCAGATTCAACACCTTCAAGAACCCCCGAAGCACCTAAAGTTATGAAACTTGATCATTGTAACTTGTATTTCAAAAAAATTAAATTGGATTTCTTCAAAATCGTGCTGGAAAAACCATTCTTTTCTGAGTGAAATCATGTCATGTTTAGAGTAAGCTAATCATAAATAATAAAAAGGGAGAGGGAAAGTGCTAGGAATGAAACACATGGAGAATTGGAGGACATTTGAATGAAAGGGCACAATAGGAATACTCTGATAGAAATCCCCTTATTTTTATATAATATAATATAATATAACAATAATAGTGAGTTGGGTGTATCTTAGTGGTTGGGAGGAATGAATTTCATTCTCCTCACCCATGTTGAATTTCCACAAGTGACATGATGAGATTTTGTGTAATGGCTTCGAGCATCGTTGTTGAGTCTAAGAAACCCACCGAGAATAAAAACATGTATATTCCTCATATAGAATATAAATGTGTTTTGATTGGAAATAATAATACAATAATATTTAAAATATACTTTTACATTTTTAAAAGAGATATATGAGGCAAGTTTTCAAGGCTTAAAGCATCCAAGCACATTATGAAAGGCTTATGTGAAAGTGTCCAATGGAAAGGCTTGCTCATGTGATCCATAGACAAATATGTGGGGCATGGGTTGTTAGGGAAAGTGAAAAAGATGAAAAAAAAACCCGATTAAACAAAAAATGATAATTGCAATGCAATCTCGTTGTAGTCGTTGATCCTACTATTCCCTTGCACTTTCCTGCTTTCCCTTTTATTTCTTTCTCCAAATCCAAAGTATGCCACAATTATCCAAGAATGCTCCAAGAAACCTTTAAGTGTGCAAAAGTATGAGAGAGTGAGAGAACAGAGAGAGAGCTCTAAGCCAAAACTGACAAAATCCCATGAACTGATTCTCGGAAGCCTTTTTATCATTGAGGCCTCTATTTTCTTCATTTTCTTCTATTTTTCCTTCAATTTTCCTCTTATGCAATTCTACGACTTTTCACCTTCCTTTTCTCCTATTTTCCATTATTTCATAGATAAAAGGCCAACTAATGCCTATTTTCCTTTTCCAATGCTTTTTCAAATTTCCTTAGCCATAAATATATCGTCCCATTCAGCTTGGAATACATGTCCCATGACCTTGGTCTTATATTTTCCCTTTATTACGTTTATTACATGAAATTTTAACCCGAGACTATTATCTAACCCAGCCCCTTGGGGGAACATCGTCAACAATGTTCAATGAGACATACAACCCACAAGACTGCTGAAAACGAAAACATACTTTCCATGGATCTCTATAACACAACTCGTTGTAATATTTACAATGACATTCTGTTGAAAACGTGGAAACATACCGTTTACTGGAGCTTTATAACATAGTTCATTATGGTATTTTAAATAACAACCACATATATACTCATGAAAATTTTCTTTAACCAGCAAATACTCATACTACCTATGGAGCTTTATAAATCCAACTCGATATAGTATTCACAATAATATACACATATGCATATTCACATCTTCTCTAACCAACAAATGAAAGGATATGATGCCCACATCAGTCAACAAAGGAATCTAGAGGCTCACACCTCACCCTCAAAAGTAGTACTAGGATTCACCTCTCTCCTAAGAAGTCCAGAATCCACTACGAAATTAAAATATGCATCCATTGTCCAACACTACAATCCTTGTGCTACTCTCTCTCAGTGAATAGTTACCATCACATTGTTTCAGGGCACACTCCCAATGTGTTTTTGATCCCATCTATAAATGCTAATGACCAAAAACAAATGTCAAATGTATTCCTTGAACTTCCCTTCTCTGCTACACATTCCCTCGATAAATATGATCATCCCATTCCATTCAGTCACATAATTTCCAATTTTTTCTAGTGTACCCTTCTTTGCTACATAGTCCCTCAGGAAATCCATCCCTTGGTAAGGATTCCTAGCATCGAAAGGTCCAAAAACCAAGGCATATCCCTACCTCGAAACCATCATGTCGCTCATAACATGCTGATGGAAATAAATGGACATTATTGGGTACTAGTGTCCCACAATGGCCCTACTCCTGAAGTGCTTTACCATCATATTGTTTCATGTTCCAATTCATTTTGTCACTACTGCTAATTCTTGTAGTTAATTTAAAACATCCAAACTGGGCATTTCCTTGATTTATTGTAACAAGCACATAATTTACATTAGAATAAAAAGGAATTGAAATAAATTCAAATCATACATCATTGGTAGCTCCTTAATAAGGTACACTTGTAATTCTATTTACTTCCTATCACAATAAGTCATAATAGCTCTTCGATCAAATCATCATGTATAAACATATTACATTCAGTTAACTCAAACTCAACCATCATAAATTTGAATCATAATCACATGTAACCATAATAAATTAGAGTCATAGATGACATGCATAATTAAAATTTAAATAAAATCTTGATACTTATCTTTCAAATGGCTATTTTCTTCTTCCTTTGTTCTTTTTCGTTTCTGAACACACATTGAATCGGTTTCTAGAAATGAAAAGTACCCAGTACCTTCTCTTCAATCACATACACATACACACAATGTACATCATACGCATACACCCACACATGACATACAATACCACACAATACATGCACCTACACCTGTCATACAACAAAACACATACACCTACACCTAGTGTACAACACCACACAATACATATACATACACAGAGTACAACACAATGAATACACATTTCATGATACATCGACTACACCATCCATGTAACACAGTTCCACATGTACACAACACAACATATATGACATGCAAACAATACCACATGTACAACATGTACACAATACCACCTATGCACAACAGCACCTACACACATGTACACAACACCACATTTACATGACACCACCTGCATAATTTTTACACAACACCACATGTACACATCACCACCTACACAACGTGTACACAACATCACAAGTACATAGCACCACATGCACAATGTGTACAGAATACCACATGTACACATCACCACCTACACAATGTGTACACAACACCACGTCCACACAACACCACATGTACAACATATACATAACATTTCACGCACAAAAAACCACATGTATAACATGTACATAGCACCACATGTACACATCATTGCATGCACTACATGTACACAACACCGTATGTACAATGTGTACGCCGCACCTTATGTACACAACACCACATATACAACATGTACATAGCACCATATGCACACAATACTGCATATACCAAATGTACACAACACCATCGGTACACAAAATTGTATGTACAACATGTATGACGTATACACAACAATAGTACTACACATCCAGGGACCATACTATTTCTACCAAGCAACCTTGCCTCTAGTTTTTTTCCATTATCCATGCTTGTCCCAACATGTCACAGATTGCAATAATTTCATTCAACTAATGTATCCTTCAGCGTTACCTGCCAGAGAATAAAAATAGACATAGTACAAGCATATAATATCAACTCATATCCACATAATATTGATCTCGTAGATCTATCAGGGCTACTCTTCCCACTTGATTCCTCATAAACCAGAAATATCTTCATTCGATTCACCTCTATAAACAATCATTCCTCCACAATAATGACTCATGATGACCATGTCAAACAACAACATACATACATACATGTATACATATAAACATTAACATAAAAAAATCACGATCCCTGATGACCCTATCAGATAATGACATACATACGTACATGTATACCTATATAGATATCAACATAATCATGATCACAACATAATTACCATCTATAATAAGGTCAAGGTTAAGAGAACTTCCTTTATTCGTGGATAGCATGTGAAAATGTTCGAGAACAAAAATTCCCAACATGGCCAAGGAATTTGACGCCTCAAATCCATTTACTTTACCTTTCTTGTTACCTTTCTCATGATTGTCTTGCCACTGTCCATTTACCCCAATGGACCCAACCAATCCAACTCACTATCATATTCTTTCCTTCAGCTGCTGTGTTATCGTTGCTACAAAACCCTCCAAAATGTTTTCGTACGCTAAATTTTGGAGGCTTCCTTAGTCTTTTACATTGTCGTCACAAACATTGAAACTCATTTCATGTGTTTTCTTGAGGTGTTTCAATCCCATTTGCAAGACATGAAGGATGTCGTATCTTGACATGTTGGTTGTCTCATAATGTGTATAAGCTTGTTTTGGTGGTTTCAATAGGTAATATTTGTGTAAATTAGTTTTTCTAACCGTATAAACAACTGTCACACTCATTCCCAAAGTTTTAAGCATTGTCGCGCAATTGTTATTACGACCGTTGCAAAGTGTATCTTTAGTGTCGCAATTGTCGTAAAGTTGTCGCATTGATGGAAACATGTTGTTAACATGTTGTGAATTATATATTTTGTTTTTTCGTCAAGTTTTGTAAGTGTGTGACCACAGTCAAGTCATATCACTATTCACCTCAGCCTCATTGATCCCATAGCCAATTTTCATAAATTCCCCAGCGACATAGCCTCATTTGGTCTTCCTTAGCTGTGCATTGCATAGTCCCAAACCTCAAGTTGTGACCTTTCCTCTTGACACTGTGCAATGCATAGTTCTTTCCTTCTAGGACTATTTCATTGCGCATTTCTAGTGCTCAAGCCTTGACCTTGGCTCCCATAATTACACAATCCATCTTCCCAGCCTGGCCTTAACTATGCATTACACAATATCTAGCCTCACACTCATACCTTGAGCTCTTGAGTTTCACAATTGTGCAATGTATCAGCCTTCTTTGTCTCTTACAATTGTGCAATGTGATGATCCAGTGCCCATCCCCTCAGCCTAATCACACTGAACTCCAGAATTGCAAAATTTTCTTCCTCAACCCAGCCTAAACTGCGCATTGTGCAGTATCAAGGCTCGATGTTCACCCATGACTTCTTGAACTACGCAAACTGTGTATTCACTTAGCCCCTCTACCAACTTGTTACCCCGCTCTGGCTCAATCAATGTATCAATATGCACTATCATAGACTAGGGGTTTTTTGGATTGATGTCATCTTGTCATGAGTGAAATGCAGATGCAGGCATTAGGGGAATTTTGAGGTCTAAAATGGGCCTCCTAAGAAAAATGTACAACAAAAATAAACTTTATAACAACCAATAGGATTCAAGATGATGATGTCAACCATGGGGGATGATTTACCATTTTTTAAATAAAAGGGTAAAAATATTAAAAAATAATAAAATAATAAAACTACTTTTTCAACTCGTATTTTCAACTTATCTCCCAAAATGTTTACTCAAATTTCGAGCGGGAGTACTCGTTGGATGCGAAATTTAATTCCTCATCCAAGGAGTACCCATGTTGCATACTTTTGATGAACTCTACTACACGAAAAATGAGAAATACATAAAAACGTGATTGTAATCACGTTTTTTTATGTATTTCTCATTTTTCGTGTAGTAGGACCCATCGAAAGTATGCAACATGGGTACTCCTTGGATGAGGAATTAAATTCCGCATCCAACGAGTACTCCCGCTCGAAAGTTGAGTAAAAAATTTGGGAGATAAGTTGAAAATATGAGTTGAATAAGTAGTGTTTTCATTTTTCCCTCTAAAATTTGATGATGTCATCAAATCTTATTTGATTCTTTCCACTATTATTTTATAATTTCCTTAGGAGGCCCATTTTAGACCTCAAAATTCCCCTAATGTACTTTATCATGCCATGGCAAGATTATGAAGAAGGGAAACATTCTGAAAGACATATTTGTAGTTGAGTATGCAAGTTGATCAATTGATAGATAGAAAAGGGACACCAATTTATGACCATTGCTCAATACTTGAGATCATTGAAGATTCCTTATCAGCAAGACATGCAGAGGTTAAAAGAGAAGCACTCTGAAGAAGAAATTCAACACATAGTAGAAAAAATGACTTGAAATTTCCACATCATCAATCATCCATTTTAGCAATGTCATGTCATGAGTTAGCACATGCCACACCATATTGTGGATGATGTAAATTATGTTTTTAAAATGTATTGTAAAGTGGAAGTCCAAGGGACATGTGAATATGATAAGTCATGTAAAGTTGAAAAGTCATAGGAAGTAAAACAGTTATGAGGGTAAATGAAGAGTCACAAGGAAGGTTAAGAATCAACTTCTCATTGTTATATATACACCCTCATTGTAAGAGAAAAGGAATTTTTCACCTTGGCTCCTCCCGCAAGGAATTAGAGAGATAAGCTAGTTCCTTTTGGGATCAATAAGTGGCTCCAACACTTCACTATTGGAGCTAGTACTGTTCATTGTATAAATGTGTCTTAAAACATTTACACAATAACAAAATCCTTCAAGGCCAACACCTTTTTCACACATTGTTGGCTTGAGGGGTCCTAACCAAGGTTTAGAGTTTATCGTGCAACCAACAAACCCTCCAACTACTAGCCCTTTCAGCAATGACATGCTTTCCCAGATCATAGTCTCACCCGAAGTAGTATGGGGGGGTGCTGGAACCAGGTTTCCGCACCCTGAGGGAGAAAATGATGTGGTGGCCCTAAACAAATTGATTTTAGACTTATACAAATCTTAACATATATGCACAATTATCATAGAACATAATCACATATTACTTTGTTGCAGATATATATCATAACATAACCAGATCCATATCTATCTAATGCGTAATCACTTACGCAGATTCATCCACGTATTCAATCATCAATATAACTTTATGCATAAATAACATAGGTATTCATGCATATGCAAGTAAGAAAACAAAAGTAAAGTGATCTTAATACAGAAATGGTAAACAGATAACTTAGATAGATAACATAGTGCCTTCGCCAAAATCATTCCTTGTATTAGATTCAAATAAATTCAGTACATTAGACTTTCCCTTACACTTTACCCTTCCGCGCACACAACTAGCGAATTCCTCACACAGCCAGGACTAGGTCTCTATGCACACAGCCAGCAGGAGGCTTTCTATCCAACCCAGACTTAACCCTTACAAAAATTATCAAAGACACATAAACTTAGATCCAAAACATGAATAATTACTTAGTACTTCCTTAGAATTGATATATTTATTTATATCCAATCTAGCACACAGATACTACAGTATCAAACCATGGTTTGAGGTCCATAGTTTACCCTTAAAACCCTTTTACAACAAAGAGGGACTTTGACCTGCCCCTTGACCTATTTGCACAGTGCACATATTTAAAACTTATACAAAAAAAGACATCAAAAAGTGTTCCCTAGGGGACCCTGATCCAACAAGCCCCCAACACAAACATGTGACTTGTCTCGAATCACTGTGGTATATGTTCCTTCATCTTAGCTTGGAGCGCAATGACAAAATATTTGAGATGGAGCACCATTTCCAGATTCTGGGCAGCAACACCCTGCACTTGAAGAAATAATTTCTCAGTGATGGGCCCTTCAGTAGCCAACTCGATACTTCTCTACATCTGCTGAATGACCTTCAATGTGGTATCCAAATTATTTAATAGCTGGAGAGCCTCCTCAGCCCATGGTTGCATTCGTGCCTCCAGCATCTTCTCTTTGCGAGGTAGGTCCTCGATCTCAGTTTGAATTATTCTGCCCTCCTGTAGGAGGGTGAGGAATTATGTAAGAACATGGGTAGGTGTCATTCTCCTAATCTCAAAAAATTATTTCTCCTTTATGTGTAGCTCATTGCACAACTGTTGTACCATAGGGTCATTCTGCACCAAAGTCCACGCACCATAGCCTCGTCCAAAATATTGTCACACTGCGTGATTATGGAAAAAATACTATTGGTGGTCTGCTTCACTTTGGAAGTTCACTTGGCTCTGACTTAATGTGGGGTTTTAGGCTACAACTTCATTTGTATATCAGCAATTTGATGCTCAAACTTGGCCCAGATGATCTGAACTTTGGCGCGTGAGGCTTTCAATGCGTCAGCCAGTCCTTCTAGTTTTTCCTTTGGGGCAACTGTGGTAAGGACTAATGGGACTTCACTGCAAACTTGGTGAATTTTTACTTCGAGCACAATGTGTTGGGCTTCGGCTATGCAGCAGGATGCCTTTGCTGCTTTTTCTTTCTGTTGTGCTTCTACGACCTATTTCTTTGATTTTATAGCAGTGATGTGAGCATGGGCCTCATGGAACTAAAGTTCATCTACAATCATATTATGCATCATGTGTGAATTTACTGCAGGTAATAGACAAGTTAATATTAATATCACCCGCACCTCTAAACAGGCGTGTCAGCTAGGGTCTACTTGGAAGTCCGACACAAGGATTTGAACAAGTTGAAAATCCTCGGTTGCTGGTAAGGCTATGTTGAGCAGATGCATGCTGTTGACATGCACGCTCGTCTGTGTCTGGATTGCTTGAGAAATGCTCACCTGAATCAGGCTCGCTTGCACTTTTAGTTCTTGGATGCCAACCTGTACTACCTCAAGCGCAGTCTTGTACTGCACTTCCATATTTGTCCATTGATCCTCTATCACATACGTGACCATGTTTTCAATTTCATTCAAATTGTCCTCAATCAGTGTCAGGACCTCCTCTCTAGTGTCCTTAGACTATTTTCACTTCTTCCGCGATCCTCTAGCAGCCTGAGACCCATGCTTCATGCCTGTGGAAGTTTGTGCTTCTACGTGCTCCTTTGTTTCTTTCAGCGTAATGTCGTTTTTCTCAAGTTCAGTGTCTTTTTCCAAGTCAATTTTTTCAACGGTTGTGGTCAGCCTGGCTTATTTCTTTGTTAGATTCTCAATTGGCTTATCTATTGGCTTCTATGGTTGGGTAACAATGCGCGAATTGGTAGGTGTTTTTAGAAATGATGCACCAGGATCCAACCATGTTAGTGGTCACTCTACGGTGATACGTAGTAGATTGTCCTCTGTGACAAGATATGGTAATTCATACCAAACTCCCTCGACGACGCCTTTCATGCAGATGTGCATATTATGGAAAATGTACTTGAAGTCTACTATCATCTTATATTGCTCATAAATTGTTAGAGATAGCCTTGGCTTAGACTATACTGTCTGATAAAGCGATACGTCGAACAATACCCAGAAGATTTTATTCTCCATGACGCACATGATATCTAATGAATTACAGAGTGTAGCGTACTGCGTGGCCTCACACATATGTGGCTATATCTCCAGAAAATGGTGTTTCTTCTGGGGTCTTCTACTCGATTAAGGCGATCAACGATAGTAGCCAAGCATAATAAAAATGATTTCCCTCTTCCTGTGCTTCGTGCACATTCTCCAGAATTTCCTTGCACAAGTAGTGTGACCAATTGTAGATCACTCCTTTTTCACACCGACCCTTCGAGAGAAATTACCTGCACAGGCACCTCTTTAGGTCTACATTTGTGTATCATCTTGTAGGCCAAGATGAGCATTCCAAAATGAACAGCAGGATTGTGTATCTCACTGACGATGAATCCTCTGCTCTTGCGTGAGACTTGGTATTTAGCTTTGGTATTTTCTATGACTACCTTCTCTTGCGCTTCCTCCAAAATCGGCCATTAAATCTGCGCCTTTATCAGGTAGGTCGATGATCTTATGGATCAGTGCAACATCAATGGGAATAAGCTCTCCCAACCATAGTGCATCATCATGCACGAGCATGAGCAATTAACGAACACATATGTCGTTTATCGGGTTGTGCCCGAAATGAGGGATCTACACTGAGTTTAGGAGGCCTACCTTGTGCAAACCCAACACCCATATTTTTGGCTCTAAGCACACAATTCCCCCTTCATACTGAACATGGTATAAAAAGAGCTCCGTGCAAGTTCAGGGAACTTATCATTATTTGTGATGTCCCAATCCTCCAGTCTTAGCTATGGCACTTTTGCAAACATGTTACCTTCTACTGGGACGTTTTCTGGAATCAAGGGCATATTTATTGTTACACAATTTTTTAGTCATCTAACCTATTATCATTATATGGATCCAAGTACACCATGTAAGACCAATTTTACCCTAAGTAAAATTGCTTTCACTATAAAAATTACTTAGTAAACCACCTGTTAGTGTCCCGTGTTTTGATATTTTGGCAAATCAAAAGACAAGGCAACATCAGAACCAATCTTTAGAGTTTCAGGATCTAGTCCTCCTGTTCTCAGAGAGGCATCTCTCAAATATTTGTTTGCAAAGGTCTATCTTGTGTGCTTTGAGTATGGATTTTAGACTAGTTATTAAGTGAAGATGTTTGTTTGGTTGGATTGAGTTGATACAACAGAACATGAAAGGTCTAGGAAAGATATACAGAAAGAGGAAATATCTCATCTTATCGGGTAATGAGTCAAAATAAGGTCAATCATGTAGCAAACTCTTCAAGGGATTATGATATCAAAGGGAAAATCTAACTTGGCCATCTGGACTTTTTGTTTTGGAATGAGATGGACATACGATTTGGAAAGAGAAGTTTAATTCTCAACAAAGGAACTTGAAAACATAACTTAGCAATAAAGAGGTATTTGATAGACTGGCTAACCATAAATTCACAAACATTCTTTAAGCAAATAATGACTTGAAGATAACTTTTAAAATGAAATCTAAGATTCGGGGAACTCCCTATTTCCTCAAATATTTTATTTTAAAGGATTTATAAAACATAAAAGATTCACTGATAATTGCATTCATAGAAGAGGTAACACCTAAATAACATCTATGCTTACAACTATAAAGACCTTCAAAACAATGGTTCAAGCAATGGCAAAGGGCAAGATCAAAACCAACCTCTTCGATTAACTTAAAACAATGGTACTTCAAAGGGAGACTTGAATAATAGCTTTCAAGTGATAGCAGACAAGCATGGAAAACCATAAATCATGCTGAAACCAACTATTTGAGCTATTATAGAAATAAACAATCATGAAGACTAAAGAGAAATTTTAAAGCCTCTAAAATACTTCAGCAGCAGAAAACATTAAACAGTGAAGGGTGAACAGGTCTAAGGTGCTTCCAAGAGTCATTTCTTAGCCTAAAACTTTCAGCCTACTGTAGCAAGAATTATGGAACATAATGAAAACAGGGGAAAAAACGTAGAACAGTTCAGAATACTTCACCAACAGCCAAGCTCATGGATCCAATGATAGCGCCTTCTCAGGAAAAAGCATGCAGCAACATCATCAAGACATCCAAGACTTCAATTTGTTTTTCAATTTCAACACACTTGTATATTTATTTTAGAGAGTTTCAATGTTACAACTTGTAATCAAACAACAACCAACACTCACTCATCTTCTGTTGTAGTATATATAGAAGGATGGGGAGGTGAGATCTGATAAAAGATCTCAATTACAATTAATACAGAATTAAATGGCTCATTGGCCTTCGAGGGGCTCAATGAGGAGACTTACATACATATCCTCTATATTAAATGATTTACATAATGATTTCAAGCTAGGTAGGAGTTTTTTTGACCTTTGAGGCACTGTGTGGCGTCAAAGTAACTCTGCAGATATTATTTGCATTGAAGTTCCTAGCAGAAATGACTTCTTCGGCTGCGTCGAGGAAAAATATATGATCCTAATCAATAAATTCAGCTCCTGATTGAATACTTTGAGGCACAGGTGGCACCGTGGTAGCTGTGAGGGATCAATTTGCCTCACTTGTATGCGGAGGCTTTCCGTCGATAAAACACTTTAGGTTTTCTCAGAAATATGTTTTATTTGGGGATTATGCTTCATAAGCATCTTAGATGTAATCCCCTAAACGATCCGTCCATTAGCTCCTCTCTGAACCTGTTCATCCCGGTCTTTACATCATTGGACAATGATCATGTTCTGACCATGGTTTTCTAGTTGGGAGCCAAGGTATCGCTACAGGTTTATAAGGCATCAAATGCCTGAGAAACATCGATGAAACGTGCATTTCCACTCGTGGATGATTTCCTTTGATAAATCGAGAGCAAGAGAGTCATCACCCTCTTCTTTCGAATTTTCTTCGTTCATAGTGAAAACCTTCGAAACCCTGCAAAATACAAACAAAACGTTATAAAATCCTTCTTTTATTGGTTTTACTACATTTGGAAGGCACGGAGGAAACTTGGCCGTTGGATGGCATCATCCAATGGTCCAGATTCATCGAGAGTGATCATGGAATGGGTGGAAGAAAGATTAAATCCAAGCCGTCGATCTGCAGAGATCGACTGGGTCGGGAGTGGCAATGGAAAGTCGCACGACCGGGAATCTTTGATCAGCAACTAATCTGGCGATGAAGAGAGCCGCCGATCCGCGTATCGCATCGACGACGGAGATTGATTTTCCGCTACAGGATGGCTTGTTTATCGCGCGGGCACTTTGGTTATACATCAGACACTTTCGAAGAGCGATGGCCATTGGATGATTGGGCCCAGATCGGATGGTAGAGATCCATTTCATTGGGAATCCTGGTCTAGAATTTAACGCGCGATGGATGATGGTCGCACGACGGTTTTCAAATCGTACAAGGGACACGCGTCAACCGCTGTATGGAATCGCTGGCCATCGGGGAAAAACTGCCATCCGCCGAAGAGTGGTGTGATGAAAACCATGTGGTTTTAGGCAGACAGCGCACGAACGGGGGGTCCACAGGTAGGCGTGCTCTGCACCGTTTGATCTGTGGAGAAAATAAATGGTGGAGATTGCTCCATAATTTACACGGGCGGGTTTTTAATAAAAATAATAAAACGACAGGTTTTATAAAAATCAAAGGTTTTATATGTTCCGGCGGGGAAATATAATTTTAAAATGGATAGGCGCCCAAGTATCTTGGCGCTTGGTCCTAGTGCCCAGGCGTATGGACGGAAAGGGCCAAAAAACTTAAGCCCGAGGGGCTTAAGTCCAATACATAAAAATATGTATTTTTAATGGTTTTTTAAGGATTTTTGAGGGAGTTTAGGGTTTCGATAAGGCCAAGAGTGAGTCTTAAACCTTATAAAATGGATTTTATGAAATGGAAAGGGAATAAAACATGAAATTATATGATTTTCATGGGAGATGGAGGGATAGAAAGATGAGGTTATTTTGGGAAGGAAAAAGAGGGAAAAAATGGGGTTTTCAGCAGTACTTTGGCTTTGGAAATCAGCAGGATTCTAAGTTCTGAAGGGAAATAGTAGTGAATATTACCCAAGGATGGGATTTTATCAAAAGTCTTCAAGTATCAACAATTTTAGTAATGAAATTGTTTCTTGAAGGCTATCCAACATCATTTAGCCACCATCTGATATGACAGATTTTTATGGGTGGCTAACAGTGGCTCCACTTGGGGATGGTGCCTTTTTGAAGGCATCAAGAACTGCAGACTTGTATTCTCTGGGAGGCTAATCAGTTGCCTCATCCATTGGGCTGTTTTGTTTTGCTTGAATGATCTTCTCTTGCTCTGGAAACAAGTTATCAATCATTGAAAAACAATGGAACTTTTATCAACAAACTTTCTACCTACCCAATCCTATTGATCTAACATTTTTTTCTTCATCTGAGTGCACTTGGATTGGCAAACTCTCTTACAAAATTTTATTCTTTTGAAAGCATAAAAACTTATCTAATTCTACTCCTTATTTCTCCCTGAACTCAGATTAAACAGTTGAGCTCAGATATTTCTCTACCTAATCTACTGTTTCATCAATAAGTCAAACAACGTACTTTCATTCATACCTAAATTCTACAAACGTAAATTTAAAAACAAATAAGTCAAGATTAAGTCAAGCTTTTGACTTGTCGTGATTCATGGCATAAAAACAAGTCAAACACATAGATTATTATTTGCGTAAAATCAAAATTTAAATGGAAGGTTTAAGATCCACGAAAGTTTCTCATCATGGCCTTCTCTCCTCTCTTCTACAGCCTGTTTTTGCTTTTCTTCCTCGTTCGCTTTCTAAGCTGGATTAGAACCAGACTTACATTTCTTTGGCTTAGAATTTTACCATAGATTTCGGCCTCATCTTCTTTTGGAAACTTTGGTTCGATTTTGAGTTTGTTTGAACCTTCAATTTCTAACCTAAACTATCTACCGATAAGCCAAGATTAAACAGCTTTGGCAAATCGACTCACTATCCTATCAACAAATAAAAAATTTAAAACTAATTTAGTCAAGATTAAACTGTTTGACTAACTAGAAGTGTGTTTTGTAGGAGTGGCATTTAAGATTGCACACTTTCAGATTTATTTCTCTTTTTGACATGGGGCTTTGCCTTTCTTGTTTTACAATCTGCCCTCTTTTCTTTCTTTTCTTTGTTTTTGTATTTTTGATATTTCATAACTTTGAATGCAATGGTTAGACTATGATATTTACAATGGTAAAACAAAAATGCTTTGAAACTTAAGATTCTTGGCAGAAGTAATGCTTGAGCATCCTGCCATTGACAGGACCTCCATATAGGTCTTCTCCATTCAATTCTTTCAAGAAAAATGTATTGTAACCCCTCTCAGCATGAATAATATAGGGCCCTTTCCACAAGTTCTCAAACTTGCCATGTTTCCCCCTCTCTTCTCTTCTTGAATCCCATTTAAGAACAACACTTCCAACCTGGAAATTGTTTACCTTAGTCCTCTTATCAAATAGTTTCTTCATATTTTCTTGGACTAACTGTGTTATTTCATAAACTTCTTCTCTGGTCTGTTGTAAATGGATTGTTTGGTTGATCCTCCTCTGCATATCATTTTCTTCAACCTGTACTTCTTGAAGGAGCTTCATGACTGGAACTCCTAATGAGATAGGAAAAATAGCATCCATGCCATAAACTAACTGATAGGGGGACATATTTATTGATTTCTTTTTAGTTAATCTATCAGCCCATAAGGCATGAACCAACTTACTATGCCATGATTTTTGATTCTGTTCCAACAACTTTTTAATGATATTGATGAGACTCTTGTTGGAGGATTCAGCTAATCCATTTCCTTGGGGATAGTAAGCAGTGGAATGGCCCAAGGTTATATGGTATTTGTGATAGAAATCAAGCATCTTCTTAGATTTGAAAGCAGCAACATTGTCTGTTATGATTTTTCTGGGACAACCAAATTTGGATAGGATATGGGTTTCAAGAAACTTGATAATGACAGAGTCATTAACATTCCTGGTAGGTATAACTTCTATCCATTTGGTGAAGAAGTCAGTGGCTGTGAGGATCCACTTATGTTGAGCTGAGGAGGATGGACGAATTTCTCCAATGAAGTCCAACCCCCATTGTTGAAAAGGTGCCTCAACTCTGATAGGATGTAAAGGTAGGGGAAGGAGTTTTCTCTTGCTATCAAAGATTTGACACTTATGGCAAGACATGACCAATTTCTGAGTGTCTGGGAAAAGGGTAGGCCAATAGTAACCTGATCTAATAATTTTGTTTGCAGTGGCCTTCTAGTAGAGGTGTCCTCCACATTCTCCATCATGCAACTCATGCATGATTTTTCCTGCATCATCTTCAAGTAAAAATTTAAGCAAAATTCCAACAACAATTTTCCAATATAATACTCCATCTAAAACATCTAATATACAAAAATCAAAGCTTTCTGTTTCTCAAACTGCTTATTTGGACAAAAACTGAGGCATTTAGATAAAAAGCACATAAATAATGTCAAGATACCAAGGAGAATTTAGAAATGTTTCTTCAATAAAAGGAGCATCAGATTCTTCCATTTCTTCCAACACATCCACCATATTTATGTCTAGTGCTTGGAAGTTAGATTCATCCATAAGTTTTGCTAATCCTTTCCCTTTTACTAATTTGTTGGGCCTGATTTCTAGGTCATATTCAAGAATAGTTGCAATCCATTTTCCCCTTTTACCATCAGGGTCTTGACTTATAATGTCCTTGACAATAGTATGTGGAACAAAAGCAATTATGTGAGAGTGTAAAATGTAGACCCTAAAGTCTTTTAAATCTTTCACTAATGCTAAGGCTTGCTTCTCCATGATGTTATAATTGAGAGGAGCATCTCTTAAGGCCCTACTAAAGAAGGATATTGGTTTTTCTTGTCCTAAATCATTATTCTGAAGAAAAATTGCAGCTATTGTATGTTCAGATGCAAAAGATAAAATGTAAAATTCTTTGGTAAAATCAGGACTAATCAAGTCTGGCATTTGGGTAAGAGCTTGTTTGACCAGTTCGAATGATTGTTTAGCTGGTAAAGTCCATTTTACACCCACATTTTTCCTTAGCATGTTTGTAATGGTTTTTAATAGCTCGACGAGGTTGGGAATAAACCTTCTCAAAAAATTAATCTTTCCAATGAAATATTGCAATTCTTTGAGGCTTCTAGGATGGCTAATTTGTAATATGCCATCTATCCTTATAGGGTCTATTTTGATTCCCTCTTCTGCAATTATATGACCAAGAAGTTTCCCTTCTTGGAGACCAAAGAGGGTCTTCTTGGGATTCAGTGATAAGCCAAATTTCCTACACTTCTCAAAAACCTTTCTTAGGTGAATGAAATGCTCTTCATCAGTTTTTGAGAGAACAGTTATGTCATCAAGGTAAATAATCATAAAATAGCCAATATCTTCAGAGAATGCTATGTCCATGGCCCTTTGGAAGGTGGCCCCTACATTCATTAATCCAAAAGGCATTTTGACATACATAAAGGTGCCCCAAGGTGTGGTAAAAGCAGTTTTGGTTTGATCACTTGGGAACACTAACACCTTATTGTAACCCGAGAACCCATCTAATAGGGATATTCTTCTTGAGACAACTACCCTTTGAAGTATATGGTCCATCTTGGGCAAGGGGTAGTTTTCTTTTAAAGAGGCTCTGTTTAAATTTCTGAAGTCAATACAGAGCCTGATTTCCCCTGTTTTCTTTCTAACAGAAACTAAGTTTGACACCCATTCTGAAAATCTAATGGGTACTATGATCCGAGCATTATACATTTTCTCAATTTCTGCCTTAACTAAAGGTAGTAAAAGGGGATTTATTCTCCTTAGTTTTTGCTTAAAGGGCTTTTGATTTTCCTTCAAGGGGATCTTATGCTGGATGATGCTGGTATCATATGATTTTAAGTCTTTGTATTCCCAAGCAAACACATCTTTGAATTCTTTGAAAAGCTCTATGTATTGCAATTTTATGTGAGCTAGGAGGGTGCTGGATAGCTTGATCATCTTGGGTTTTGCTATAATGCCTATGTTATGCTCTTCTACATTTCTTTCCACAGGCTCCATTCTTGGTTCTTTGGCTACATCGTTGAGATCAAACAGGTGTTCGAAAGGTGTGAGACCTCTTGGGATTTTATCATTTTTTCATTGTAAGACTTCCAAGTCTTCTTGGTATTCATTGTTCATTATCTCTGCTCAAACAGATTTTCACAATGATTTATATTAGTAGGATATGTCATTTCAACCTCTAGGATTTGTTCAATGTACAAACAGTTTTCTTTATGGCTAGTTTCTGGTATTGGTATGGTGAAATCACTTTTTGATTTTAAGAAATCATCTATGTGTCTATCAGATTCAAACACTTGCCAGTGATATTCATTATCAGGCACAACAGGTCTGTGTTTCACCTTTATACTGAGTTGTTCATTTATCTCAGGTACTTGGCAATTGCTGGTAATGAAGGCAAGTTCATTTGCTAGATGATTCAGTGCTCTAGGGATGAAAATGAGCTCATATTTTTCGAAAGTTTTTAATAGGTCAAGGGAAGCATTTCAATATTCCCTAAGTCTTGGATTCTTGGCTGATTATTCTCCTTTGATTTGTTTGATGATAAGTTCAGAATCCCCTAAAATAGATATCTTTTGGGCTTCTATTTTTTTAAGAAGTTGTAAACCTAGGAGAAGTGCTTCATACTCAGCAATATTGTTAGTACATGGGAAATCTAACTTGTATGAAAAACGATGATTTGTGTTTTGAATCTAGACACCTACCCCTGCACTGGTTTTATTATAGGATCTATTGAAATTTATTGTCCAAAGTATATTTGACTCATTTTCAGTTTCTTGTTGCTGTCGATTGTCAATGTTTCGAAGTTGATTCGAGGTAAGATTGGATTGTTCTGGTGAACTGATTGGATCCATGTTTTCTTTACCTTGTTGAGTAATTTCATCTTCATTACACAAGATAAAGGAATCTAAACTTGATTGAATAGAATAGATTGGAGTGTTGTTTGGTATGTCCATGTTACTCACCATGTACTTCATGTGGGATTCTCTGTATAGTCTTCTGTTTTGGTTAAAAACATGAATGGTGGCATAAGACATGTCCATTTGAAGGCTTCCCTGAAGTTTGGCTCCCCATGATCTTGATAAGAGCATGCCATACTTAGGGGGAATGTCGCCTATGTTATTAGTCCCGTGATGGCTGATTGGCAAGCCAAATGATAGTGTAACATCAAATCAAGCTTTGGAGCCCAAGGACCTAGCCTTTCTCGACTCGCAGAGTGGCTCTCTCTATATGTATAAGGGATATCAGGTGTTTCTTATTATGTTCGATTTTAGGCTAGTTATGAAGTGCTTTTTTTATTTTGGTTTTTTAAGTTGTGAGGGATGAAACCTGATCAAAGATATGTTAGATTAACTGGGCTATGGGGTCAAAAGGTCAAGAAAGCTATTAAATGATGATACAAGGCTGTTGAAGGGCCGATTTGTTTCAAGGTAGAAAGGATCTTTGGGAAAAATGGAGTAAATGGACATCAAGTTAGTGAACAACAAAGAGTTTCAAGCATAACTAATTTAATAGAGGACATAAACATGGTAGGGCAAACCATTAATCATGCAAAATGTAACTATAGGCTAATCAATACATACAAACAAACATTCAAGCCATGCATAGAGGAGTATAACTCTCTAACTTCAGGAAATGGCTATCAGACTTTGGGGAAAACACATAAGACATACTAACAACTCAAAATACTATGCCAGAATGCCTAAACAAAGTCTTTAAGTTATTGGGCACTTTTACAAACAAGCTTTCATAGTTTTAGGCAAAGGGCTAGATCGAAACTAGGCCTCCTTGGTTCGACTAAATGATAATTGAATCAGTCAAAAAGAAATTTCATGGAAGGAACTATGGCTAGCCATTGGTAAGCAGGGCATACCGTAAATCAAACTTAGCTTGCATAGAACTATAAATGAAACAAGCAACAATATCCTCAAGCTATTAAAGAGCAGTTAAGAATTCTTTAATATGACTTAAGGAAGAAGAAAACATGAAAGCTATGAAGAAACAGGAAATTAGAGGTGCCTCCAAGGGCATATCTCGAATTTGTTCTGTACTGATCTATAGCAAGCAAGAAACATGTATTCATGAATGAAAACTAGAAGACAACAGCATAGAAAGAGACACTATACCATTCTACCAAGTCATGGAATCCATCAACAATCCTTCTTCATTCATCCAAGAACATCCAAGAGTCAATCCAAAAGCATAACACAAGTATTTCCTTCAAAGCTCATATGACCAATATATTGCTTCTCTTCTCAAGTTCAGCCTTGTTTACAAATTAGAGCTTGTGGAATAAATAGGCTCAAGTGAGGAAGACCTCATGGTTCAACTTGCATCCTCATTAGCCTAATCAAAATATCTAAACTTGTCCTTGAGGCTTTGCAAAGCCCAAGGCACAAAAATATCTCATAAAATATCTAAAAAATGCTAAAAAAGGAAAAATAATTGACTTTGGATCATTTTCCATGTGCAAAAATAGCTAAACGCACATTTGGAAAAAGCAGATTTTAGAGGTTCAAAAATTACAAAAATATCCAAAATTTATATCAGCAAAAGGTCCCCTAACTTGCTGGAAACATTTGGCAGCCTTCATGGTGTCAAAACAAGGCACATGATAGCTCGTTGGAAAGCTCTGAGTGTCTACTTTCCAGAAAAACTGAAAGTTTCCAGATCTGATGTCTAGAAGTCCTCCAAATCTGCACCTATGTGTAAAAAACCAGAAAATTGCAGTCTGCTGATAGACTGGGCAGAGTGTGCAAAAAACAAGCCTTTTTCGCCATTTTGAGGGGGAAAATGATCTCCAAATGTTCTGAAAATCGCTGAGGGTGTGCTCATGAAATTATGGCATCCAATGATACCATTCTCCTTCCTTGACGATTCCTCAAAATGAAATGGTGAATTGATGAGTTTTTGACCAAAAACTCAAAAATGCCAAAAAACCAAAGTATGTCAAAATTTGCCCAAAATTGGCGTGTATGACCCTCAAGGGTCCTTGGCAACATGTCCTGAAGTGGAAGCCAAAATATGAAGTCTTGAAGTGACTTTTCTCACTTTCCATGCCGGGCGCTTCCCTTTGGCCTCTTTTAGCTTCTCTTGGGCAGCCTTGTCTCATGTTTGGCATTCTGGCTTTGGTGAAGAAGTCATGGCCCCTTGCCTAGGAGAGGCAGATAGCACATGCTTTGGAGAATGCCCTTCGTGATCCATGTTTTGTATTTTCTTGCCCTCATCAGGAGGCTGCTGTGTATCATCTCTTGGTTTCCCTTGCCCATCACTGTCATGGCCTTGTTCATCATCTTCTTGCTGCTTAAACAAACTTCCACCTACTCTGTCAGTCACTGTTTTGATCAAGGCAACCATGGTTTCAATTGTTGTGTGTGATGCCCTCCTTTGATATAAAACTCTTGCTCCTTCAGAAAACTGCCCTTTCCAACCTTTGTATATCAATCAGCCAACACTCATAACAAATTACACAATCAATCAAAGGAAAACACAGTCAAGGGTCTTTCTTGTGTTTTTGGTGAGGATACCCTGCTTTTTGAAGCTTTGAGGGCACAGTAAAGCCTTTTATTTCAGGCAAAGGTAAAAGCACAATCTTCTGAGCTTCAAGACATTGCTTTTTCCTTGTAGGCCATCTCACCAGTAGCTTTAACAACAGAAGCACAGTCAACCATAAAAAGTATCTACACAGTCAAAGGTTACTGTGTGTATAAGATAAAGTGGCAGAGTTTGAAATGCTTTTGATGTGGTAACAAAGGTCTGTATAAGTTTAAACAATCAAGGCTTTTCTTCAACCAAAACTCCGCTCCTTTGGTATGCTTTTCAACCAATCAATTTATCACCACAAACATAGTCAATCAAAGTGTATACACAGTCAAAGGTGACTGTTCATAGGACAAGGTGATAAGCTTTGTAATGTTTGATATGTTAACAAAGGTCTGGTAGCATTTCAACAATAAAACTTCCCTTCAAACAAAAACTGTCCTCATGTTACTTTACTGTTCTTTCATACCAGCTTGATAACACCTTGAAATTATAGTGGCATATTCCTTACTGACTCTGCTTTATGAAAGGTTAAACACTGTTTGGCTAAGCAAAAATGTTCCCAAATGTATTGTGAAATGCCCTCTTTAATATAATACCCCTGCACCTTCAGAATGTTGCCTTTCCTTGCCTTTGTATATTAATTAGCCAATGTTCTCAATGAAATACACAGTCAACAAGGACAAACACAGTCAAAAGAACTTTCTTGTGTTTGTGATAAGATTACCCTGCCAGTTAGTGTTTTGAGGTAATGAGACAACCTTGTATTCAGACAAAGGAAAAAAACCACAATTTTCTTCAATCAAAACACTGCTCCCTTTTGGTATGCTTTTCAACCAACCAATTTACCTTATCAACAATATAATGCTTTGCAAACTGTCCTGCTGTTTCAACTAGATGTTGCACATCAATTTGTATATCCACAAAGATATATAAGCATGGGATGCTTGTAAAATCAATTGGAACTAAACAACTATGACCATAGTGAATGAGAAAATCAGCCCTTAGTACTGTAGCTGAGTAATTATCAACACAGCATGCTCCATAGGTAACATCCCCAAGTACAAAGCATTCATCCACATCAGTAAATGCCTCTAAAATATCAAAAATTGTGAGAGAGTACATAAGCAGGCCCTCTAGAAAAAAAACAGTGCTACAGGAGTGTCGCGCGCTGCTACAGGAGTGCCGTGCAGCAGTGCATTCCTTTGTAAATTTTGTGCACAGGAGCGCCGCGCGCTTTTCCAGGAGTGCCGCGCGACTTTGCACCCAGTTTTTAAGGCCTTCCCGGTGTCGGAATCGAGCGCAAGATGGCTCGTTGGAAAGATGTGGAAGTGTAATTTCCAAAAAAAAATGAATTTTTTCATTTGGAGTCCATTGGGTTGTTCAAAAATTTATTCTCCCAACACTGGTCAAAACTGGTGAATCTTGGTGCAGAAATGCATAGTGCTGTTTGTAAGACACTTTTGGATGCCTTCCCGGTGTCAGAATTGGGCCCGAGATGGCTCATCGGAAAGCTATGGAAGTATAATTTACATAAAAATTTTATTTTTTTCATTTGGAGTCAATTTGGTTCTTCAAACTCTGACTGTCCCATCACTGGTCAAAATGATGAATCCTGGTGCAGAAATTCTCCCGTGACATCTGAATTTTTCACATTTATCACAAACCATGATACCTTTGTAGAAACTGAAGGAGGTTTTTCTTCTTGAACCTATGAGGGACAAAAAAATCTCTCACTTTTGTAAATTTCATCTCTGTTTGATCAGAAAATCATTTTGAAACGAACTTCCCGGGCGCTCCTTAACCCTAATTTTACTGTGGCAGAGGTATTATGATTCAACAGCCATGCAAATTTTACTATCCCTTGGTATTTGCTGAGATGAGATATTAGAGCCTCTTTTTTACTGTGGGTAAAAAATGTAGGGGCATTTATCTTAGGTTTAATCATCCTCTTTCTTTACTCATAGTGTACTGATATGGTACCTTCGGCCTTTTAATAAAGAGCATGCCTACATTTGTCTTAACCTCTTTTCTAGAATCTAAAAGTATGTCAAAATCATTTTTGCATATTATGCACAACTATGTTCAATTGTATGGCCTCTTGAGGGAAATGAGCTCAGGTTCCTTTGTCAATCATGATAAGCCTATTTGAAAAACACCTTTTTATGAGTGGAGTAGACCAATACTTTGAAACATAATCACTATTATGTCCTTTCACCTGTGCAATGATTCACCTCATCAACCATTCTTCAAATTTTGTTTTGTTGGAGCTGCAGACTGTCCTTTGAGAGAAAACCTGCTAAGAGATGAGCTTGATCTCCTTTGATGGCAGTGGTACCCCTGCTTTTTCCTTTTTTGTTCTCTTCACATTTTTCTCTGTTTCAATCAAACTTTGAAAACAGTCAATGCCCTGGCCCTCTGCTTATGAATGAAGGAGGCCCTTCATTTGGAAAAATGTCTGTGCTTTGTCAACCTTCTGTCTCAGTATATAAAGGATGCCCTAGTCACTGTCTCACTATTTTCTGAAAAAAAATCTTGTCTTACAGTCAGTTACAATTTTTCAAGTCAAATATTGGCCATTGCCCTCTACTTGTAGATGAAGGAGGCGCCTTAACCCTCTACTTATAAATGAAGGAGGTTTTTAGCCATGACTTATCAACAGCCTTTTGACAGTGCTATTTTTTCTTCTGCTGTCTTTTCAGGTTGAATGAGGTTGCAAGAGTTTGATGAGTGACTCTTTGCCCTGCAGATGCATCTTAGGTTCATGATCATATTGAGAAGCAACTGTCTTCTCATGTGTAGCTGAAAATAGTATTCTGAGATGCTGACATGTCTCCTGTACTTGTAAAATCCATCAAACAGTGTAAACACCTAAAATCAGCTTGAGGTTATGGTCTGTGTATTGCTGAGACTTAAGGGTGTATAAGTGGCGTGACTTAGGGCTGTGACTAACTTCATTAGCAGAGTGGAAGGTTGGTTGTGACTGGTCTTTTAGAAGATGGAGGTTTTTTGGCTCTTTGATGGTTGCCAAGGGTGAAATGCCTTAAAGCGCCACTTCCTAACTTAGGGAAGGTTTTCTTAACAGATTTGGATTGTCTCTTTAGAGCTGATGGGCAGACTAGTATGGCTGAGGCAAGGTAGGATTTGATAATGAGGTTTCATCTCGTCATGAGAAAAGTGAAAGGTAAGAAGGCAAAAAGTTTTCATGGGGGTTTTTTAGATGAAAAATTGACATATGGAGATCAGCTTCTAGAAAACTCAGCTAGGAATTCTAGTCATCAACAACCGGTGAAAATTATTGATGACTAACAGTGGCTCCATTTGGGGAGGGCAGCTCCTTTTCAGGAGGTGTCCAGAATCTCAGATCTTTGGCTTATGAAGACCAGTGCGTTACCCATTGGCGCAAAATTTCACCCTTCTTTGATGCTTCTTCTGAAAAGTGACAGCATGATTAGCATCAATAATATTTCTACCTACCCCACTATCTTTCCTAACATTTTTTCTTCTCTTTGGCGCATTTGAACTAGCAGCCTTTTGACAATGTATATTTTTCTTTTTGTAAAATGAACCTATCTATTTCTACACTTATATCTGCTGGGAGTTCAGATTAAACTGATGAACTCCTTAATTAATCTACCTAAACTAGATCAACTGTCAAGATTAAACTGTTTGACATGATTTTTTTTTCTAATCTAAAACATGAAATTTAAAATGATCAAATCAGGGTTAAACAATATGATTTGTCATGTATTTGCGGCATGGAAGGACAAACTGCACGCAAATATTATTTTGCAAAAAGGAAATCTAGAGAAACGGGGCTAAGATGTACAATGTGTTTTTTCATCCCTCGCTTCTCTCTTTGGTTCTGTTTTAGGCATGTGGAACCAGAATCTCTTCCTAATCTACTCTCTGTGATAAGTGAATCTTACACAATGTTGACCATATTTTTCACTCACTAACTTATCAAAAATTTAAATTTAAACATGTTCAGCTATGATTAGGCTAGATAGCTGAACAAGTCATTGAAGTACTAGTAGCGGCATTTAGACTTGCTCGCTTTTCGAAAGACTATTTTTTGGAACATGGGGCTTTACCACTGCTTTTTAGAAACTACCCTCTTTTTCTACTGTTTACTGTTTTTGTATTTTCTGTTTTTTAACTTTTTCTTCAAACAAACTAAAACTAAAAATATGCTCACAAGGCTGAGCTTATTTTTCACATGCTGTCTATCTATCCTAATATAATCTATACACAATAGACATTTGTTTGGTGAACTCTATTTTCCAATGCAACCAGTCAAGTAGATGATCACATGGGGAATTCTGGTTTAGTTTTTTCATGATGCAGAAATAATGAAAAGGCCACTCCCATTTGGTTTGTTTTTGGACAACAGTGCTTAAGATTTTTTTCATTCTTGGTAGAAACTTGTTTATGATAGAACCCACTATTCTTTCAGACTTCTCAAGGAAAATAACAAATGGATCTTGGAATAATACCTGATCTAGAGGATTTGAGATATAAGCTTCATTCAAGACTACTCTTTCAGACTTCTCAAGGAAAACAGCAAATGGATCTCGGAATAATACCTGATCTAGAGGATTTGAGATATAGGCTTCATTCAAGACTACTCTTTCAGACTTCTCAAGGAAAACAACAAATGGATCTTGGAATAATACCTGATCTAGAGGATTTGAGATATAGGCTTCATTCAAGACTACTCTTTCTTCCACTTGACTATATTTGGGACCCCCTTGGTAAAGCAACTCTTCCCCTTGCTCATGATCACTTGAACTATCAGACTCATCATACATTGCAGTGTAGTTCTCTTGCCAAGCTGATATGTTTTGATAGGGCGGGCTGAAAAATGTGTGAAGGTCATCAAATTTATGAGCAGGGATACACTTTGATAGTAAATTATCTGGAAAGGATAGTGTGACAACTCCCATGTGTTTATAAACCTCTATTTCTTCATCTGTAATTTGTAACTCAATGGAACTTGGTGGCTGAAAATCTGGAGTTAAGGAAGATTCCCTGACCAAAATGATTTCCTCAACCATTTCAGGCAAAGGCTTTTCGTTTACAACATGCTCGAGAATTTCATCATCCTCCTCAACCTGATCATCAAAGCTGAAAAACTGTTGATCTCCAATTATGTGAATGTTATCTCTGACAGACTGAAGTGAAGTAGGGCAAAGAGTCCGAGACTCTTCACTTACCTCTAAACTGTCGAGGCTCTCCTCATGAGTGTCATAGATGACCGGTAATGGCTGCTCAATTTTCTCAAGTTTATGAAACTGAGCTTCCTCCCAAAAATAAAAAACCGAGTCTTCTGCAAAGTTAGCTTCTGTTTGGAAATCATAATCATCAACATATTGATCAAACCTTGGAGAATCATTAACATAAGTAATGTCACCTACCATGCATATTGGACTAACAGATTTCTTTTCTTCAAATTGATTTACAAGTCTACTTTTTGACCTATGATATGCAGGATTAACAGGAGAAAGATCAGAGAAATTTTGGCTATTAGTTTCTGCATCTAGTAACGAAAAATGCGTTTCTGATGGTTTGAGAACTTCTTCCTTTTCCATTATCTGCTTGTTTATATCACCTTCATTGTATAAGATAAAAGAATCTAAATTGGAATGAATGGAATAAATGGGAGTATTGTTTGGCTTATCGTGGTTGCTAACCATGTATTTCATGTGAGTCTCTCGGTATAATCTCCGAGTCTGGTTGAAAACTGGGATGGTAGCGAATGACATATCCATTTGAAGATTACCTTGTATTTTGTCAGCCCATGCCCTTGATAGTAGCATTCCATACTTAGGAGGGATATCGGCCACTACTACGTCCATGACTAAGTTTTTCGCTGGTAGTTGTGTTAAGGCAAAACCTAGGTTCTTTATTAGACCTAAACATTTGACCTGGCTTGAGTCAAAAGAATACAGGTTTTGGTGAGGTTGAGTTACCTCTAGTCCCAGGTTTTCCATGATTGCTTTCGGCATGAGGTTATGGAAGGCACCAGAATCTAACATGGCATTATGTAATATCTTGTCCCGTATGTTCAAACTCACATAGAAAGGAGAAACAGTTCCTTCTTGGGATTCACCTTCTATTTTGGAGCCGAATAAGAGCTTGGGTTTGTCATCAGTTAGATTTAGAGTATCTGCCTCGTTTCCTATGTCAAAAACTTTGAAGATTTGAGATTTATACCTATCTACAGTTATTAGCTCAGTAAGGGGTATGGTAATTTTTATTTTGGAAACTTCCCCTTCGAAACTAAAAGGAGTTTGTAGTTTGGGCAGATTTGTTTTAGCTTTTTCGGACATGACCTTTTCTATGCTCTTAATTTGTTGATTCTGGTTTGAGACCTTGTTTGACACAGTCGCCTCGGGAGTTTTTGTGGAGGTACTAGGAGTATCTGAGCTAATACTTGCTTGAATAGCTTTATATTTGTTTCGTTCAATTTTCTTGGCCACAATTTTGTTGCTATCCATGGCTTTTTTAAGGATGGTGTCAGAGGTTTTAGCAGTGTCAGGGCTACCCTTATTGGAGTGGTCTTGGTTTTTTCTGCTTCTAAGGTTATACTGCCTATGAGCTTCTATAATGGCATTCTGAAAATCTATGGCAGGATCTTCAAGATCTTCATCGTTGGTTTCGTTCTGACTCGGAGAGCATAACTCTTGCTCTTCTGCTGTGAGGTAAACCTTACTCTCGTTATCAGAACCTATGAGGTTCCAATGATTTTCATCAATGGGTTCAGTGTCCTTATCCCCTTCATCAACATAATTCTCACTGAAGGATGGCCTGATCTGCTGATCATTTCCTCTTGGTTTATTTTGAGACTGATCTTTTCTAAAGCCTTGGTTCCGGTTTTGAGGGTTTGGTTGGTTGTCCTTAGGAGGCACTTTTTCACTCATTTTTTCCCACATCTTTGTCATGGATTTGACCAGGCCATCTATTCTAGGATCTAGGGAAGGAGATGAAGTGGAGACCTCATCTCTATATGGGACTTTTATTTCTAATCTAGTCCTAGCTCTTTTTTCAGCTAAGTTGGCTTCTGTTTTTATAGCTATTTGTTGCATTTCCTCTAGGGTAGGGGGATCTTTGTCTCTTAGATGATACATCATGTCTGGATCAAAACCCTCAGGGAATTTCGCCAAGTTTAGACTGAGTGGGGGTTTGAAGTGAGGTGGGAGGGCGTTATACACACTGTTGAACCTAGTGCAGTATGCCTGGACACTTTCCCCATTTTCCTGTTTTAGGTTGTCATATTCTGACAGGATTTGAATAGGGTTCCTTCAGACTTCCCACTTGTTCGTGAAGACTTGGCAGAGTTCTGGGATGTTGTGGATACTGTTTGGAGGCAAGATTTTAAACCATGTTTTGGGTTCTCCACCCAGGCTTTGGGCGAATATTCTCATTCTGGCGGTTTCGTCGTGTACTTCCATGTATTCAAAAGCATCGCTAATCCTACTTACATGCTGTTGAGTTGTGGCAGTCTCTTCTCCGGTAAAGTGTGGGATTTTGTCTTGATATTTATCTGGTAGGGGAGCCAAAGGTAGTGGCAACACCAAAGGTGCGTACCAGGCTACCATGATGGGAGCTAATAGATGATGTACAAGATAAGGGTTTGTGGGATGAGCTGAGGTGGTTGGAACAGTAGTGGTTTGGATGAGATCTGGTGTTGATTCTTTGTGATGCTAGATTTTGGGTCTAGAGTTTAGAGGGGATGAATGACCTCTCTAAGGTTATACTACTATGAAGGATGGTCAAAACTAAAAGATGGACTAGTGGAGTCGCCAGGTGGATTTTTATGAAAACTATGGTCCACCACCAAAACTATCAAAGATGCTTATGGGAAAAATTTTATAGCAAACTTTGAGATGGAAAACTTGCAAAGAAGAGTGATTCACTTGGTTTCTACAGTTTGCTAAGCTGCATGAACAAGCTAATGGTTCTCTTGGCAAGAAGGTTTATGCTTATCTTCTATGTTTAGGTGAGGTCCTTCTGAATTGCTAAGTTATACTCAGATTGTCACTGATTACAGATTTTCCACCCTAAGTTTGAGTTTTTGAAAATATGAGTTAGCAGAAAGGTATGATTTATGAATTTTTTATTTTTTTATGGAGTTTTAGGCCTACTGGAGGCTAGTGGAGTCGCCAGGTGGAACTTGGTTATTTTTGAAGCTATGGTCCACCACCAATAACTAGGGTAAAGCCAATCTGGGAATATTTTGGGGTTTTTCTGAGTTTTTATGTAGTCCTGAGGTTTGGAAGAGTTTCCTATAACTGACTCATCATTTTTCTAGGATGGTGAAAAAGCTAAATTCTACTCTTCTAAGTTTGACTCGGATTTTGAGAGTTCCTAAGGGATACCTAGGATGTTTTGACTCAAAGTCCCACCGTGATCGCCATTATGTTAGTGAGCGGTAGGATAAGTCAATCAAACAGTATTCTTAAGGCTGCTTAAGGTCTAGGGAATCTAAGTTTATTTAATACTCAGAGTCCCACCGTGATCGCCATTATGTTAGTGAGCGGTGGGATAAGTCAATCAGATAGTATTCTTAAGGTCTCTTAAGGTCCAGGGAATCTAAGTTTGTTTAATACTCAGGGTCCCACCGTGATCGCCATTATGTTAGGGTCCCGTGATTTGGCTGATTGGCAAGCCAAATGACAGTGTAACATCAAACCAAGCTTTGGAGCCCGAGGACCTAGCCTTCCTGGACTCAGAGAGGGCTCTCTCTATATGTGTAAGGGATATCTGTGTGTTTGCTTATTATGTTCTGATTTTAGGCTAGTTATGAAGTAATTTTTTTGGGTTTTAGTTTTTTACGTTGTGAGGGATGAAACTGATCAAAGAAATAAAATAGGTAACAAGATGTTAGATTAACTAGGCTATGGGGTAAAAAGGTCAAGAAAGCTATTAAATGACGATACAAGGCTATTGAAGGGCTGATTTGTTTCAAGGCAGAAAGGATCTTTAGGAAAAATGGAACAGAATGGACATCAAGTTTGTGAAAAAAAAAGAGTTTCAAGCATAACTAGTTTAATAGACAACATAAACATGGTAGGGCAAACCATTAATCATGCAAAATGTAACTATAAGCTAATCAATACATTGAAATAAACATTCAAGCCATGCATAGAGGATTATAACACTCTAACTTTGGGAAATGGATATTAGACTTTGGGGGAAAACACTTAAGACATACTAACAACTCAAAACACTATGCCGGAATACCTAAACACAGTTCTTCAAGTCATTGGGCACTTTGAAAACAAGATTTGCATAGTTTTAGACAAAGGGCTAGATCGAAACTAGGCCTCCTTGGTTCAACAAGATGATAATATAATTAATCAAAGAGAAATTTCATGGATGGAGCTATGGCTGGCCATTGGTAAGCAGGGCATACCGTAAGTCATACTTAGCTAGCATAAAACCATTAATGAAATAAGCAACAATATCCTCAAGTTACTAAAGAGCAGTTAAGAATTCTTTAGTATGACTAAGGAGGAAGAAAACATGAAAGCTATGAAGAAACAGGAAACTTGAGGTGCCTCCAAGGGCAGGTCTCAAATTTGTTCTCTACTGATCTATAGCAAGCAGGAAACATGTATTCATGAATGAAAACTAGAAGACAACAACATAGAAAGAGACACTATACCATTCTACCAAGTCATGGAATCCATCAACAATCCTTCTTCATTCATCCAAGAACATCCAAGAGTCAATCCAAAAGCATAACACAAGTATTTCCTTCAAAGCTCATATGACCAATATATTGCTTCTCTTCTCAAGTTCAGCCTTGTTTACAAATGAGAGCTTGTGGAATAAATAGGCTCAAGTGAGGAAGACCTCATGGTTCAACTTGCATCCTCATTGGCCTAATCAAAATATCTAAACTTGTCCTTGAGGCTTTGCAAAGCCCAAGGCACAAAAATATCTCATAAAATATCTAAAAAAGGCTAAAAAAGGAAAAATAATTGACTTTGCATCATTTTCCATGTGCAAAAATAGCTAAACGCACATTTGGAAAAAGCAGATTTTAGAGGTTCAAAAATTACAAAAATATCCAAAATTTATATCAGCAAAAGGTCCCCTGACTTGATGGAAACATTTGGCAGCCTTCCTGGTGTCGAAACAAGGCACATGATAGCTCGTTGGAAAGCTCTGAGTGTCTACTTTCCGGAACAACTAAAATTTTCCAGATCTGATGTCTAGAAGTCCTCCAAATCTGCACCTGTGTGTAAAAAACCATAAAATTGCAGTCTGCTAATAGACCGGGCAGAGTGTGCAAAAAGCAAGCCTTTTTCAATGTTTTGAGGGGGAAAATGATCTCCAAATGTTTTGAAAATCACTGAGGGTGTGCTCATGAAATTATGGCATCCAATGATACCATTCTCCTTCCTTGAAAAATCCTCAAAATGAAATGGCGAATTGATGAGTTTTTGACCAAAAACTCAAAAATGCCAAAAAACCAAAGTATGTCAAAATTTGCCCAAAATCGGCGTGTATGACCCTCAAGGGTCCTTGGCAACATGTCCTGAAGTGGAAGCCAAAATATGAAGTCCTGAAGTTTATTTTCTCACTTTCCATGCCGGACGCTTCCCTTTGGCCTCCTTTAGCTTCTCTTGTGCAGCCTTGTCTCATGTTTGGCATTCTGGCTTTGGTGAATAAGTCATGGCCCCTTGCCTAGGAGAGGCAGATAGCACATGCTTTGGAGAATGCCCTTCATGATCCATGTTTTGTATTTTCTTGCCCTCATCAGGAGGCTGCTATGTATCATCTCTTGGTTGCCCTTGCCCATCAATGTCATGGCCTTGTTCATCATCTTCTTGCTGCTTAAACAAACTTCTACCTACTCTGTCAGTCACTGTTTTGATCAGGGCAACCATTGTTTCAATTGTTGTGTGTGATGCCCTCCTTTGATATAAAACTCTTGCTCCTTCAGAAAACTGCCCTTTCCAACCTTTGCATATCAATCAACCAACACTCATAACGAATTACACAATCAATCAAAGGAAAACATAGTCAAGGATCTTTCCTCTGTTTGTGGTGAGGATACCCTGTTTTTTGAAGCTTTGAGGGCACAGTAAAGCCTTTTATTTCAGAAAAAGGTAAAAGCACAATCTTCTGAGCTTCAAGACACTACTTTTTCCTTGTAGGCCATCTCACCAGTAGCTTTAACAACAGAAGCACAGTCAACCATAAAAAGTATCTACATAGTCAAAGGTTACTGTGTGTATAAGATAAACTGGCAGAGTTTGAAATTCTTTTGGTGTGGTAACAAAGGTCTGTATAAGTTTAAACAATCAAGGCTTTTCTTCAACCAAAATTGTGCTCCTTTGGTATGCTTTTCAACCAATCAATATATCACCACAAACACAGTCAATCAAAGTGTATACACAGTCAAAGGTGACTGTTCATAGGACAAGGTGATAAGCTTTGTAATGTTTGATATGTTAACAAATGTCTTGTAGCATTTCAACAATAAAACTTCCCTTCAAACAAAAACTGCCCTCGTGTTACTTTACTGTTCTTTCATACTAGCTTGATAACACCTTGAAATTATAGTGGCATATTCCTTACTGACTCTGCTTTATGAAAGGTTAAACATTGTTTGGTTAAGCAACAATGTTCCCAAATTTATTGTGAAATGCCCTCTTTAATATAAGACCCCTGCACCTTCAGAATGCTGCCTTTCCTTGCCTTTGTATATTAATCAGCCAATGTTCTCAATGAAATACACAGTCAACAAGGACAAACACAGTCAAAAGGACTTTCTTGTGTTTGTGATAAGAGTACCCTTCCAATTAGTGTTTTGAGGTAATGAGACAACCTTGTATTCAGACAAAGGCAAAAAACCACAATTTTCTTCAATCAAAACACTGCTCCCTTTTGGTATGATTTTCAACCAACCAATTTACCTTATCAACAATATAATGCTTTGCAAACTGTCCCGCTGTTTCAACTAGATGTTGCACATCAATTTGTATATCCACAAAGATATATAAGCATGGGATGCTTGTAAAATCAATTGGAACTAAACAACTATGACCATAGTGAATGAGAAAATCAGCCCTTAGTGCTGTAGCTGAGTAATTATCAACACAGAATGCTCCATAGGTAACATCCCCAAGTACAAAGCATTCATCCACATCAGTAAATGCCTCTAAAATATCACAAATTGTGAGGGAGTACATAAGCATGCCCTCTAGAAAAAAACAGTGCTACAGGAGTGCCGCGCAACTTTGCACCCAATTTTGAAGGCCTTCCCGATGTCGGAATTGGGCGCGAGATGGCTCGTTGGAAAGATGTAGAAGTTTAATTTGCAAAAAAACTTGAATTTTTTCATTTGGATTCCATTTGGTTGTTCAAAATTTATTCTCCCAACACTGGTCAAAACTGGTGAATCCTGGTGCAGAAATGCATAGTGCTATTTGTAAGCCACTTTTGGATGCCTTTCTGGTGTCGGAATTGGGCCCGAGATGGCTCATCGGAAAGATATGGAAGTCTAATTTCCATAAAAATTTGAATTTTTTCATTTGGAGTCAATTTTTTTGTTCAAAATCGGACTGTCCCATCACTGGTCAAAATGATGAATCCTAGTGCAGAAATTCTCCCGTGACATCTGAATTTTTCACATTTCTCACAAACCATGATACCTGTCTAGAAAATGAAGGAGGTTTTTCTTCTTGAACCTATGAGGGACAAAAAAATCTCTCATTTTTGTAAATTTCATCTTTGTTTGATCAGAAAATCATTTTGAAACAAACTGCCCGGGCGCTCCTTAACCCTAATTTTACTGTGGCAGAGGTATTATGATTCAACAGCCATGCAAATTTTACTATCCCTTGGTATTTGCTGAGATGAGATATTAGAGCCTCTTTTTGACTGTGGGTAAAAAATGCAGGGGCATTTATCTTAGGTTTAATCATCCTCTGTCTTTGCTCATAGTGTACTGATATGGTACCTCCGGCCTTTTAATAAAGAGCATGCCTACATTTGTCTTAACCTCTTTTCCAGAATTTGAAAGTATGTCAAAATCCTTTTTTTCATATTATGAACAACTATGTTCAGTTGTATGGCCTCTTGAGGGAAATGAGCTCAGGTTCCTTTGTCAATCATGATAAGCCTATTTGAAAAACACCTTTTTATGAGTGGAGCAGACCAATACTTTGAAACATAATCACTATTATGTCCTTTCACCTGTGCAATGATTCACCTCATCAACCATTCTTCAAATTTTGTTTTGTTGGAGCTGCAGACTGTCCTTTAAGAGAAAACCTGCTAAGAGATGAGCTTGATCTCCTTTGATGGCAGTGGTACCCCTGCTTTTTCCTTTTTGTTCTCTTCACATTTTTCTCTGTTTCAATCAAACTTTGAAAACAGTCAATGCCCTGGCCCTCTGCTTATGAATGAAGGAGGCCCTTCATTTGGAAAAATGTCTATGCTTTGTCAACCTTTTTTCTCAGTATATAAAGGCTGCCCTAGTCACTGTCTCACTGTTTGCTAAAAACAATCTTGTCTTACAGTTAGTTACAATTTTTCAAGTCAAACATTGGCCATTTCCCTCTACTTGTAGATGAAGGAGGCACCTTAACCCTCTACTTATAAATGAAGGAGGTTTTTAGCCATGAATTATCAACAGCCTTTTGAAAGTGCTATTTTTTCTTCTGCTATCTTTTCAGGCTGAATGAGGTTGCAAGAGTTTGATGAGTGACTCTTTGCCCTGCAGATGCATCTCAGGCTCATGATCATATTGAGAAGCAATTGTCTTCTCATGTGTAGCTAAAAATAGTCTTCTGAGATGCTGACATGTCTCCTGTACTTGTAAAATCCATCAAACAGTGTAAACACCTAAAATCAGCTTGAGATTATGGTCTGTGTATTGCTGAGACTTAAGGGTGTATAAGTGGCGCGACTTAGGGCTGTGACTAACTTCATTAGCAGAGTGGAAGGTTGGTTGTGACTGGTCTTTTAGAAGATGGAGGTTTTTTGGCTCTTTGCTGGTTGCCAAGGGTGAAATGCCTTAAAGCGCCACTTCCTAACTTAGGGGAGGTTTTCTTAACAGATTTGGATTATCTCTTTAGAGCTGATGGGCAGACTAGTATGGCTGAGGCAAGGTAGTATTTGATAATGAGGTTTCATCTCGTCATGAGAAAAGTGAAAGGTAAGAAGGCAAAAAGTTTTCATGGGGGTTTTCTAGATGACAAATTGACATATGGAGATCAGCTTCTAGAAAACTCGGCTAGGAATTTAGTCATCAACAACCGGTGAAAATTATTGATGACTAACAAGCTACAACTATATCCATGACTAGATTCTTGGCAGGGATCTGAGCTAGATTAACACATAAGTCTTTGATTAAGCCCAAAAATTTTACTCTACTTGAGTCAAAAGAATAAAAATCCTTGTATGGTTTAGTAATTTCTAAGCCTAAGCTTTCCATTACTACCTTGGGCATTAGATTGTGTGAAGCTCCAGAATCTATCATGGCATTGTGTAGAATTTTATCATGTATGTTCAAAGTAATATAGAAGGGAGGGACTGGTCCTTCTTGATATTTTCCTTCAACCTCTGGGCCAAACAACAGCTCAGGTTTGTCATCTGTCAAGTTTAAGGTGTCAGTATCACTTCCTAAGTTTAAAGCTTTCAAAACTTGGTTTTTGTACACTTCTTGGGTTACTAGTTCAACTAGGAGGATGGTAATTTTTATCTTAGCAATCTCTCCCTCAAGCCTAAAAGGAATAATTGACTTGTTAATATTTACATCTATTTTTTCAATTGAATTCTTTTCAACAACTTTGATTTGCTGAACCTTGTTTGGACTAGTGATAGGAGTAGTTTTATTAGGACCACTAGCTGAAGTGCTAGGGGTACTCTGTTCAACATTTGGCTGGATTCCCTTGTCTTTGTTTAAATCTGTTTTTTTGGCCGAAATGTTGGTTTTTTCTGCTGTCTTTTTGGGCTGGTTTTCCGTGTTTTTCTTGACAGCAGTGCTAGTATTCTTATCTTTTGAATTCTCTATACTTTCCTTGCTCCTAAGATCATACTGTTTGTGTACCTCCATGATTGCATTTTCAAAACCCAATCTATAGTCATCAGAATCTTCATAGGTGTTTGTATTTTGATCATTAGAGAAGAAACCTTATTCTTCCTCAGTGAGGAAAACATCATCCCCATTGTCTGATCCAATCAAGTTTACATGTGATTCTTCCAACCTTTCCAACTCCCTGTCTTCCTCATATTGATCTACATAGTTCTGTTGAAAGGGAGGTCTAATTTGTTGGTCACTTTCTTTTTGCTTATCTTGATTGTTATCTCTTCTATAATTCTGATTTCTATTTCTGTTTTGATTGTTTTGAAGTGCAGTCTGGTTTTGATTTGCTTGTGCTTTCTTAATTATGCTCATCTCTTTCATCATTTCTTCCAACATTCTCTCTATTTTTGAGCTTGAAGTAGAAGGAGGGGATTCATCTCTAAAAGATACTCTCTTATTAGTTTTTATTCTTGCTCTCTTTTCTATTAAGTTGACTTCCACAGAAAGAGCACCCCTTTGCATATCTTCGAGAGTTGCAAAATCTCTTTCTCTTAGTGAATAAGTCATGTCAGAGTCAAATCCTTCAGGAAACTTGTTTAAGGCTGAGCCTTGTGGAGGTTTTAGTTCTGTGGAAAGTGCATTATATACATTGTTAAATCTAGTACAATAGGCTTGTACACTTTCCCCAGGGTTCCTACGGAGATTATTGTAATCAGCAAGGACTTGGAGAGGATTTTCTTTATTTCCCATTTGTTTAGGAACGTTTGATGGAAGGCTTGGAGATCATTAATACTACGGGGGGCTAAACCTTTAAACCATTTTCTTACTTCTCCCCCTAAGCTCTGAGAAAATAATCTAAGCTTTACAGAATCATCATCGATCTCATTTCTGTTAAAGTAGTCATCCATCTTATCCACATATTGTGATGCAGTTATAGCATTGCTAGCATCATACAATGGGATTTTGGACTGATAGTCCTATGGAAGGTTGATTAATTTTACAGGAAGGACTAAGGGAGCACACCATGCTGCCATGATATGTGCTGGGGGTGGGTTTACAAGGGGTGGATTGACAAGAGGAGGTGTGGGCTGAAGTGGAGTGGTTTGAACAATGGATGAAGGATGAACAGAAGTGGATGGAACAACAGTAGATTGCTGAGCTGATCTTGGATGAGAGACACCTAAGTTAAGAAGAAAATGTAAATCAGGAGGTGTTATTTCTCTACTACTAGGTCGTTTACTTGTCTTAGGAGATGAAAGTGAAGACTCAGAATCTAGTTGATCTAAATCACCAAATGACCTAGTCCTAAAGGGATTAACTAAGTCAACTTGTGATTGTTGTAGAGCTAAAATATTTTCGGGGACTGAATTAGCTCTTGGAGGTGATATGAAAATAGTTGAAGATTATATCTTAGGAGACTTCCTAAGGATTCTTTCTGGGTCATCAACTATCTCAGGTCGATCAGGGTCAAGATGGGTTCTAGTGTGGATCTTTCTAGGAACCACTATGCTGTGTTTTTAGACCCAAATAACAAGAAAAGTTCAACCACGTATGACAATATTTGAGAGGTTAATTGATCTATTTACACAAATTTTAATCCTACAGTCCTATAACTGGATTTAAATGATATTATAATGATAAGGGTTCTTCCCAGTGGAGTCTTAAGGTCTATTCAGGATTGTGGAGTCGCCAGGTGGGAAGTTTAGAATGTTTTCTAAGAGGTACACTGTCCACCACAATGTTTGTGAAATATCCTTTTGCAAGGATATTCTGAAACACAACAAACTCTAACCAGAGATTGACTGGGAGGGCATTCACCAAATATTTCACCTCAAAAAAGAGGATGAGATCCGGAGGCTACCTGGCCCTTTCCAGACTCTGTCTGAGAATATGAGGTAAAACACAACAAAAGGTAAGTGAAATGTAAGAGTAAGTGTTTTACTACCAATCTGAAATATTTTTGGTATTTTCTAAGTTATTTTTTATTTGTGTGGTTTCTAAGAATTTCCTAACTTTGCTTCAAAACTTAGCTACGGTTGTGAGACAAAGACAGTATACTCTTATAGCTAAGCTAGCTGATTTTTCAAGGTTAGATAAAGTCTCATGAGAATCCTAGGGTTGACCTAGATTGTCACTGATTCAAACAAGTTTCTTCATGATTACCATTTCTTGGTAGTGCTTAAAAAAGCTGCTTTTTACTCACAAGGTCTTATGAAGATTCTGGGTTCGGTCCCACCATGATCGCCATTATGTTGGTGGCGATGAGGTGGCTAATAATAACTGGATATTCTTGAAAATAAGGGATTTCTGGAGTCCTGAAGGGTACTTAGATTATTGCTAACTCAGCAGGGTCCCACTGTGATCGCCATTATGTTGGTGTCTCGTGTTTTGATAGTTTGGCAAATCAAAAGACAAGGCAACATCAGAACCAATCTTTAGAGTTCCAGGATCTAGTCATCCTATTCTCAGAGAGGGATCTCTCAAAAATTTGTTTGAAAAGGTTTATCTTGTGTGCTTTGAGTATGGATTTTAGACTAGTTATTAAGTGCATATGTTTGTTTGGTTGGATTGAGTTGACACAACAGAACATGAAAGGTCTAGGAAAGATAGACAGAAAGAGGAAATATCTGGTTCATTGGGTAATGGAGTCAAAATAAGGTCATGGCAAACTCTTCAAGGGATATGGGATATCAAATGGAAAATCTAACTTGGCCACGGGATCCTTTTGTTTTTGGAATGAGATGGACATTAATGATTTGGAAAGAGAAGTTTAATTCTCAATAAAGGGAACTTGAAAACATAACTTAGCAATAAAGAGATATTTGATAGACAGGGCTAACCATAAATTCCACAAACATTCTTTAAGCAAATAGTGACTTCAAGACAACTTTTAAAATGAAATCTAAGATTCAGGGAACACCCTATTTCCTCAAAGATTTTATTTTAAAGGACTTATAAAACATAAAAGATTCACTGATAATTGCAGTCATAGAAGAGGGAACACCTAAATAACATCTATGCTTACAACTATAATGACCTTCAAAACAACTGTTCAAGCAATGGCAAAGGGCAAGATCAAAACCGACCTCTTTGATTAACTTAAAACAATGGTACTTCAAAGGGAGACTTCAATAACAGCTTTCAAGTGATAGCAGACAAGCATGGAGAACCATAAATCATGCTGAAACCAACTATTTGAGCTATTAAGGAAATAAACAAGCATGAATACTACAGAGAGAGATTAAATACTCTAAAATACTTCAGCAGAAGAAAACATAAAACAGTGAAGGATGAACAGGTCTAAGGTGCTTCCAGGAGTCATTTCTTAGCCTAAAACTTTCAGCCTACTGTAGTAAGAAATTATGGAACATAATGAAAACAGGAGAAAACATTAAGCAGTTAGAATACTTCACCAATAACCAAGCTCATGGATCCAATGATAGAGCCTTCTCAGGAACAAGCATGCAACAACATCATCAAGACATCCAAGACTTCAATTTGTTCTTAAACTTCAACAAACTTGTAAATTTATTCCAGAGAGTTTCAATGTTACAACTTGTAATCAAACAACAACCGACCTCACTCATCTTTTGTTGTAGTATATATAGAAGGATGAGGAGGTGAGATCTGATAAAAGATCTCAATTACAAATAATACAGAATTAAATGGCTCATTGGCCTTCGAGGGGCTCAATGAGGAGACTTACATACATATCCTCTGTATTAAATGATTTACATAATGATTTCAAGCTTGGCGGAAGTTTTGTTGACCTTTGAGGCACTGTGTGGTGTTGAAGTAACTCTGCATATATTATTTGCATTGAAGTTCCTGGAAGAAATAACTTCTTCGGCTACTTCGAGGCAAAATATCTGATCCTGATCAATAAATTCAGCTCCTAATTGAATACTTTGAGGCACAGGTGGCGCCGTGGTAGCTAGAGGGATCAATTTGCCTCAATTTTTGGCGGTGGAGGGTTTCCTGTCGATAAAACACTTTAGGTTTTCTGTAAACTATGTTTTATTTGGGGATTAGGCTTCTGATAAGCATCTTAGACGTAATCCCCACTGATCTTTCCATTAGTTCTCTGTTCTGGTTCATCTTGGTCTTTGATACTGATAATCTCTAACTGTGCCTGATTCATGGTTTTCTTGCTGTCGTGCAGGGCTGTGCAGGGTTTATAAGTCATCAATGCCTGAGAAAACATCGATGAAACGTGCATTTCCATCCTGTGGATGATTTCCTTTGATGAATCGAAAGCAAGAGAGTCGTCACCCTCTTCTTTCAAATTTCCTTCGTTCATAGTAAAAACCTTCGAAACTCTGCAAAATACAAACAAAACGTTATAAAATCCTGCTTTTATTGGTTTTACTGCATTGGAAGCATGGCCGTTGGATGGCATCATCCAACGGTCCAGATCTATCGAGAGTGATCGTGGAATGAGTGAAAAGAGGAGGATGAATCTGAGCCGTCAATCGCGTAGAGATCGACGGTCGGGAGTGGGCAATGGAAAGTCAGCGGCCGGGAATCATTGACTGGGCAACGGAATCAGGCAATGCAATATGAGCCGTCGATCTACAGATCAGATTGACGACGGAGATTTATTTACCGTGGTACGATGGCTTGTTTATCGCGTGGGCACTTTGGTTATACATTGGACACTTTCGAAGAGCGATAGCCGTCGGATGAGTGGGTCCAGATCGGATGGTGGAGATCCATTTCGCTGGGCATCCTGGTCCAAACTATAACGCGCGAAGGATGACGATTGCACGACGGTTTTCAAATCGTACAAGGGACACGCGTCAACCGTCGTATGGAATCGCTGGCCATCGGGGAAAACCTGCCATTCGCCAAAGAGTGGTGTGAAGGAAACCACGCGGGTTTGGAGCAACAACGCATGGTTGGGGGGGGGTTCCACAGGAATGGCGCGCTCCGCACCATCTGATCTGCGGAGCAGATCGACGGTGGAGATTGCTCCGTAGTTTATACGGGTGGAAAAATTTGGAAACAGATTTAAACCCCAAAAACACGAATTTTACAAAGGTTTTCAATGTTTTGGGTGGAGAAAAATTATTGGAAAGGATAAGCACCCGAGTGTCTTGGCGCCTGGTCTTGGCACCCGGGCGTATGGACGGAAAGGGCCAAAAACTTAAGCCCGAGGGGCTTAAGTCCAATACATAAAATAATGTATTTTTCATGGTTTTTTAATGTTTTTTCAAAGGAAATGAAGGTTCTGATAAGGCTAAGAAGGGGTCTTAGACCTTATAAAATGGATTTTGATGAGGGAAAATATAAGAATCATGAAATTGTGGGGTTTTCATGGGAAATGGGGGGATAGAAAAAGAGGTTAGTTTGGAAGAAAAGGAAGGGAAAAAGGGGGTCTGCAGCAGGATTCCGAGTTCTGAAGGGAAACAATAGTGAATATTACCCAAGGATAGGATATTATCAAAAGTCTTCAAGTATCAGCAATTTTAGTAATGAAATTGTTTCTTGAAGGCTATCCAACATCATTTAGCCACCATCTGATATGACAGATTTTTATGGGTGGCTAGCACCACCTTTATTAAGTTTTTTATGGTCTAAACAGGAAACCCCATGAGTAAATATTAAATAAATCTACATTTTCTTGATTTTCCTTAAGGAATAATTAATTAACCCCCGCAACAGTAGCCACCACTCCCTCAGGGGCAGGTGTATGCACAGCAGGGCGTGACTAATCCTTCTCCCTCCAAAGAGATGAGGAAAGGCACTCCAAATCAATCTGCTCCTGGTAATCCTGGACCTAATCCTCAAAATAATGCACTTAACACTACTAACCAACAACAGGGCACTTAGCCCAAGTAGGACATGCCTGTTCCCATGAACCAACCTTGTTCTTGTTGTGGCGTTTACAGTCATTTCACACATGATTGTCCTATTTTACCACAGATGAAGTAGATGTGGGAGTCTCAAGCAGCATTGCGAGGTTAGCAAGCCTCCCCTTCCGTCCCTCCCAGTGTTGCACCTAGTCAGGCGGCTGTGTTTACTAGTCCTTTCCCTCAACAAGGATTTCTGGCCACCCAACCACTTGAAGGTCAAGTGGTCACTCAACTGCTTCGATCTGGTACCTCCGATTACCAGCTTCTCATGATGAACTCTGACCAACCTATTATCATTGACCTCAACCTTCAGACTCGGTCCTGTTAGTACACCAAGCCTCCCGCTACGTCTGTCCCCGAGCCACCTCCTTCAGTTTCTACAGAGCCTCTTTCGACACCCAATGTTCCCTTGAAGATCCCTCAGCCTAAGGTAGAGGTTCATACCAAGATCCCTAAGGGACCACTATGACAAAATGCTACTTCTGGCAAAGCTGCCCATTCGTATAGTATAGTAGACAATTTGGCACAATCTCCTACCACCATTTTAACGCTAGAACTCCTCCAGTCGTGTCCTTCACAATGAAAATATATACTATCTGCCATGGGCACTGTAGAACCTGCTGATGATCGCTTGATCGTCTTCTATGCTGACCGGTCAGAGCATCCTCCTCTTCTTGCTTTTGTCGCCTTCCAAATCCCAGTCAAAATCTGGAATGCCAACATTTCCTAGTGTATCATTGATGAGGGGGCATCCACCTGTGTGATGTCTGCTTCAGTTTGGAAGTAACTCGGATCACCTGAGTTGGCTCCTTCAACAATCACTTTCCGAGCGTGGGATGGCCATGCCTCACATCCCATTGGCTTATTCCACAATTTTTGTATTACTCTTTCAGGCAAGACTGTTTGCGTTGACGTAGAAGTCATAGATGCCCCCTTAGATTACAACATTCTATTGGGTCGTAGCTACACCTATGCGATGTCTGTTGTCCCATATGTGGTTCACCACAAGATGTCTTTCCCTCATAACAGAAAGATAGTCACCATTGACCAGTTGACATATTACGAACCAAAGTCTTAGACCTCCCCTGATTCCATCATCTCTTCGATGGCCAATAAGCAAACCGTCGATCCTTTGACTAGTGTCTCACTCGGAATCTACAAAGATTCCTCATTGCTTGGTACATTCCCTGGTCTTCCTCCTTCTGTCTCTGATCCCAGCTCATCGAATGTTTGCATGATGCAATCGTCTCAGGCTTCCCTCAAGCGGCCTCCTTTGGCTAGTCAACAGCCTCCGCTGCCTACTCTTAGCCCTTCAATTCAGCCTTCTGGACCTCCTCCTCTTAGCCCTTCAGCTGGTATTCATTAGCCTCTTTACCCTGCTGGAATGGTTCCTCCAGGCCTTAACCATTTAGGAGCCATCCCCCCTGGCCATTACCCCTTTGGTTTGATACCGTTCCTAGCTCCCCCACCAGGAGTGTACACGGTACTTGTCATGGCCACCCTCTCTCTTCCTAACCTGATCCTTGGGATTCCCGTCTGGTACCTTGATCCTCCAGTCGCTACCTCGCCTGGTCAACCCAAACCTTATCTTTCTTTGACCCCAGTTCAATCGATCCCCATGACTTCTCCCACTGCAACAGTGCCTCAGTCACCTCAATAGGAACCACCTCTTCTTGCGACCGTTTTGAGTAAGAAGGGAAAATATCGCAAGGGGGCATCAAAGGACAAGGCTGCCTCGACAAAACCTGCCCCTCCTCAGCCTCCAAAGCATACCATCTAGTGTGCTTTGTGTGATGTTGTCGGTCACGCCACCCATACTTGTCTGAAGTTGCCTCACCTTAAGTCCATGGTCAATGAGACATTTCCGGAGTCTGAGATCCCAGAGGTATATGCCACTATACTCGATTTAGTCCCGAAACTAAAGACTTTGTGTAAAAATCACCCTTGTGCTTTGTGTGATTTCCATGGCCACTATACTCACCTTTGTACCCGCCTTGAATAGTACCGCTCATCTTTGGAAGCGGTTCGCCAATTCGAGGCCAAGCACAATGAGTCCACCACTCCCTTATTTGCACGTTTTGCTTTGGCAAAATCAGAGGACACAAATGCTCCCATTGACATTCCCCCTCCTGATGTCGATATGACAGAGCCTTGATCCACCATTTTTTACCTATCATCATCCATGAGACCCTCGGTGGAAGTCCCCTTGGAGACTTCCCCTGATGTTTCGCTTGACCTCCCTTCAGCAATCACCCTGGGCTCATCATCGGTAGATCCTTTATCTACTTACCCTTCTGTCACCTCTTGTGACGATGTGCATGTGAACCTCTCTTCTCATGATGATGAGTCAGGTAGCTTCACTACATGAGGTGGTCTTTCTTCCACCAGTCACCCCATATTCTATCATGATGAAGAAATTATGGAAGAAATCACCACCTCTGACTTTATCTATCCCCCCTTACATCGAACCCATGCGTTCGAACCACATACACCTTGTGGCCAGTACATTGAAATCCAATGTTTGGGTAAGGGGGCACCCATATTTGAGAGAACAGGAGAAGCAATTCTCCACAACTCTCCTAGTGTATCTAGTAGTGTCGACTTTAGTACCATTATTATTCCACATTTAGAAGAACCTCTAGTGTCCCATATCACTTCAGATCACTCTAGGGATGATACCACTTATCGTTCCTTCATCTTACGTCAGCAACCTAGTCTCTTATACATTGTTGTTGACCAACCTATGGGTTTTCTAGGAGAGCATCAGTTCATTATCTCCAAATCCTCTCTTTGGGATAGTGACACCATATATGCCAACACGGAAACTTAAGTCCATTTGATTCATATATACAGTAACAAAAGAGATTGGTAATCCTCTATTTCCTTTCTCAAATTATATAAACATAACAAAAACAAATGGCACACCACATCATTAGAATGTGTCTGGATTCCCCTTTTTCTAAATACATTTTGGCATGACCACAACATGCTTGGGGGAACCTATGCCCCTCAACCATAAAAATCCTAGATCTCAGCCAAAAACAGCACTAAAACCCCCTTTCTCTGACAGGTCACACTTTTAAGGTCATTTCCTGGGATAGGTCATAGTTTTCTTCCCAGTACCTGCTACCGAGGTCGCAGAACAGACCCAAAAAAGTGTGACCTGGCCTGTTCATGAGCTCTGGGTACCTAAACTGAACTTTCAATCCACTGAAATGAAAGAGTAGGATTAGGCCTTTTACCTGCAACTAACAGATCTCAATTCCAATGGTTGGTTTGTCTGCTACGATCGCCGCATGATTTAGGGCCTTCTCTCCTCACTACATTCACCATAGCTCCAGCTGCAAATGAGTGAATTTGGAGGGAAGATGCCTTATTAAAAGAAAACCCATAATTTTTCTTTCGCTTGTTACGACCAAACCTAGCTCAGTTTGATGAACCATCTGTACCATTGGAAAGCTCTCACCGAGCCCTCAAATGGGTATCTGTTAGTTTTTAGTGACTAGATACTTCACAATGACACATTTTATCCAGGAAGCATCACTTCACCCCTCCTCAGAATTGAATTTCTTCACTTGCAACACTCGTACTAGGGGCACCACTTGGCCTGCATACTTGTCCACGCTCATGTTGATGTTTGTCGTGAGTTACCATCTTGTAATCATGTTTTTATGGTCCCCCATTGGACCTTTACTGTGTGGCAGCACCATCGAGTCACCCTTGTTTAGAGCATCTGAGTTGAGTCATCATTGCATTCATGTTGTCTATCCTGAGTCCCTTTGTATCCCGCTATAGTCCTCCATCCTTCATTGCTTGTTCCCTCTCTCATGTCGCACATTATGGCCTTCAGTCCCACTGTCCCCTATCCCTCAAGATTTTTTTTTCAGTCGCTGCCAGGTCATCCATGCCGTTTATGCTCTAACAAGGGAAGTCATCCATTCGCTACTCAGTACCCCCCATTTCATCATCATCATTGGTGTCAGTCTCTCAGTTGCTCTACTATTTTCTCTCGTGCCTTAGTTGAGGATCCCTTATTGCCTCACCTATGGTGGAACTCCTTCTGTTGACATCACCTCATTCATTCCAGAAGACAGGTCTAGAGGGTGGTGTACCTTGGTTCCAGCTTCCACTCTTGTTCGGTGCCCCAGATCAGGAAAAGGGACTCTTTATTTCCCTTTGACTTGATTGTTTCTTAGCTCCATCTCCTTTCAACATGATCGAGATCCATAGAGTTGATGGTTCAGTGATGTAGTAGTTGATATCGGTGATTCCTGGGTGTGTGTGAGATGTCCCAACCCTCATGAGGGGGTGGCCCTACAGGTAGCCCCCCACATACTCGGATGACTTCTTCACTTCAGCCTTCGATGCAGCTCCGCAAATTTGATGATGTCGGCCTCAGCCGCTTGCATCACCTTCTTGATTGCATATATCAGTCAGATTTTCAGAGCCCTTTCCTGTTTACAGGGGAATCTAGGTTTTATTTGTATATCATGTACTCAGATATTATTGTACAAGTCCTAGCTGTTATCCCAGGCACAATATGTATGTGGGATTCATTATTATGTTATTTATTTGGCTCATGTTTATGCCAGCATATATTATATTGGCCAGTCCCGTGGTTTCCCGGATGCCTTATTTTTTGTTCTATTGCCTCAGCAGGCATAGGTATGCCTCCCCTGCCGCCTATAGCAAGTACTCCCTTATAAAAGAGACTTGTCACACCTGTAAGTCTCGCCTCCTCAGGGTCTAGTCCTTTCAGCACTTTGGTCTACCTTATACTTCTCTCTCTTTGACTTCCCCTTCGGTGTCTAGTGATTGAGTTCTTACAACGTACTTCGGTAATATGATTAGCTCCTAATGCTCGCATGCTAGGGGGAGATCTGTTACACCATTTTTTGGTCATCTAACCTATTATCATTAGATGGATCCAAGTACACCATGTAAGACCAATTTTACCCTAAGTAAAATTGCTTTCACTATGAAAATAACTTAGTAAACCACCTTTATTAAGTTGTCGGGTTTTGATCGTTGCTTCTCTCTTCCTGGTATAAATGTGTATGTCAGATCAGCCAATATTCATTATCCTGATGATGAACTACATTTGGTAGTTCGAAACGCATCGGTTCTAAAAATTCCTTATGAGATTTCCCGGAAGATTTATAATTATAAATCTACATTTGTTTGATTTTCCTCAAGGAATAATTAATTAAACAGTAGCTTGATTAATATTCCTGGTTATATTTAACCCAAAACAAGGAGATTAATTAGATAAATCATTATTTATCTTATTATTTCCTAAAGAATAGTTATTTAAACCTTATTTAAATAATATTCTTCGTTAAATATGACTAAATCACCCATAAATAATTAAATAAATCATTATTTATTTGATTATTACTCAACTACATCCTTAAAATGATAAATAAATCATTTATTTATTATTTACAAATAAAGGGATTTTACCCAAGTCAAATTCCTTTTCCCTCCAACAAATATAATAAAGTATTCCATAAAAGTTGGATCTTGATTTGGTTAATAATATTTTAGCTATGCACCAATATCTAGACTAACTCAATATTTTTTTATAAATAGAAGGGTTTCCCATTCATTTACCACCTTTTGTTGCCTAAAGATAACTTTGTATCTATACTTTTGGTCTGAATATTGATCCACCATCATAGCCATATTTTGTAACCATTTTTGTCTGGGTTCTCTACACCATCAAGAGAGAGGAATTCTAGATCTGAAGTGTTGAGGACTTTCAAGAACCCATCGCATTGAAGAGAATTGGGAACACCCTCCTATGTTTTCCTCCTAGGTGCTCCTAATACAAAATTCATTCAACATATTCTTGTCTTGTCTATTGGATTCATGGAGTAAATCTTGTTTTTTCTACTGTTTAATGTCTTCTAATGCATAGATCTAGATTTTTACAGCATTTATGTTGATCACCTAACTGCAGATCTGAAGATATTGGCAGTCATCTCTGCTGTTAGGGTTGTTGGTTATGCACAGCTAAAGTGGTCTTTTTTCGTACACTTGGAATTAATATTCATACTAACATTGATACTTGATCGCACCTTGTCAAGATCTTTGGGAACTTTTACTCATGGTTTGCGCAGTACGACATAGGTTGAAAACTGCGAGAATGGGGCCACTTTGACCAAATCCTCCACTTCCTCCATAATTGTCTCAGGGAGCTCCGCCATTGGTATTTTATGGTGCTCAGCTACAGTAAATCGCGACTTTGGAGTCTTTTCTCTCGGGGATTTCCTTGTTCCAGATGTTTGACCCTTCTTAGTTTTGGTGGGCATAGGTGTCTCAGCAATCAGCACAACAAGAACCTCTGGCACAATAGGGTCATCTCTAGGGCACATAGTGGTCATGCTGGGTGGAATTGCGTAACCCAAACCTCTTCGGCACAACTCCTCGAATCCTAGATCCAAACCGGACATATACAATGAGTATGCTACGGAAATCAAAGAGCTCAAGGCAAACAATTGAATCAGAAAGAAAAGGGAAATATTGCGACCCCATGGGTCATATTTATACTTTTGGTGCGTCTTCAACGATCCCTTAAGCATTAATGTGTCTCCATAAATGACAAAACAGTCCCAAATGTGGAAAAATAGCTTCATTAAATGCAACATTGACGCTCCCATAAACGGTAATAAAGTTCTTTTTTCCAGATTTACTGTTCCAACGGATAGAGTTTGGCACTTCTGCAACCCAGTCAACCTCCTCGCGCAGCTACCGCACGTGCGTCACACATTTCTGCACAACCAACATCCCGACTGCGCATATATGATACTTCGTCCATATAGTCATTTGGTGCACACAGGGTCATCCCTGTACAACTTTGATCAGCTGCCATTGACATACCTAGGAAGGTATTCTCCACTCAATGTGGCCAGGCGCACTACACCTCCCTAAGTGATTTCCTTAACAACATATAGCCCTAGCCAATGCATCTTCAACTTTCCTGGGTGGCGAGAAAACTTGTTGTCATATAACAAGACTGAATCATCTTCCTTAAATACCTTTTTCCTGATGTGTCTATCGTGCCATGATTTTCCACGCACCTTATGAAGTTGCTGGTGATATTGACAATAAAGTGATCTTATTCCAATGCAACCAACTGTGACAACCATTCCTCCATAGCATCTTCTTCTTCCATATTTGTGAATGTTGTAATGCGCAGACTAGGAGCAATGAACTCCATTGGAAACATAGCTTCTTGCCCGTATACCATCCTCAACGGTGTCCTCCTAGTCAACTTCTTACATGTGGTCTGATATGCCCAGAGGACTGCAATGATCTAGGTGGATATTGGTGGCTACCCATCTATTCCATTTGGAGCTGCACCATCAGTTCTTTCAGTTTTTCAGTTTCAACATAACTTACTATTTTTAGTAGGTTTTCGGGTCCTGAACTTCCAGAGCTATTTGGAGGCCCTAATGATCCAAGTGGATATTGGTGGCCACCCACATATTCCATTTGAACCCCCACCATCAGTTATTTTAGTATTTCAGTTTCGGCACAACTTACTATTTTTAGCAACTTTTTGAGTCCTAAACTTCCGGAGCCATTTTGAGGCCCTAAATGATGTTTTTTGGGAAAATTGGGACAACATAGGTCCATGGACCAATTTTTCTCATAGCTAAAGTTGTAGTCCTTAGATATATCTTTCTAATGAGGCATGTTGCGTGTCAAACAGAGATCGTATGCGAAATTTACGTCCCCAGGAAGTTGAAACACCAATTTACCCAAACGGGGCCCATAGTTTTGGTGGTTCATCTCCTAGGGTTAGATTTTTGGATGCTTAGGGTTTTCCATTGTTTCTTAATAATAAATAGGCCCTCGAGCCTCATTGTAACATAGTTCAGAGGCCGGTAGTCACCACATCTCTTTTCATAGATAAGCTACCAACCCCTAGCTAGTTTATTTCCATTAATGTCTGTAAGCATATTTCTATTATTTGATATTAATGAAATGAAGTATTATTTCCACTGCATCTTTATGTTTATGTCTATTTCTGTATTTTATTGTGTTCTTGGATAAATTCGGATTAGTGGTATCAGAGCGGTCTACTCTTTCTCTGTTTTTTCTTTGCATGTCCCCAACGAGGTTAAGGTATAAGGAGTTAGGGCTTGATCTGGTTGAACCCCTGCAAGATCACCTTCGCAAACCCCGACGACCTCCCATGGCAGAAGAAAAGAGAGACGAGGGAGCAAGAGATCCTATCAAAATATTGCTTGAGGAGGCCCTCAAGAAACAAAGGAACACAATGATGGATAACTTTGCTCAAATCCTTCAACGGATGCCCACCTATGGCGCATCTGCATCCAACAACCACTCTGGAGGCACCACTCCCTTCCAGGTATAGGTAAAATTTGACATTATTGTATTTCAAGTCCAGATAGATGCAAACGTCATAGATAGATGGTTGAATTTGCTGGAAGGGTATTTCTCGGTCCACGATTTCTGTAAGCATATTTCTGTTATTTGATATTAATGAAATGAAGTATTATTTCTGCTGCATCTCTGTGTTTATGTCTATTTATGTATTTTATTGTGTTCTTGCATAAATCTGGATCATGCAAGCACATGGTCATCCCAATCATTTTGGTTAGCATTGCACACCTTGGTAAGCACAGCTTCTAATTCTTTGTTGAAAGCTTCCATCGCACCATTTTCCTGTGGATGATAGGGAGTTCTCTTCTGATGATGTATCCAAAATTCCTAAGTCAATGCTCAGTGGTTTCATTTACAAAGTGTGTACCCTGATCACTGATTATAATATTAAGACATCCAAAGTGGGTCACAATATTCTCAAATATGAACTATGCAGTTATATCTGCAGTACAATCCTTCATAGGCTTAGCTTCATCCCATCTGGTTGCATAGTCCATCACAGTGATTATGTAATGTGCACCAATATTCTTGCCTAGTGGATTAATAGGTCCAACAAAGTCTATAGCCCATTTCTCAAATGATTGCAGTGCCATTTGTGGACACAAGGGCATCTCATCTTTGTGCGATGGCTTTCTGGTTAAGTTTCAATGGTAGCACAGATGGTATGGGCACATCTCTTTTGGGTAGGAGGTTCTGCGGTCTAACCTAGAGGAGCCCCAAAAAAATTTCCACTCCACTCCTGGGCCACGTGGCAGCCTTCGGGCCTGCCACGTGGTGGCCTCCCATTGGCCGAAAATCCAATGTATAACCCCTTGTCGAATGATGATCTGCCACTTGGCATGACCTGACTGGCCTAGAAGAAATATTCTGGGGAATATTTGAAGGTATATTCCCTAGAATATTCTCTTTAAATTTCCCAAATTTCATTCAAACTTGTTCAAAGTCCAAAAATTGCAATTGACTGGACTTTTCAAATTGCGATAACTTCTTCATACGATGTCGGTTTTTCGAACCGTTCGCAGCGTCAAAATCAGGAAGGCGAGATCTATCTGGTTGCTTAGTTTTGGTACACTTCTGAACACTTTGAATTTTGAGCTATCACTTAGGTCCTTGATCCAAATTTGATTACACCTCCCCATCGGGAATATTTTGGACCCCAAAAGGCAGATTACCTGTTCTGTTCGGTAGATTAGAGTACATAAACCTCTTCTTTTCAGCCTCCTTACACCACCCTTGCATGGCTTAGTGCCTTTGAACCAAAACTCAAAGGTAGTCGACACTTCCCTTCCTGAATGCTCTTGTCCTCCTATCAAGAATTGTCTTCCTTGCACTCACTCAAAAAAATTTGGCGAGAAATTTTTAGAAGGTAGTTGAACATCATTTCCTTGACCATCGATCCAAGGTGGCTTAAAAAAACATGAGATTACAACAGAAAACATGCATACATAACTGAAATTTGCATATGTACAAATGAGTGTATGTCTTACTGTGTCAAGAAGTCAAGCCACTTCTTACCAAGCCACTTCCACGGTGAATTTTGCTGTTGAAAATATTCTTCATGTTAAACATTTGTTCTCACATCAATGATGGAATCTTTGGCTCCAATTTCTCTAGTCTTTCTATCCTCTTGACTCATTTTCTTAGGATTATTAGTTGGATGCAATGTCCAAAATTGGGAAAAAACATGTCCCTTTCTTTGGAAATGTGTGCAAGTCTTTTGCACCTTCTTTGCAAATTTCCTTTGCCTCAGTTTCTTCCTATATGCCTTCATCCTCTTCCAGCATTTTTAAACATCATGGTTACATAAACAACAAAAAGAACAAGAACTCCTTCTTCCATTCAAGCATGCAGATTTACCATTCTTATCAGAAGCATAATCAACTTGACTATGGGAAGAATTACACCTCAAATGCTGCTTTGCATGCTCACCCTTTTTACCTTCATGAGGAGATGAACTTGTAGAGGTTCCATCTTTCTCTTGAAGCCTAACATTAGTGTTCATGTAATGAAATTTTTCAAACTCTCATGATCGCCATAAGATGCATGTCTACACAAATCTTGCTGCAACATAGGCTTCAAACAATGGAAATCAACTTGAAAACAAACTTGGCATGTTTTTGTATTAGAGCTTGGAACAAAAGTTCTCTTTGAAGTTGCCTCACATGCCTTCATGGCTTTGGAGTTTTCGCCATTAGATTGAACATAACCAAGACCAAATTTCTTAGGCCTTTCCTCAACCAAAATAGGATCAATCATGCCTTGTGCATGTTTTCCAAAACCCTTGCCTTCATAGCCCATTTTAAACATCAAATTAGACCCTATACATATAGTGTGATTTTCAAATGAACCAACAAATCTATGTGAAGAGGAAATTAAAGACAAACTAGAGTGAATTACCTCTTCTTCATGCATGTTCTTGGTCAAAGCCTCTTGGGCTTTTATGGAGCTGCATCACCATCTCATGCATTCTTTGGAGAATTTCATCTTTCTCTTGCTTCATAGCAACCAATTTCTCATGAAGTCTAGTTCTTTCTCTTATATCTTCAAACAGAATTTGCACCATATCTTTCAGAATATAGAAGTCTTGCTTCATGTCTTCATCAAAGAATCTTGTGAAGGAGGATGATTTTGAAACCTCACTTGAAGAAGTTTTCATCATGAAAATGAACTAAATAAATTCAAAAAAATTCACAAAGCTTTCAAAACAATTGACAAAGCTTTTGAACAAAATGGTTGTAGAGTCAAACTCTTCTTCAAGCAGCCTTTTGCAGACAAACCCTCTTGTGATTCAAGGGTTGCCTTGAGGTCCTTTGGGTTTATTCTTTCTTCCTTCTTTTCCTCTCATGGACTTAGCTAATAGTATCTCTCCCTTCACCTTTAGCAAACTCCAACAACAATCATTTTACAAACAGTAAAATTCTTTAACTATTAAAATAACTTTCAAGTCAAACAAGAAAGCTATTGTTTTGTCAATCAAGCAACCAAGTGATCCGATACCAACCTGATATGTAGATGGGTTGGATAACTTGTTATGATTTTCAATAACCTCCCACTCAGTTAAACAAATAAAATATCTAGCTTATACTTGACTTGTGCATAAATTTATACTTGAAATAGGTGAATATTTTTTAACTTTTTAAGTGCTTTAAGACCATTTGTTTTTTGTTGATATTAAACATGTGTAACAACCATATAATGCAGCAAATAAGCATCAAAATATAACATCAAATTTAATATAGGATTTCACCCGAATATCCTGGGTTACGTCTCCTTGAGCCTTTGTCAACTGACTTGGCTCTTTGGGATTAGGATGGAAAATTTCTTTTAAAAGTTACAAAATCAACTCCAATGGTTATCTGAATTTAACCAATGAGTTTAGAATACCATTTCTATCCCTGGAATGGATGAAATATCTCTGAAGAAGAACCTTGGCTCCCTTAGACTTGTTTCCTTGAGTCACTGCTCTTGAGCTACCCTGAGCTTATCTATGGCACTAAATCCCTCAGAAATACTTTTTTGTCCCTGAAACCTTTTCCACTATCTCCAGCATACATCAGACATCCAAAATAGGCTGTTCATTTGCTCCAAATGAGAATTGGCTCCCCAATCTAGGCCTCCATCCATTGATGGCCCTGGGCTGCCCAAAACTTCCCTGTGGATATTAAACCTTGAAAAGTATTCAAGTGACTCTAAAAATCCTTTCATTGGATTCATAATTATCAATACATTCAGAAATGACTATTGGTTTGCTGAGAATGGATACTAGTTGCTCTGGATAGGCCTCATTCTCCTACTGGCACTTGGTTGCCCTAGTGGCCCCTGAAACTTCTCTGAAGCTTATCAGCCTTCAAAAGTCCTCTAAAGGCTCTGAAAACTGCACCATTATTTCCATAATGTCTGAAACATCCAAAATTGACAATTGGATTGTTGAGAAAGGCCTCTAGCTCCTTTGGCTAGGCCTCAAACTGCTACTGGCCCCTAGTGGCCCTAGTGCTCACTAGAACTTATCTGAAGCAAAAACCTACTCAAAAGTCCTCTGATGGCCCTGAGACTCCCCAAAACAAAACTTCCAAACCACTTTAACCTGTGTGATAAAAACCACCAGTCTCTTTCGCTGAGAAGCAAACCATCCACGGTGCGGTAAACCACTGTTACATACCATTCTGTGCAGGGTAGTGAGCCCTACTGTTTAAAAATATAAAACCTTATATCCACTCGAACTGTGTTAAACTACGACACTGTGCGAAAAGCCAACATTGTTTTAAAACCCTGTAATTGAGTTATTTCTACAAATTTGCGAATAAAACCAAAGAGCCATTGCCAATAGAGTTGAACCTCCGGAACCAGAATTCATTCCACAGGTCTTCCTAATTTAATAAAGCCTTTGATCACCTCCTTGTAGACTTGGATTTTGTTAATGAAATGTTTTTTTTTGCAGGTATATCAACACACCAAGAAATCTGATAAATAGTTGATACTAGTTTAAACTGTTTAATCCAAATTCTTGGGATTTAAGAAAAATTTTCATACACAGAAGGAATATCAAGGTAAAACCAGCAATACAGCAAAGAAAGGATAGTTTACAGAGTAAATTGGTTTTAAAAACATCTCAAAAACGAAGATATTCAAAGTAACTCTCCAGGACATATTTTACTCACTATTACTGTAAAAGGTAAAAGTGAAAAGATAACAGAGCAGTAAGGTAAAAGAATTCACAAAGTTAAAAAGCAGTCAAGTCAAAGTGCATACAGATGAAAGGAAAAGTTAAAGGTCAAAAAACAGAGGAAGAAGACAACGTAAGAGATAAACCAACATGAGAGAAACAAACAGATGACAACAAATCAGATAAAATAGGCACAACTTTAAATCAGTGAAAGGTGTCACTACCTTTTAGCATCCTAGATATTTTATTTCCCAGAATAAACCCTGATCAGTTAAACAGGATATTTAGTATTAATATTTTATAAAAAATTCATAATTCAACATATTGAGGGTGTGTGGATTGCTGAACATTTCTATAGTTATATTGATCTGAAACCTGAGGGTTTATTGTAACACTTTCAAGTCAGTAGACTAGACTAAGGAATAAAGGCATTGAATTACAGGATTCATATGTTGGGCCACTTCAATGAAGTATCTTTCTATTGTTAAATTGTAATTTTCTTAAGTATTTCACATACTTGAATGTTTTCCAATTTAAATTCATAAATGGAATATTATTAGAGAATTTGTTTAATTACACTATGTCTTTAACAATTATTCATTTTGATGTTTTCTTCTGATATCCAGAGTAGGGAATTCTTAATTTCTCCCTATTTTCGAATGACATTTTTCATTTCCTTCATTATTCGGATCTGAGAATCCTTAATTTCTCTCCCATCCCGATTGAAACCATTTCACCTTCTAGCCTAAAGATTTGAATGTACTCAGCTACCTTGCCTTGTGAACAATTATTTTATAAACTTCATTCTGTCCTATTGCTTGATATATTGATTCCATAGCCCAATGGTAAATAGACAATCATCTATCCATTTGAATCAGTAATTTCACCACCAAACCAAACCAAAATAAAAACCCAATCAATCTTTCATAACTATCCTAAAATCAATTAATTCAACGAAGCTGAATCATAAAGAGAGATACCTCTATGAGCATTAGGAAGGCTAGATCCTAATCTCAAAAGTAGGTTTGTAGTTACCTCAGTGAGTTCTTTCTTTAACCTTGAGAAATTACTAAATGATAACATATTGGCAACTCGGCTGGGGACTATCAATCTACTCCTTTAGAAAAATTATACAAAGATCAGATCTGATCTATGATGGTGGACAATTATCAGACATGCAAAGGCTAAAATCATCCACCTCGCGACTCCAACTACAAATAAATTTCAAAATCAAGACTCCACTGGAGAAATGAACCTGGAAAAACATCATGGGAATATCAAGTTTTCAACTTGGGTCTTAATCCAAGAAATTATGTTCTTTCTTATCAAGAAATTTTTTCAATGTAAATTGTATTTTAGTAATGATCTTAGATTAATAATTGATTATTTTCCTTTGAAGATTGTAAATATAAATTCTCCTTTTGAGTAGCTTTCTGATGAAACTTATGATGATAATTTTCAAATTGATAAGCCTCAAGTAATCAATACTAATCTTACAATCCCTGTACATATTCATGTACCATGTAAAGTTCCTGATAGATATAAGCCCCTCATATTACCTCCGATACTTCATGATTTCCTTGACAACTATTACAAATACCTCCCCAAGTTTGATGGAGAGAATGGTAATCTCACTGCAGAAAAACATATCCAAGGTTTTGAGAATTATATGGATTTATTTGAGGTTGATGAAGATGATGTTAGAATCAGCTTTTTTCTCTTTCTTTGCGAAGTAGAGTAAAAAGTTGGTTCAAGAATCTGCCTATTGAAAGCATCTCAAATTTCCAACGGTTTGTCAAAATTTTCCTTGATAGGTGGATAATCAAAGTCAATATTTTTATGATCATAGAAGAATATAATTAGTTGAAAAGATATCCAAATGAGACAATACAACAATTTTATGACACATTTGATCAATTTTTTTATTCAATGCCATCAAATATCAGACCTCCTCCTGATTCAGCTCTCTTGAATTATCCAAAATCATTTGATCCAGAAATAGAATTTCAGCTAAGAGAAAGAAATCCCTCAACACTTGAACAAATGCAAAACATTGCAGTAGATGTAGAAGTCCATTTGCTAATTAGAAGGGAAAATTTGAAAGAAGAATAAGAGAAGAAAAACATTGCAAAGATAAAACTTGACATTTTAGTAAGCAAAATAGAAGAAATGATACAGAAGATCACCATGAAAGATGAATTTTTTGTTCAAGATCACCTAACCCATTGATTGCAAGGAAAGAATAGGTTTTTGGTAATAAACTCTTCCCCGTTAATCACAACTACCATAGATCAGAAAATGGATTTACAGATCAATATGTTGAGAAGAAATTAGTTGATCTAATGTGTGTGGTTGATGACATTCCTTCTTTTAATGATTTTCCTACGTATGATCAGTATGATGATAATTGTATTCTCCAAACTCAAGATAATTTTATAGAGCAATCAGTAGCTAGTTTGTGGAATGAGGACATTCAATTTTAGCAGTTTGAATACAGTGATCAGCGCATGCATATCAGCTATGAGAGTGAGGAAGAAAGTGTATAAAATTTGGAAATAAGTGAAGGATATTTGCCTCTTTGTTTTTCTTCATTCCAGTTCATTAGAGACAACTTCAAAGCAATGAATAATCATCAGTATTTAGGAATTGTGATTGACAACAAAGAAGACAATGAAACTCTTAATCAGGATTTTTCAGTCTCACAATTACAGTTATCAAATTCCATTGAAGCATCTGATCAAATAACACAAGAAAGTTCCATAACACTATGTTTTGAATCATTTCAATTTTTAAAGGAAATGTGGTATAATATCTCTAAAGAAAAGGATGAGCAACTTGTTGAAGTCTATGAAGTCCCATGGAATCCTATATGTAATAGGTCGTAGCAATCCTTCCAAGTATTTTATGATCTGATAGTTGAGGTGTTGAATAAAGAATGCAAACGATTTTTTTCTCCATTTATTGACTATGAGATTCAGAATCAAGATGATAAAGGTTTCATCAGGAAGACATCCCAAAACTTATTTGAAAAACATCAATTAATTTTGCAGGGAAATAACAGTTTAGTTTCATGGCATGGAGGTCATTTAGAATAGATGCACGGTTGTTTAGATCAGTTTAACATGTGTACATATACCTTGGAAGAAGCTTTTGTATAGTTTCTAGAGTCAACAAAGGAAATTGAGTATTTCCTTATCTTCACATCTGTTGACAAGTTTCTATTGAGTTGCAGAACTTCAATTTTGATCATAAACAAGCAAATGCAACAAAATACCTCAATGTATATCAGGCTTGAATGGTTACATTGGCATTTTCATTTCACCTAACCAGTATTTGGACAACTCATTAGAGTAAGTAGGTAGGATTTTAGTTTGATTGAATTCAGTTTTCAGTAGCAAGTTTATTTCAGTTTTCATTTTTCAGCAAGTGTTCAAATAATTCATTAAGATTTAAAGCCGAAAAGAAGGCCCTAAAGTATTCATGATCTAGTAGTTTGGTTTGAAGGATGCAATACCTTTTAGTTTCAAATCAAGTTTAAGTTTACATAAAAGGTTGTGATTTTTTGTTCATTATTTTCAGTCACAAAGAGTATATAACGGAGCATGTGCAGGCTTGGGATTGGACCAATGGATCAGGCTACTAGTCGGCAGTGTTCTCGACATCTCACAAGGAGATGCCAACCACATGTGAAGCCACTGTTAGGGTCCTATAATTATAGGATTCATAATTTTGAAGTTGCTATGTTAAAATCTTGTAATATTGTACATACCTTTGCTTTCTGCAAATGTTTTCCCATATTTAAAAAATGAAAATAGGGTATGTCCCAAAAAAAACAATCAAAGGACAAAAAGAAAAAAAGATAAAAAAGAATATTAAATATGAACCCCACCAAAATAGATCATAAAAGTGTTGCGCGTTCAAATGCCACTACTTTAGTTTACTTTATGTAAATAAAATTGTGTGCAACTTAATTCCACAATCCATGATGGTCAAACAACTTAATCTTGACTCATTCATGCTTTAAATTTCATGCTGATAGAGGATAAATGAGCTCATTAGTTTAATCTGAGCCATTGGACGTCATAAGGTTAGAAGTAGTTAGTATGTTTACTAAAAGAAAATAAAAGGTTCAACAAGCTCAAATGCGCCCATAAAAGAAATAAAAATGTTAGGATAAAGAAGGGTAGGTAGATTGCTTTCACAGGCACTAGAAAGCATCAAATTGGTTTGTTTCTTATTACTAATATCCCACTAATTGCCCCTTCTTAAATTCCAGAAAACCCCTTCCATATTCATTTTCCCCTTGTTAATATCCCTTTTATCTTTTGGAAATAATTCCCTTGTAAAAACCCTTTTCCATAACTAACTCCGCCCTTTTCCCTAACTAAATCCATCCTTTTCCCTAGCTAAAAACCCTTTCTCTAGCTTAAAAACCCATTTCTATTACTAATATCCATTCTCCTTTACTAATTTCCCTTTTCTAATAAAACACCCAAAACCCACTTTCCCATAGTTTAAAGTGCTAAATATGTATCGGGCCCCCACTTCCCTTTCTGATTTAATTCCCCACCCAATACTATACCCATAACATATTAGATTATATTCTATATTTACCCCTCCACATTACATAGCCCAATCCCGCTACATCATTTCGAGACTTTCCCTTATATTATTTTTACCCATAGTTTTATATTATATTAATCTCCCACTTATTATATTTTACAAACCTTGTTATATCATTTTATAAACCTGGTATATATATCTCCCGTAATATATATAATATTGACTTCCCATTCAATATAGTTTCCCATATCTATTTTTCCCGGCACCCCTTATATATTTTAACCTATAGTTTAAAATCCCTTCATATATTAAAACCCATTCATATATAGGTTATATATTTAAACCATCACAATATATAAATCCCACCACATATAACATACCGGATCCCACCTTTGAACCCGTCATAGCTCATGACATCCGTTCGATTTTCTTATATCGGATCCAACGACCCTAATCCTTTTCACATCATCCAACATATTAAAGTTTAAAACCTCAGAAGATTGTGAAATGGGAGTTTTCGCACCCCACTTCCCTGCCACGCAGCACTCTCATGTGCTATCACACTCCCCAAACCAAAACTGCCAAACCACTTTAACCTGTGCCATAAAAAACACATGTCTCCTTCATCGAGAAGAAAACCATCCACTGTGTGGTAAACCATTGTTACATACCATTCCGTGCAAGGTAGTGAGACCTACTATTAAAAAATCTAAACTTCATGTCCACTCGCACTATGTTAAACTCCAGTACTGTGCGAAAAGCCAACATTGTTTCAAAACCTTGTAATTGAGTTATTTCTGCAAATTTGCGAATAAAACCAAAGAGACATTGCCAACAGAGTTGAACCTCCAGAACCATAATTCATTCCACAAGTTTTCCCAATTTAACAAAGCCTTCGATCACCTCCTTGCATACATGGATTTTATCAACAAAATGTTTTGTTTTGCAGGTATATCAACACATCAAGAAATTTGATAAACAGTTGATATTAGTTCAAACTGTTTAATCCAGATTCTTGGGATTTAAGCAGAAGTTTCATACACAGAAGGAAAATCAAGTTAAAACCTGCAATATAGCAAAGAAAGGATAATTTACATAGTAAATTGGTTGTAAAAACATCTACAGCAACAACAACGAAGATATTCAAAATAACTCTCCAGGACATATTTTACACATTGTTACTGTAAAAGTAAAAGTGAAAAGATAACAGAGCAGTAAGGTGAAAGAATTCACACAGTTAAAAAGCAGTCAAGCCAAAGTGCATACAGATGAAAGGCAGTGTTAAAGGTTAAAAAACAGAGGAATAAGACAACTTAAGAGATAAACCAACATGAGAGAAACAAACAGATGAAAGCAAATCAGAGAAAACAAGTGCAACTTTCAATCAATGAAAGGTGTCACTACCTTTTAGCATCCAGATATTTCATTTCCCAGAATAAACCCTTATTAGTTAAATAGGATATTTAATATTAGTATTGTATAAATACTTCATAATTAGAAGTATTGAGTGTGTGTGGATTGTTGAACATTTCTATAGTTATATTGATTTGAAACCTGAGGGTTTATTGTAACACTTTCAAGTCAACAGACTGGACTAAGGAATAAAGGCATTGCATTACAGGATTCATGTGTTGGTCCCCTTCAGTGAAGTATCTTTCGATTGTTAAATTGTGATTTTCTGAAGTATTTCACATACTTGAATTTTTTCCAATTTAAATGCATAACTGGAATATTATTACAGAATTTGTTTAATTACAGTTTGTCTTTAACAATTATTCATTTTGATGTTTTCTTCTAATATCCATAGTAGGGAATTCTTAATTTCTCCCTAGTTTCGATTGACCTTTTTCATTTCCTTCATTATCCAAATATGAGAATCCTTAATTTCTCTCCCATCCTGATTGAAACCATTTCACCTTCTAGCCTAAAGATCTGAATTTACTCAGCTACCTTGCTTTGTGAACACTTATTTTATAAACATGATTCTCTCCTATTGCTTGATATATTGACTCCATATCCAATGGTAAATAAACAATCATATATCCATTTGAATCAGTAATTCCACCACCAAATCAAACCAAACTCAAAACCCAATCAATCTTTCATAACTAGCCCAAAATCAATTAATTCAACAAAGTTAAATAATAAATAAAGATCCCTCTCTGAGCATTAGGAAGGCTAAATCCTAATCTAAAAAGTAGGATTGTAGTTAACTCGGTGAGTTCTTTCTTTAACCTTGAGAAATTACTGAGTGATAACACTAGTAGTATCCCAAATGGCACACATAATATACACTTCTTCAAAATCAATGATATATGGTATTTTCTACAGGTATCCAGCATTAAGTGCAGATTTGAAACATGCTTTTTAAAAAACCCAAAAACATTCCAATCAGCAAAGTATACTTCCAGGAACTTATGGATAAATTCCTTGAAGGCGGCTACTACCATGTGTGAGAAGATGGTAGGCACATTCTTCAATCCAAAGGGAATGACTTTATATTACAAATATCCCCATTCATTTGTAAAGGTAGTCTTACTTTGATCTTCTGGCGCAATCTGGATCTAGTGATACCCTGAAAACCCATCTGTGAATGAATAAGATTCTTGTTCTTCAACATTATCTAGTATTTCATCAAAGAAAGAAGTTTGGAATGGATCATGCACACAAGCATCATTCAATTTGTGCAGATCTACACAAATCTTGATTTCTCCTTTAGTCTTCTTGTCTTGTACTACCATGGGACTTACCCAATCAGATTCTTCTACAGGCTCTATGATGCCTACAACAATGATCATATCCAACTCTTCATTCACCTTCTACTTATATCTTAGATTCGGCCTGTATGGGCGATGCTTTACAGGGTGCACATCAGGTTTCAAAGTGATCTTCACAACTCCAAGTTATCCAATTATTCCCTTCAACTCTGAGAACTTTGTAGGGAAAAAGTCCTCATATTTTGTCAGAAACTTAAAAACTTTTCCTACTATGTCATCATCCCAATAATCTCCAATATTTTCCAACTTTGGTCTCTCTTTAGACCCAATATTCACCTGTCAAATCTTGAGAGGTTTTGTCACATCTAGTGAAGTGATTGAGGGCCCAGCCACTGCGCGTTGTCCCTCAGATTTTGGAATCATGATGTTCCTTGGATTTTCTTCACTCTCTTTAACCATCAGATTTCTTCAATTCACAATATATTTCATCTGTGCATCCCATGTTGGTGGAGCGTACTCGATTGCAGGCTTTGCAACATCAAAGATTGCTTCTTGAATATTATGAAATGCTTTGCCAATATTATCAAAACCACTCTCAAAGCTAAATGTTAGAATGAAACTCTCCGTCAAAACAAACCATTCACTAGTACCTTAGCGCAGCTCTGTATCCAAATACCAATTAGTAGGTACCTTCCACAATGTATGAATGAACATGTGGACCCATTCAGGTCTCGGTTCTACGCCCCATACCTCATTCAATCTAGCCAAATGTCTACGGAGATCATCCTTTCCAGAGTAGACTCCTTCCATCCTAGTAGTTTGACGTTCAAAGCGTAATCTCATCATGCATGCACATTCATCCCAGTTTCACAAATTTTCTTTATGAGTCTCCCACCATCGTGTTGTAGTAGCGTGCAGTTCGAGATCCAAGGCATGGAACCTCTATCCTTTCGGTACAATTATTTCAAGCTCTCCTAAAAAGATGTTTACATTAGTTAAACCATCATAATGCGGTAATTCATGTACCTTAGATGCTATGCATCGAAGATATATAGTAACTCGATTACAATGCAGTGCAGATACTTCATGCAACCAGTTCTGCCAATTTTCTAGTTCTTCATTAGAATCCGAGAAACAAGAGCTATCATTTTCCCAATTAAGATTTCCATCTGTCTTTGGGTTGATTCAGTCTTCCTCACACAGATTCAAATTATAGATCTGATCAACATCACCATCAGCACACATAGTATTTGTGTATCTCTTTCCTTCTGCTCGAGGGAAATGGTGAATCTAGCTCCATTACTTTCAAAATCCATTATTCACTTCTTCAAATTTATGACACCATCAATATCAATAGCCCAATATAATCCTAACAACGCAGGATAAGGATCAATATCATCCACAGTTTCTATAACTTCAAAGTCTACCAGCACCTTAACACCCTCAATACTAACTGCGAACTATGATAGCCTTCCCAATGGAATGATTTTTTTTTATTTTCCATGCGCAGTTGAATGGTAAACCATTCCAGCTTAGGTTCTCCCATGCGCTGCCAGGTTTGATTAGGTAGGACATTTGCATCAGATATTAGATCTAAAATAACTTGATCCATCTCATCAGCACTGATTTGCACAGTCATATGCATCTCTCGACCCATCCTCTTCTTATTCTTGTAGATTTTGTTGATAGATTTTTGATCTACCATCTGTTGTTCCTTCTCTACGCAATTATCATCAGAGTGTGAAGGTTCTCTACTATTTTTTTTTTGTGCAGTATCTTAATACAAGCTTATAGGAATGGTTTGATCTCTTCATCTACTCCTTCTTCCTTCATTGTTTTATTTGATGTTGATGTTCTTCCATCTGAAAATTCTTTCCATGCTTCAACAAAGGTCTCCTTTGCACTTTGAAAATAAAATCCATCTTGATTCTCAGGGGCCTTATGGATCCATAGATCAGTAGCTGGTTGCTTTCCTTTATCTTCATTTGTGGCTACACCACTCCTAGTGACTACATTCATGCTAGGATCTTCCTCATGGATTTCTACTCTAACCATTTGAAGATTTTGCGTCAAAGTATGCGTCTTCTTCTCTTGCATTTTAGCAATAAAAATGGGACAATCTTCTATCACATGATCAAACTGTCTACAATACCTGCATGATTGTCACGTTGGATTTGGATAGTCTTGCGCATGGTGACCAACATCTCCATAGTTTTAGTAAATAACCTACCCCCTTCCTCGTCTAGTTGATCCACCTCATCGTCCTCTTCCTCTGCCCTAAAATCCACCACACCCATAGGGGGTGCTAGTGAGGTAGGTTCGGCCTGCATTCTACAGATTTCAGCTTTATCCAACATCATATCATAAGTGCGACAATGCTTCTCATCATGTCCCAATGACGTAAAAAATCTACAAAACAACTTCTTAAACTCAGGCTGATACTCTTAGACCATTGGACAGAAATTTGTTCCATGTAATCCCACAACTTGACAGATTGTGCACCATATTGTGCTCTTTAGTGGATTAGGTCCTCCAATGTTCAGATAATTATTGAAGACATGACATTGATCCTTATGGTTCCCATAAAATTTACATTTTATGCACCAGACCTCTGTGCATACCTCCTTGCCCTTGTATTTGAGAAAAATCTCAATCTCCAAATGAATGGCTTTCAAATGATTCTCAATTTGTTGATTTCCAAGCACAAAAGGTGTTGGGGCAGCTTATAGTTTCATCACAATCTCCACATCCTCAGGTTGTGTGGCAGTATTCTGTTGACCCAAGGGTTGGTGCAGATTAGGGAGCAACATATAAATAAACCATTCCTTGTGTTGGGTATCATAGATGATAAATCCACCATCTCTGAAAGTCAATTGTGACAACCACTCTTGCAGCTCAATTGAAAAGGAAAAAAAGAATATCTCTTGAACTTCTGTATATATGTAATTCTATACCCACTCCTCATCAGATAACTTAGTACTTTAATTCTCTTGGAGCGCGAATTCAAGGATATTTCTATCCAGTCAATCTTGCAATTCATTCCGTGAAGGGTGCCACAACATTAAATCTACCTCACAATTATCCCAATCCCGGAAACGGAACCATTTGTTTTCTTGAGGGGTCCTGACCTAGATTCAGAGTTTATCATGCAACCGAAAAATCCTCCAACTACTAGCCCTTTCGGCAATGACCTGCTTGCGCAGATCATAGTCTCACCCGAAGCAGTATGGGGGGTGCTAGAACTAGGTTTCCGCACCCTGAGGGAGAAAATGATGTGATGGTCCTAAACATATTGATTGCACACTTATACAAATATTAACAAATATAATAAATTATCACAGAACATAATCATAGATTTTTTTGTCGTAGATACATATAATCACAAAACCAGAACCAGATCTATCTAATGCGTAATCACTTAAGCAGATTCATCCATGTATTCAATCATCAATATAACTTTATGCATAAGTAACATAGGTATTCATGCAGATGAAAGTACGAAAAAAAAAGAAAATTGATCTTAAGATAGAAATGGTAAACATATAACTTAGATAGATAACATAGTTCCTTCGCCAAAATCAGTCCTTGTATTTGATTCAGAGCAATTCAGTATATCGTAATTTCCCTTACACTTTACCCTTCTGCACACACAGCCAGCGGAGTCCGCACACAACAAGGACTAGGTCTCCACGCACACAACTAGCAGGATCATTTCTACCCAACCCAAACTTAACCCTTAAGAAAATGATCATAGACACATAAAATTATATCCAGAACATGAATAATTACTTAACACTTCCTTAGACTTAATCTATCTATTTATATCCAATCTAGCGCCCATATACTATGGTCTCAAACCATGGTTTCAGGCCCATATTTTACCCTTAAAACCCTTTTACATCAAAGAGGGACTTTGACCTGCCCCAAATCCCCTTGACCTATCCGCGTCGTGCGCATATACAAAATTTATACAAAAAAGACATCAAAAAGTGTACCCTAGGGACCCCGCTCCAACACACATGGATTATGAATGTTTGTAAGACTATTCTATGGATGTTTGTATTTCATGTTTGATTTCATATTTTCTAAAGTAGTAGAAATATTTTGGTTATTTTAGTACTTATCTTATTTAGAATGTGTTGTAATGGTTTTCATCACTGTCCCATCCTCGTGGAATATTTCACTAGATACTAGACAAATCTTTCTCATTGATTGGTTGTAATGACTGTCGTATCTTTTGTGGACTATTATGTTCGATCACGACGGATCCTTCTTGGTTGTGTGTGTCTCTACTAGGGTGGTACTATTACCTCTCTTTTAGAGGCTCACTTAACTCTCTCCCTCCACAATAGAATAACTTTGACACACATACAACTAAAAACTCACTAGGAACACCTTCTTTCTTTTCAAAGGTACCATTGCACTCGTCTCTCTTGCTAACAGTTAGATCCAAGGAAAATCCTTAAAATTTTGGAAACTGATCCATATTCCAGATAGGGATTCTGTCACAAGATCTGGAATTGATGACTCAAGGCCCACTTGAACTGTCAGCTATTTTACATAATATTTCAAGGCACCCAGACAACCTGTTGACAAGTTATGACCCTGATAAATCAAATAAAGCAAAGGACCATTTAGACAATTTCTACCTGCATTTGCAAACACTAAAGGTACATTATGATGATATTTCATGCATAATTTTTCCCTGTACCTTATATGGTATAGCCATTGTTTGGTATCAAAACCTTTTTCCGAACGCAATCCAGAATTGGAAGGGGTTCAAGAAGATTTTTGTAGAAAAATTCGCTGGTGATAAAACCTCATGTTAACACCAGAAATCGTACACTTCAAGATACAATATAAAATTTCCATAAAAAGGTACAACTCAAGATTTTCCAGCAGAAAAAATCATGGAAAGATAAAAAATTAAATTTTCCTAAGGTTATATGAGAAAATATTGGACCGCGCAGCAGAGACAAAGAACGACAAAATTTCATATTTCGGGACCACTTGCCACACTTGGGGAGGTGATTCCATGACATGGTCAGTCAAGGAAAATGACTTGAGGTTTCGTTGAAGATATGAAAACCTCAATGGAATCATCTTGTCCTACTCTTGGGTCACTATCACTATTGAACCAAGGGAGGGAATATGGGTTCAAATTTTTATATATAAAAAATCCATGGGAAGAGAAAAACATGAGACATTGTTATGCTGGCCAAATTTCTATCAGAGTAACACCACATCTCATTGTTTAAGAAAATGAAGTGAAAATGCTAGCATGTTGGCCATATTGCTTCTAAGCAACCCAACATCTAAGTGAGAGTAGAAGAGTCCACCATTAGAGAGTCCTCACACTTATTTTGAGAAAGAGGAGAAACTTGCAAAGAGACTAAGGAAAGGGACCTCCTTCCTGAGGATATTTGAGCACCATAGCTCAAATGATTCTCTTCAAGTGTTTTAGCATTCTATTTTATTCTTCTACCACCAGCACTCAATAAAGGGATCCTTTCTCCATTGATATATTGACATGTTTTCTCCATTGAGTATTTTGTTTTATTTGTCTCTTTTTTTTAGGCTTATGTTTCTTCATGAATTACATCCAATACTAATCATGCTTTGTTTTGTTTAAGTCTGTTTACTAAAAATACCAACTATCTTTGTGATCCTTTGCATGGAACAACCACCTGTTAAGAACGTGTTATTTGGTACTCCATTGCCACAAAAACACTAACACAAATTTGGTAACTCCACTAGTTTCTTTTCTTTGTTCTAATGGTTTTTTTGCAGGACCTCCTCTCTACATAACCAACTATAAGGTGCCCAGTACCTCTCTAGAAATTTTTAAGGACCCTTTGGACCTATTCTGAGCTTCAGGCAGTGAATTTTTCTCTTTGTTCTCGCTCGCGCGACTTTTCATATGATAGACATGTTGGCACACGTATGTGTTGCAAAAACATGTGCGGTCTCTAGAAAGCAAGAAAAGCCTTGTATTTTTCATTTTTTCAAGTGATTGGAAACCTTTAATGAATTTCCTTCACCACTGCACTGTGTTATTTTATTTTTTCCGTTTTTGTGATTGTTGTACTAACCATAATTAGTGGGGCAATTAGATTTCTTTCTTATTTTTTATATTTGAAAAAAAAAACATAACTTAATTAGGGAGAAGAGTAAGTGGAAAAATTCCACACATGTTTTTCAACCTATTTTCTAAAGTTTATGAAAATCACAAAGTTTAATTATTAAAGAATTAAGTGGCCCATCATCCACAAATATTGCTACTAAACAAGCTATTTTTATTTTCAATGGATTTGGGACTAGGGCCAAACGTTAGTATAGAAAGTATGTAATCTTTGCTTCCCTTGCACTTTTATGTGAACATGGGCTTGCATATGAACACTTTATCAAATCATTTAGATTCCATATCTCCCTTTAGTTCCACATAGTGTAATTAGAAGAATTATAAATGATCAAGTGGATCAATTTTATGCTCAAAATTCAAAGTTCTCAGAATCAAACGAAACTAGTTTGCTTGCATAGATCTCATCATTTTGAATCTGATTCATTTTTTTTCATGAAACTGACACTGTATGCTCCTGTAATCGTGATCTGTTTGTTTGTAAAAATAGGAAAAAAAATTGCATACATGCTGACTGTGCAATCCATACAGGTGATGTCATTTTTATGTCAGCATGATGACTGGGCATACAGAGGCCCAATCTAGGCTTGACATGTGGCAGGTCATACAGGAGGGTACGTGGCTTAATATGGTTGGATGGTTTGTTGTTTGGGTGGACAATTGAGAGGTTGCCATGTGGCCCAATCAGAGGCTGCCACGTGGCCTAATCGAAGGCTGCCACGTGGCACCTCCACATTGGCCAAAATATTTTCAAGGTTCGAGTTGAGGTCGGCCAGGGTCAAACCCATAATCTTCCACCAGAAAGAGTGCCACCCAACCGTTACACCATCGATGTTATGAAACCATCTCCAAAAATATAATAAAAGAGAGATCAATGCCTTATAAATAAGCCACTTCAAGGGGGAAACCTCCTTTACATTATATAAATGAACAATTCTTGGAAAATAGGCTGTTCATTTTCTCCAAATGAGCACTGGCTCCCCAATCTAGCCCTCCATCCACTGATGGCCCTGGGCTGCCCAAAACTTCCCTGTGGCTCTTAGACCTTCAAAGGTATTCAAATGAATCTTAAAATCCTTTCATTGGATTCATAATTATTAAAAAAGTCATAAATTACTATTGGTTTTCCGAGAGTGGATAGTGGTTGCTTAGATAGACCTCATTCTCCTGCTGGCACTTGGTCGCCCTCGTGGCCCCTAAAACTTATATGAAGCATCCTGGCCTTCAAAATTTCTCTACGGGATCTTAAAACCACACCATTAGTTCCATAATTTCTAAAACATCCAAAATTGACTATTGGATTGTTGAGAAAGGCCTTTAGCTCCTTTGGCTAGGCCTCAAACTTATGCTGACCCCTAGTGGCCCTAGTGCTCCCTAGAACTTCTCTGAAGAAAAAACCTGCTCAAAAGTCCTTTGGTGGCTCTGCAAACCTCTCCAACGTCTCTGGAATTTCCAAGATAGTCAAAATTGACTATTGGCACTCCAAAATTGGTCCAATCTAGCTCAAGATAGAGCCTAAACTCATTTTGTCCCGTGACCCCTAAAATGCTCCACTAAAAGTGGAGGAACTGGACTTAAACTACAGATAAGTTTGGCACCATGCAAAAAATGGTGCACCCACTCCAAAATCCGCCATTTAAACTGTAGCAATAAATTTTAGTGGTTAGCATTGGGCACATGACCCCAGACTCCGCGCGGTTATGGTTAATGTCGGGGTTTTACAAATGGTCGGCGTAAACAACGCTATTTGACCAGTTGCCAAAATAGACGACGGAAATGGCAGACATGGTTAGGGATAAGCCCTTGGGTCTTGGTGTTGCAGCCATATGGGAGGGGCTAGCCCTCAGGGATGTCCCCTCCAGACCCCCAAATGTGCATTTGTTACACGTTAAATAAAACCAAAGTCCTTATATGGTTAAGTCTCAACGGTCGCACAAACAGTATGGGCGTGTGTCTTTTGGGCAGGAGGATCTGCGGTCGAACCCGGTGGAGCCCCAAAAAAAATTCCCCTCCACTCCTAGGCCACATGGTGACCTTCAGACCTGCCACGTGGCAGCCTCCCTTTGGCCAAAAATCCAACGTACAACCCCTTGTCGAATGGCGATCCGCCACTTGCCATGACCTGACTAGCCCAAACGGAATATTTCGGGGAAAATTTCAAGGAATATTCCCTGGAATATTCTCTTTTTAAATTTCCCAAATTCCAGTCAAACTTGGTCAAAGTCCAAAAATTTCAGTTTACTGGACATTTCAAATCGCGATAACTTCTTCATATGGTGTTGATTTTTTGAACCGTTCACGGCGCCAGAATCAGGAAGACAATATCTATCCAATCGCTCAGGGTTGGCACAATTTCGAACACTTTAAAATTTGAGCTATCACTTAGGTCCTTGATCCAAATCTGAAAAAACAATGACCATTGGAAACCCCTCCACGAGATTCATCTAGGATTGCACAGCTTTTATACTCCAAAAAATATTGTTGCAGAACTTCATTTACACCCATTTTGTGCAACTTTCCAACAATAATGGTGAATTTTTTTGTGCATTCCATGAGATACTTCTTTTGCTGAGATGTATATTCATCAGGCGCATATCCAGTAGTTAGAAACCGAATAATATCAGGGAAATGCTCATCGACAACCTTGATTGCATAAAACTGCGTGTATGGGAATCCATCCTCCAAGTTCATAGGTTCTTCACTAGTCTCAATGCGTGACAGATGGAATGGCCCAACATTCAGTCTTCTTGGCTTTACAATGATCTCAAATTCATACTCCTAGAATAGAAACAACCACCTACAGATCTCCCCCCCCCCCCCCAACAAAGCGTTATTGACCAGGTACTTTAAAGAAGAATGATTAGTAAACATCTTGAAATGGCCTCCTAACATATAGTGGTGGAATTATGCAACGCATACACCATCGCTAATCCTTCTCTTTCTGTGGTTAAGTAATTCCATTCTGCGCTTGAGAGTTTCCAGCTTGAATAGGAAATAGGGCAATCGATCTCTCCAGCTGCTATCTGCGCTAGAATAGCTCCGAGCGTGATACAGGAGGCATCAACATGCACATGAAACACCTTTGACCAATTTGGAAGGACCAGTATGGGAACAATGACCATCTTCTCCTTTAAAAATTTAAAGCTCTTCTGACATTCCTCATCCCATCATAATGTCGCATCATTCTTGAGAAGCTTCTCCATGGGAATTGCTATCAACCCATAACCTTGAATGAACTTCCAATAATAGCAATGTGCCCCAATATTGAGCACAATTTTTTTTATATTCCCAAGTATCTCCAGATTAACAATCACTACGATCTTCACAGGATCTACCATCAATCCTTGTTGATAGACAATGTGTCCAGCTGTTAGGGTCCTATAATAATAAGATTCATAATTTTGAATTTGCTATGTTAAAATCTTGTAATATTGTACATACCTTTTCTTTCTACAAATGTTTTCCCATATTTAAAAAATGAAAAGAGGGTATGTCCCACAAAAAATAACCAAAGGAGAGAAAGAAACAAAGATAAAAAAGAATATTAAATATGAACCCCACCAAAATAGATCATGAAAGTGTTGCACGTTCAAATGCCACTACTTTTGTTTAGTTTATGAAAATAAAATTGTGTGCAACTTGTCCAAAATGCCACAATCCATGATGGTCAAACAACTTAATCTTGACTCATTCATGCTTTAAATTTCATGCTGATAGATAGAGAATAAAGATCTAGCCAAACTGTTTAATCTTGGTAGATCAGTAGTTAGGTAGAGGATAAATGAGCTCATTAGTTTAATTTGAGTTGTTGGATGTCATAAGGTTAGAAGTAGTTAGTCTTTTTATTAAAGGAAAATAAAAGGGTCAGCAAGCTCAAATGTGCCCATAAAAGAAATAAAAATGTTAGGATAAAGAATGGTAGGTAGATTACTTTCACATGAACTGGAAAGCATCAAATTGGTTTGTTTCTTATTACTAATATCCTACTAATTGACCCTTCTTAAATTCCAGAAAACCCCTTTGCTATTCATTTTCCCCTTGCTAATATCCCTTTTATCTTTTGGAAATCATTCCCTTGTAAAAATCCTTTTCCCTAACTAACTCCGCCCTTTTCCCTAGCTAAAACCCCTTTCTCTAGCTTACAACCCATTTCTATTACTAATATCCATTCTCCTTTACTAATTTCCATTTTCTAATAAAACACCCAAAACCCACTTTCCCATAGTTTAAAGTGCTAAATATGTATCGGGCCCCCATTTCCCTTTTTGATTTAATTCCCCGCCCAATACAATACCCCCTTATAATATATTAGAGTATATTTTATATTTACCCCTCCACATTACATATCCTAATCCCACTACATCATTTCCCGACTTTCCCTTATATTATTTTACCCATAGTTTTATATAATATTAATCTCCCACTTATTATATTTTACAAACCTTTTTATATCATTTTATAATCTCGTTATATATATTATCCTGTAATATATATCATATTGACTTCCCATTCAATATAGTTTCCCATATCTATTTTTCCCGACACCCCTTATATATTTTAACCTATAGTTTAAAATACCTTCATATATTAAAACCCATTTGTATATAGGTTATATATTTAAACCATCACAGTATATAAATCCCACCACATATAACATACTAGGTCCCACCTTTGAAACCGTCATAGCTCATGACATCTGTCCGATTTTCTTAGATCAGATCCAATGACCCTAATCCTTTTTTCATCCTCCAATAGATTGAAGTGTAAAACCTCAGAAGATCGCGAAATGGGTGGTTTTCGCACCCCACTTCCCTCCCACACAACACTCTCATGTGCTATCGCACTCCCCAAAACAAAACTTCCAAACCACTTTAACCTGTATGATAAAAGCCACCAGTCTCCTTTGCCGAGAAGAAAACCATCCAATGTGAGGTAAACCACTGTTACATACCATTCCGTGAAGGCTAGTGAGCCCTACTATTTAAAAATCTAAAATCGCATGTCCACTCACACTGTGTTAAACTCTGGCATTGTGCGAAAATCCAACATTGTTTCAAAACGCTATAATTGAGTTATTTCTGTACATTTGCAAATAAAACCAAAGAGCCATTGCCAACAGAGTTGAACCTCCAGAACCAGAATTCATTCCACTGGTCTTCCAAATTTAATAAAGTCTTCGATCACCTCCTTGCATACTTGGATTTTAATAACGAAATGTTTTGTTTTGCAGGTATATCAACACACCAAGAAATATGATAAACAATTGATACTAGTTCAAACTGTTTAATCCATATTCTCGAGATTTAAGTAGAAATTTCATACACAGAAGTAAAATCAAGTTAAAACCAGCAATACAGTAGAGAAAGGATAATTTACATAGTAAATTGGTTTTAAAAAAATCTACACAAACAACAACAAAGATATTCAAAGTAACTCTCCAGGACATATTTTACTCACTGTTACTGTAAAAGGTAAAAGTCAAAAGATAACAAAGCATAAAGGTGAAAGAATTCACAAAGTTAAAAAGCAGTAAAGTCAAATTGAATACAGATGAAAGGCAGAGTTAAAGGTAAAAAAACAGAGGAAGAAGATAGCGTAAGAGATAAACCACCATGAGAGAAACAAAAATATGAAAGCAAATCAGACAAAATAGGGACAACTTTCAATCAGTGAAAGTTGTCACTACCTTTTAGCATCCAGATATTTTATTTCCCAGAATAAACCCTGATTAGTTATACAATATATTTAGTATTAGTATTGTATAAATACTTCATAATTCGATGTATTGAGGGTGTGTGTATTTTTGAACATTTCTATAGTTATATTGATCTGAAACCTAAGGGTTTATTATAACACTTTCAAGTCAGCAGACTGGACTAAGGAATAAAGGCATTGCATTACAGGATTCATGTGTTGGGCCACTTCAGTGAAGTATTTTTCTATTGTTAAATTTTAATTTTCTTAAGTATTTCACATACTTGAATGTTTTCCAATTTAAATGCATAGCTGGAATATTATTACAGAATTTTTTTAATTACACTCTGTCTTTAACAATTATTCATTTTGATGTTTTCTTCTGATATCCAGAGTAGGGAATTCTTAATTTCTCCCTAGTTTTGATTGACCATTTTCATTTCCTTCACTATCCGGATCTGAGAATCCTTAATTTATCTCCCATCCCGATTGAAACAATTTCACCTTCCAGCCTAAAGGTCTAAATTTACTTAGCTACCTTTCCTTGTGAACACTTTTTTATAAACTTGATTCTGTCCCGTTGCTTGATATATTGACTCCATAGCCCAATGGTAAATAGACAATCATCTATCCATTTGAATAAGTAATTCCACCACCAAAACAAACCAAAATCAAAACCCAATAAATCTTTCATAACTAGCCTAAAATCAATTAATTCAACAAAGTTAAATCATAAAGAGAGATCCCTCTCTGAGCATTAGGAAGGCTAGATCCTAATCTCAAAAGTAGGTTTGTAGTTACCTCGGTGAGTTCTTTTTTTAACCTTGAGAAATTACTGAGTGATAACATATTGGCGACTCTGCTGGGGACTATCAATCTACTCCTTCAGAAAAATTATACAAAGATAAGATTTGATCTATGATGCTGGACAATGATTATACATAGAAAGGTTAAAATCATCCACCTCGTGACTCCAACTCCAAATCAATTTCAAAATAAAGACTCCATTGGAGAAATGAACCTAGAAGAACATCATGGGAATATCAGGTTTTCAACTTGGGTCTTAATCCAGGACATTGTATTCTTTCTTATCATGAAAGTTTTTCAATGTATATTGTATTTTAGTAATGATCTTAGATTAATATTTGATATTTTCCTTTGAATATTGTAAATATAAATTCTCCTTTTGAGTAGATTTTTGATGAAACTTATGATGATCATTTTCCATTTGATAAGCCTCAAGTAATCAATACTAATATTACAATCCCTGTACATATTCCTATACCTTGTAAAGTTCCTGATAGATATAAGCCCCTCATCTTACCTCCTATACTTCATGATTTCCCTGACAACTATTACAAATACCTCCCCAAGTTTGATGGAGAGAATGGTAATCTCACTGCAGAAAAACATATTCAAGGTTTAGAGAATTATCTGGATTTATTTGACGTTGATGAAGATTATGTTAGAATCAGGATTTTTTCATTTTTTTGCAAAGTAGATTAAAAAGTTGGTTCAAGAATCTGCCTATTGCAAGCATCTCAAATTTCCAACAGTTTGTCAAAATTTTCCTTGATAGGTGGATAATCAAAGCCAATATTTTTATGATCATAGAAGAATATAATTAGTTGAAAAGATATCCAAATGAGACAATAAAATAATTTTATGACACATTTAATCAAGTTTTTTATTCAATGCCATCACATATCAGATCTCCTCCTGATTCAGCTCTCTTGCATTATCCAAAAACCTTTGATCCAGAAATATAATTTCAGCTAAGAGAAAGAAATCCCTCAACACTTGAACAAATGCATAATATTGTAGTAGATTTAGAATTCCATCTGCTAATTAGAAGGGAAAATTTGAAAGCAGAAGAAGAGAAGAAAAACATTGCAGAGATAAAACTTGACATTTTAGTAAGAAAAATAGAAGAAATGATACAGAAGATCACCATGAAAGATGATTTTTTTTTCAAGATCAGCATGACACATTATTGCAAGGAAAGAAGAGTTTGTTGGTCATAAGCTCTTCCCCATTAATCACAACTACCATAGATCAGAAAATGAATTTACAGATCAATATGTTGAGAAGCAATCAACTGATATAATGTGTATGTTTGATAACATTCCTTATTTTAATGATTTGCCTAAGTATGCTCAGTATGATGATAATTATATTCTCCAAACTCAAGATAATTTTTCAGAGAAATTAATAGCTAGTTTGTGGAATGAGGACATTCATTTTTAGCAGTTTGAATACACTGATTAGCCCATACATATCAGCTATGAGAGTGAGGAAGAAAGTGCATAAAATTTGGAAATAAGTGAAGGATCTTTGCCTCTTTATTTTTCTTCATTCCAGTTCATTAGAGACAATTTTAAAGCAATCAATAATCAACAGACTTTAGGAATTGTGATTGACAACAAATAAGAAAATGAAATTCTTAATCAGGATTTTTCAGTCTCACAATTACAGTTATCAAATTCCATTGAAACATCTGATCAAATAACACAAGAAAGTTACATACCACTATGTTTTGAATCATTTTAGTTTTTAAAGGAAATGTGGTATAATATCTCTAAAGAAAAGGATGAGCAACTTGTTGATGTCTATGAAGTCCCATGGAATCCTATATGCAATAGGTTGCAACAATCCTTCCAATTATTTTATGATCTGATAGCTGAGGTGTTGAATAAAGAATGCAAACAAAATTTTCTCCATTTCCTAACTATGAGATTCATAATCAAGATGATAAAGGTTTCATCAGACAGACATCCAAAAACTTATTTGAAAAAAATCAATTAATTTTGTAGGGAAATAACAGTTTAGTTTCATGGCATGGAGTTCATTCAAAACAGATGCATGGTTGTTTAGATCAGTTTAACATGTGTACATATACCTTGGAAGATCCTTTTGTATAGTTTCTAGTGTCAACAAAGGAAATTGAGTATTTCCTTATATTCACATATGTTGACAAGTTTCTATTCAGTTGCAAAACTTCAATTTTGATTATAAACAAGAAAGTGCAATAAAATACCTCAATGTATATATTGCTTGAATGGTTGCATTGGAATTTTCATTTTACCTAACTAGTAGTTGGACAACTGATTAGAGTAAGTAGGTAGGATTTTAGTTTGATTGAATTCAGTTTTCAGCAGCAATTTTTTTTCAATTTTCAGTTTTCAACAAGTGTTGAAATAATTCATTAAGATTTAAAGAAAAAAAGAAGGCCCTAAAGTATTCATGATCTAGTAGTTTGGTTTGAAGGATGCACCACCTTTTATTTTTACATCAAGTTTGAGTTTACAGAAAAGGTTGTGATTTTTAGTTCAATATTTTCAGTCACAAAGAGTATATAACAAAGCATGTGCAGGCTTTGGATTGGCCCAATGGATCAGGCTACTAGTCCACGGTGTTCTTGACATCTCACAAGGAGATGCCATCCCCATGTGAAGCCACTGTTAGGGTCCTATAATAATAGGATTCATAATTTTGATTTTTCTATGTTGAAATCTTGTAATATTGTACATACCTTTTTTCTGCAAATGTTTTCCCATATTTAAAAAATGAAAATAGGGTATGTCCCAAAAAAATAATTAAAGGACAAAAATAAATAAAGCTAAAAAAATATATTAAATATGAACCCCACCAAAATATATCATTAAAGTGTTGCACATTCAAATGTCACTACTTTAGTTTACTTTATGCAAATAAAATTGTGTGCAGCTTGTCCAAAATGCCACAATCCATGATGGTCAAACAACTTAATCTTGACTCATTCATGCTTTAAATTTCATGCTAATAGATAGAGAATAAAATCTAGCCAAACTGTTTAATCTTGGCATATCAGTAATTAGGTAGAGGGTAAACTAGTTCATCAGTTAAGCATTCCGTTGGATGTCATAAGGTTAGAAATAGTTATTTTGTTTATTAAAAGAAAATAAAAGGGTCAGTATGCTCAAATGCGCCCGTAAAAGAAATAAAAATGTGAGGATAAATAAGGGTAGGTAGATTACTTTCACAAGCACTAGAAAGCATCAAATTGGTTTGTTTCTTATTACTAATATCCTACTAATTTCCCCTTCTTAAATTCCAGAAAACCCCTTCCCTTTTCATTTTCCCCTTGCTAATATCCCTTTTATATTTTGGAAATCATTCCCTTGTAAAAACCCTTTTCCCTAACTAACTCTACCCTTTTCCCTAACTAACTCCGCCCTTTTCCTTAGCTAAACCCCTTTCTCTAGCTTAAAAACCCATTTCTAATACTAATATCCATTCTCCTTTACTAATTTCCCTTTTCTAATAAAACACCCAAAACCCACTTTCCCATAGTTTAAAGTGCTAAATATGTGTCAGGCCCCCACTTCCCTTTCTGATTTAATTCCCCACCCAATACAATACCCCCTTATAATATATTAGATTATATTTTATATTTACCCCTCCACATTACATATCCCAATCCCACTACATCATTTCCCGACTTTCCCTTATATTATTTTTACCCATAGTTTTATATTATATTAATCTCCCACTTATTATATTTTGCAAACCTTTTTATATCATTTTATAATCCCGTTATATATATTCTCCCGTAATATATATAATATTGACTTCCCATTCAATATAGTTTCCCATATCTATTTTTCCCGACACCTCTTATATATTTTAACCTATAGTTTAAATCCCTTCATATATTAAAACCCATTCATATATTGGTTATATATTTAAACCATCGCAATATATAAATCCCACCACATATAACATGCCAGGTCCCACCTTTGAACCCGTCATAGCTCATGACATTCCTTTGATTTTCTTAGATCAGATCCAACGACTCTAATCCTTTTTGCATCCTCCAACATATTGAAGTTTAAAACCTCAGAAGATTGCGAAATGGGTGGTTTTCACACCCCACTTCCCTGCCACGTGGCACTCTCATGTGCTATCGCACTCCCCAAACCAAAACTGCCAAACCAATTTAACCTGTGTGATAAAAACCAACAGTCTCCTTCGTCGAGAAGCAAACCATCCACTATGCCGTAAAATGTTGTTACATACCATTTTGCGTAGGGTAGTGAGCCCTACTATTTAAAAATCTAAAACCGCATGTCCATTTGCACTGTGTTAAACTTTGGAACTGTGTGAAAGCCCAACATTGTTTCAAAACCTTGTTATTGAGTTATTTATGTAGATTTGCGAATAAAACCAAAGAGCCATTGCCAACAGAGTTGAACCTCCAAAACCAGAATTCATTCCACAGGTCTTCCAAATTTAATAAAGCCTTTGATCACCTCCTTGCAGACCTATATTTTATTAACGAAATATTTTTTTTTGCAGGTATATCAACACACTAAGAAATCTGATAAATAGTTGATACTAGTTCAAACTGTTTAATCCAGATTCTCAGGATTTAAGAAAAAGTTTCATACACAGAAGGAAAATCAAGTTAAAACCAAAAATACATCAAAGAAAGGATAATTTACACAGTAAATTGGTTTTAAAAACATCTACAACAACAACAACGAAGATATTCAAAGTAACTCTCCAAGACATATTTTACTCAAGGTTGTTGTAAAAGATAAAAGTCAAAAGATAAGAGAGCAGTAAGGTGAAAGAATTCACAAAGTTAAAAAGCAGTCAAGTCAAAGTGCATACATATGAAAGGCAGAGTTAAAGGTCAAAAAAACAGAGGAAGAAGACAGCGTAAGAGATAAACCAACATGAGAGAAACAAATAGATGACAGCAAATAAGATAGAATAGGGATAACTTTCAATCAGTGAAAGGTGTCGCTACCTTTTAGCATCTAGGACTTGTTGCACAAAATATCACTTCTTGAATATTATGCAATGCTTTGCCAATATTATCAAAACCACTCTCAAAGCTAAATGTCAGAATGAAACTCTCCATCAGTGCAAACCATTCACTAGTACCTTGGCGCAGCTCTGTATCCAAATACCAATCAGTAGGTGCCTTCCCCAATGTATGAATGAACATGTGGACCCATTCAAGTCTCAGTTCTATGCCCCATACCTCATTCCATCTAGCCAAATCTCTGCGCGGATCATCCTTTCCAAAGTAGAGTTCTTCCATCTTGGTAATTTGACGTTCAAAGTGTAACCTCATCATGCGTGCACATTCAATCCCAGTTTCTCATATTTTCTTTATGAGTATCCCACCATCATGTTGTAGTAGCGTGCAGTTCGAGATCCAAGGCATGGAACCTCTGTCCTTCCGGTAAAATTCTTTCAATCTCTTCTAAAAATATGTTTACATTAGTTAAACCATCATAATGCGGTAATTCATGTACCTCAGATGTTATGCATCAAAGATATCTGGTCACTCGATTACAGTGCAGTGCAGATACTTCATGCAACCGGTTCTACCAGTTTTCTAGTTCTTCACCAAAATCTAAGAAACAAGAGCTATCATTTTCCCAATTAAGATTTCAATCTGTCTTTGGGTTGATTCAGTCTTCGTCATGCAGAGTCAGCTTATAGATCTGATCAATGTCATCATCAACACACACAGTCTTTGTGTATCTCTTTCCTTCTGCTCGAGGGGAATGGTGACTCTGGCTCCATTGCTTTCAAAATCCATCCTTCACTTATTCAATTTTATGACACCATCAATATCAATAGCCCAATCTAATCCTAACAGCACAGGATAAGGATCGATATCATCCACAATTTCTATAACTTCAAAGTCTACCAGCACCTTAACACCCTCAATACTAACTACGACCTATGATAGCCTTCCCAATGGAAAGATTTTCTGTTGATTTTCCATGCGTAGTTGAATGGTAAATCATTCCAGCTTAGGTTCTCCCATGCGCTGCTAGGTTTTCTTAGGTAGGACATTTACATTAGATATTAGATCTAAAATAACTTGATCCATCTCATCAGCACTGATATGTGAGGTCATATGCATCTCTTGACTCATCCTCTTCTTATTCTTGTAGATTTTGTTGACAAATTTTTTTTCTCCCATCGGCTGTTCCTTCTCTGCGCAATTATCTATCAAAGTGAGAAGGTTCTCTACTGCCTTTTTTTTATGTAAGCGCTTAATGCAAGCTTATAGGAATGTTTTGATCTCTTCATCTACTCCTTCTTCCTTCATTGGTCTACCTGACGTTGATGTGCTTCCATCTGAAAATTCTTTCCGTGCTTCAACAAAGGTCTCCTTTATGCATTGAAAATCAAATCCAACTTGATTCTCAGGGGTCTTATGGATACACAGATCAGTAGCCGGTTGCTTTCCCTTATCTTCATTTGTGGCTGCACCACTCCTAGTGACTACATTCATGCTAGGATCTTCCTCACAGATTTCTGCTTTAACCATTTGAAGATTCTGCATCAAATTCTGCGTCTTCTTCTCTTGCATTTTAGTAATAAGAATGGGACAATATTCTATCACATGATCAAAATATCCATAGTGCCTACATTATTTTCACGTTGGATTTGGATATTCGTGCGCATGGTGACAAACATCTCCGTAGTTGTAGAAAATAACCTACCCCCTTCCTCGTCCCGCTGATACACCTCCTCGTCCTCTTCCTCTGCCCTAAAATCCATTGCGCCCATAGGGGGGTGTTGGTGAAGTAGGTTCAGCTTTCATTCTATAGATTTCGGCTTTATCCAACATCATATCATAAGTGCGACAATGCTACTTATCATGTCCCCATGACGAACAAAATATACAAAACAACTGCTTAAACTCAAGTTGATACTTTCCGACCATTGGATAGAAATTTGCTCAATGTAATCCCGCAACTTGACAGATTGTGCACCATACTATGCTATTTAGTTGACTAGGTCCTTCAACATTCAGATAATTATTGAAGACATGAAATTGATCCTTATGGTTCCCAAAAACTTTACATTTTATGCACCACACCTCTGTGCATACCTCCTTGTCCTTGTCTTTGTGCAAACTCTCAATCTCCAAATGCATGGCTTCCAACTAATTCTAAATTTGTTGATTTACAAGCGCAACAGGTGTTGGGGCAGCTTCTAGTTTCATCGCAATCTCCACATCCTCAGCTTGCGTGGAAATATTCTATTGACCCAAGGGTTGGCGTAGATGTGGGAGAAACATATAAATAAACCATTCCTTGTGTTGGGTATCATCGATGGTAAATCCACCATCTCTGAAAGTCAATTGCGACAACCCCTCTTACAGCTCAGTTGAAAAGGAACAAAAGAATATCTCGTGAACTTATGTATATATGTAATTCTATACCCACTCCTCATCAGATAGCTTAGTAATTTGATTCCCTTGGAGTGCGAATTCAAGGATATTTCTATCCATCCAATCTTGTAATTCGTTCTGCGAAGGGTGCCACAACATTTAATCTACCTCACGATTATCCCAGTACTGACAATAGAACCATTTTTTTGCTTGAGGGGTCCTGACCCAGATTCAGAGTTTATCATGCAACCAACAAAACGTCCAACTACTGGCCTTTTCGGAAATGACTTCTTGCGCAAATCATAGTCTCACCTGAAGCAGTATGGGGGGTGCTGGAACCATGTTTCCACACCCTGAGGGAGAAAATGATGTGGTGGCCCTAAACAGATTGATTGCAGACTTATACAAATATTGAAAAATATGCTCAATTATCACAGAACATAATTAGAGATTACTTTGTCACAGATACATATCATAACAGAACCATAACCAGATCTATCTAATGTGTAATCACTTAAGCAGATTCATCCACATATTCAATCATAAATATAACTTTATCCATAAATAACAGAGGTATTCGCGTAGATGCAAGTAAGAAAACAAAAGTAAAGCGATCTTAAGACAGAAATGGTAAATAGATAACTTAGATAGATAACATAGTGCCTTCACTAAAATCAGTCCTTGTATTAGATTCAAAGTAATTCAGTGCATCATAATTTCCCTTACACTTTACCCTTTCGTACACACAGCCACCGAAGTTCACACACAACCAGGACTAGGTCTCCGCGCACATAACCAGCAAGATCCTTTCTACCCAACCCAGACTTAACCCTTACAAAAATGAACACAGACGCATAAAATTATATTCGAAACATGAATAATTACTTACTACTTCCTTAGAATTGATCTATCTATTTATATCCAATCTAGTGCGCAGATACTATGGTCTCAAACCATGGTTTGAGGCCCGTAGTTTACCCTTAAAACCCTTTTATATCAAAGAGGGACTTTGACCCACCCCAAATCCCCTTGACCTATCTACGTGGCGCGGATATACAAAAATTATACAAAAAAGACATCAAAAAGTGTACCCTAGGGGACCCCGCTCCAACACACATGGACTATCAATGTTTGTAAGACTATTCTATGGATGTTTGTATTTCATGTTTGATTTCATATTTTCTAAAGTAGTTGAACTATTTTGGTTATTTTAGTACTTATCTTATTGAGTATGTGTTGTAAAGGCTTTTATCATTGTCCCATCCTTGTGGACTATTTCACTAGATACTAAACAAATCTTTCTCATTGATTGGTTGTAATGATTGTCATATCTTTTGTGGACTATTATGTTGGATCACGACGGATCCTTCTTGGTTGTGTGTGTCTCTACTAGGGTGGTACTATCACCTCTATCTTAGAGGCTCACTTTACTCTTTCCCTCCACAATAGAATAAATTTGACACACCTACAACTAAACACTCATCGGGAACACCTTCTTTCTTTTCAAAGGTACCATTGCACTCACCTCTCTTGCTAACAATTAGATCCAAGGAAAATCCTTAAAATTTTGGAAACTGATCCATATTCCAGATACGGCTCCTATCACAAGATCTGGAATGGATGACTCAAGGCCCACTTGAACTCTCAGGTGTTTTACATAATATTTCAAGGCACTCGGAGAACCTGTTGACAAATTATGACCTTGATAAAGAAAAGAAAGCAGAGGACCATTTAGATAATTTTTACCCGCAATTGCAAACAGTAAAAGTATGTTATGATGATCTTTCATGCATATTTTTTCCCTGTACCTTATATGGTATAGTCGTTTTTTGGTATCATAGCCTTCTTCCAAACGTGATCCAGAATTGGAAGGGGTTCAAGAAGTTTTTTCTAGAAAAATTCGCTGATGATAAAACCCAGTATTAACACCAGAAAATCTTACACTTCAAGATATATTATAAAATTTCCATAAAAAGGTACAACTCAAGATTTTACGATAGAAAACATCATGGAAAGATAAAAAATTAACTTTTCCTAAGGTTATATGAGAAAATATTGGACCGCGAACCAGAGACAAAGAACGACAAAATTTCATATTTCGGGACCTCTTTCCACACTTGGGGAGTTGATTCCCTGACATGGTCAGTCAAGGAAAACGACTTGAGGTTTCGTTGAAGATGTGAAACCCTAAATGGAATCATCTTGTCCTACTCTTGGGTCACTATCACTGTTGAACCAAGGGAGGGAATATGGGTTCAAATTTTTATATATAAAAAAGCCATGGGAAGAGAAAAACATGAGACATTGTTATGCTGGCCAAATTGCTATCAAAGTAACACCACATCTCATTTTTGAAGAAAATGAAGTGAGAACACTAGCATGTTGGCCATATTTCTTCTAAGCAACCCAACATCTAAGTGAGAGCAGAAGAGTCCACCATTAGAGAGTCCTCACACTTATTTTGAGAGAGAGGAGAAACTTGCAAAGAGACTAAGGAAAGGGACCTCCTTGCTGAGGATATTTGAGCACCATAGCTTCTCTTCAAGTGTTTTAGGATTCTATTATATTCTTCTACCACCAACAATCTATAATGGAGTCTTTCTCCATTTATATATTGACATTTTTTCTCCATTGAGTATTTGTTTTATTTGTCCCTTTTGTTTAGGATTATGTTTCTTCATGAATTACATCCAATACTAATCATGCTTTGTTTTGTTTAAGTCTGTTTACTAACAATACCAACTATCTCTGTGATCCTTTGCAAGGAACAACCACCTGTTAAGAATGTGTTATTTGGTACTCCATTTCCACAAAAACACTAACACAAATTTGGTGACTCCACTGGTTTCTTTTCTTTGTTCTAATGGTTGTTTTACAGGACCTCCTCTCTAAATAACCAATTACAAGGTGCTCAGTACATCTCTATATTTTTTTAAGGACCCTTTGGACCTGTTATGAGCTTCAGGCAATGAATTTTTTCTCTTTGTTCTCGCTCGCACGGCTTTTGATTAGATAGACACGTTGGTGCACGTATGTGTTGGAAAAACATGTGTGGTCTCTAGAAAGAAAGAAAAGCCCTGTATTTTTCAATTTTCAGGTGATTGGAAACCTTTAGTGAATTTCCTTCACCATTGCACTATGTTATTTTATTTTTTTCGTTTTCCTTATTGTTGTACTAACCATAATTAGTGGGGCGATTATATTTTTTTCTTATTTTTTATATTTTAAAAAACAAGCATAACTTAATTAGGGATAAGAGTAAGTGGAAAAATTCCACACATGTTTTTCAAACTATTTTCTAAATTTTGTGTAAATCACAAAGTTTAATTAGTAAAGGAGTAAGTGGCCCATCATCCACAAATATTGCTACTAAACAAGATATTTTTACTTTTGAAAATAAAATCCATACAGGTGAAGTAGATTTGAAAACAGAGGAATAACCTGTTCAGAGTTTTTTAGTAACCTAATGTTTCAGACTTCATAAGTGAGTCCATCACTTGGCATTCACCCCTGATGATGGAATCACTTATGAAGTCTGAAACGTTGGGTTACTAAAAAACTCTGAACAAGTTATTCTTCTGTTTTCAAGATATTTTTATTTTCATTGGATTTGGCACTGGGGCCAAATGTTAGTATAGAAAGCAAGTAATCTTTGCTTCCCTTGCTCTTTTATGCGAACCTGGGCTTGCATATGAATTCTTTATCAAATGATTTGGATTCCCCATCACCATTTAGTTCCACATAGTGTAATTAGAAGAATTATAAGTGATCAAGTGGATCAATTGTATGATCAAAATTCAAAGTTATAAGAATGGAACGAAACTAGCATGCTTGCATAGATCTCATTGTTTTGAATCTGATTCATTTTTTTGTGTCAAACCGACAATGTATGCTCCTGTAATCGCGATCTCTTTATTTTTTAAAACAAGAAATTTTTTTGCATACATGCTGACTGTGCAGTCTGTACAAGTGATGTCATTTTGATGTCAGCATGATGATTGGGCATACAGAGGACCATTCTAGGCTTGACATGTGGCAAGTTGTACAGGAGGGTACGTGACTTAATATGGTTGGATGGTTTGTTGTTTGGGTGGAACAATGAGAGGCTACCACGTGCCCCAATCGGACGCTGCCACGTGGCACCTCCACATTGGCCAAAATATTTTGAATGTTCTAGTTGAGGTCGGCGAGGGTTGAACCCGTAATCTTCAACCAGAAAGAGTGTTACCAAACTGTTATACCATCGATGTTATGAAACCAGCTCCAAAAATATAAGAAAAGAGAGATCAACGCCTTAGAAATAAGCCACTTCAAGGGGGCAACCTCATTTACATTATATAAATGAAAAATTATTGGATGATACAAATGACAAAACATCCTTCTATATATAGGAGTCCATGGGGTCACAATATAATCCTAGCCAACCTAACAATAATAATGTAAGGGCACAATAATAACAATATGGGGGTTACAAGGTTACAACAATAACAATAAGGGGGTTATACTAACTACAATAAGGGACTACACTAGTAATATAGGGTCCTAACATGCCCCTCCTTCAAAAAAGTGTTTTCCGCAAAGCTTGAGTAGCTCTGGATGCTTTTATATAAAATTCTCATCCTCCCATGTAGAATCTTCAGTGGGTAAGTTCTTCCACTTAATGAGATACTCTGAAATTGATCGATTTCGTAGCTGTCAATTTCTTATTTCCATGACTACTTCAGGTTCCAATATGATTTTCCCTTCCTCATCATGTTCTGTAAATATTGTTTGAACTAGAAGTTTGTCACCTATACGCTTCTTTAAGCATGAAACATGGAAAACTATATGCACTCGCGAAGAAGAAGGAAGCTCCAATTTGTATGCCATAGTACCAATATTTTGCAACACCTTGTAAGGACCATAGTACTTTGATGACAATTTATTATCCTTCTTAGCTTGATTAAGGGACATTTGTTTGTATGGTTATAGCGGTAAAAATACCCAGTATCCTACATCATAACTTCTCTCGCTGCGATGTTGATTTTCCTGTTGTTTCATTCGATTTTGTGCCAAATTTAGGTTATCATTTAAGAGTTGGAGAACTTGTTTTTGATGCTCGATGTGATCTTCCACTGCTTGAACCTTAGAATTTTCTCTTAAATATGATGTGATGGAAGGTGGATGATATCCATAAAGTTCCATAAATGGGGTCATTTTCTCTGTAGTATGGAAGGAAGTGTTATACCACCATTCAGCCAGAGGTAATCATTGGAACCATTGTGTTTGTTTATCCAATACAAAACAATGAAGATATCCTTCCAAATATTTGTTCACTATCTTAGTTTGACCATCAGATTTAGGATGATAAGACGAGCTATGAGCTAGTTGAGTACCCAAACAAGAAAATAATTATGTGCAAAAAATTCCAATAAAAATGGGATCTCTGTCGCTTACAATAATCTTTGGGTTTCTATGTAGATTTTGAATTATTTCCATAAATGCAGTAGCAACTGTACTTGCTTTTAATGGATGAGATAATGCACAAAAGTGTGCATACTTGGTAAGTCTATCAACTACCACCATGATGACACTCTTTCCTTTGGACTTAGGTAAACCTGTGATAAAATCCATTGAAATCTCCTCCCAGTGTTGACTTGGAATGGATAAAGGTTTTAGAAGACCCGGGGTCTTAATTGTCTCAACTTTATTTTGCTGGAAAACCAAACATTCGGCCACAAAATTTTGAATATCAGATTTAAGGCCATCCCAAAAAAATATTTCTTCATCCTATGGCAAGTTTTTAAAAATCAGGAGTGTCCTCCTAAAGGAGAAGTGTGAACTTCCAAAAGAATATTTTGTTTTAGTTTGGAATTAATACAAGTATATAAGCAATCTTTGTACCATAAGGAATCATTTTTCCAACTAAATGTATCAGATGTACTAGGATCTTGCCTCAACTTTTGAATGAGTGTCCACATTTCTTCGCCCTTCTTCCATTCATCCCTTACCTTGGTTATCCAATATGGTTGGATAATATAAATGGCACAAAGCAATTCTTCCACCTCTTCATCCTTTCTTGAGAGTGCATCTGCAACAACATTTAGCTTCCCTTTTTTGTATATGATTTCAAAGTCATAACCCAACATCTTTGTGACCCATTTTTGCTGCTCTTCTGAAGATAGTCTTTGTTTCAAAAAGTGTTTAAGACTATCATGATCAATTTTTACCTTGAAACGTCTCCCCATTAGGTAAGGTCGCCATTTATTTAGTGCATGTAGTATTGCCAACATTTCCTTCTCATAAATAAATTTATGTAAATGCTTTCCTTTGATTGGACGACTTTCAAAAGCAACGGGTCTTCCTTCTTGCATTAAAACAACGCCAGTTCCATTTCCTGAGGCATCACATTCCACAATAAAGGTTTTTGTGAAGTTTGGCGTAGCTAAGACCTGTGATAGGAACATTGCCTCTTTAAGATGTTCAAAGGCCTTAGTTGCTTTAGGAGTCCATGAAAATGCATCTTTCTTCAATAATGATGTTAGAGGTGTTTATATTCTCCCATAATTCTTAACAAACTTGCGATAATACCCTGTTACCCTGAGAAATCCTTGCAACTGATTTATTTTTGTGGGGACTTTCCATTCCTTAATGGCTTTAATTTTGTTAGGGTCTACCTTAACACCCTCATGAGATACAATATGACCCAGATATTCCACCTCTTGTACTCCAAAGAAACATTTGGAGGCTTTTGCATATAATTGTTTCTCATCTAATAGTTTGAGCACCCTATTAATATGTTGAACATTATCCTTCCAAGACCTGTTGTAGATTAGTATATCATCAAAAAATACTACCACAAATTTTCTAAGGAAGGGTTTGAAAATGGAATTCATCAACCCTTGAAATGTGGAAGGTGCATTGGTAAGGAAAAAAGTCATGACCAAAAATTCATAATGACCCTCATGAGTTCGAAATTTTGTTTTTAGAATATCTTCAGTCTTCATTCTAATTTGATGATATCCTAAATGAAGATCCAACTTGGTAAAATAAATTTCTCCATGTAGTTCATCCAATAATTCATCAATCACAAGAATGGGAAATTTATCTTTAATAGTGAGCTTATTGAGCTCCCTATAATATGGAAACATGTGCCATGATCCATCCTTCTTGTGCACCAATACTACTGGAGGAGAGAAAGAACTTTGACTAGGTTGAATTATACCAGCCTCTAACATTTCTGCAATCATACGCTCAATTTCACTCTTTTGGACATAAGGATATCTGTAAGGCCTGATGTTTGGAGGAACACTTCCTGGAATGAAATGAATATCATGATCATGATCATGAATAGGTGGGAGTCCTTTGGGAGTTTCAAACACCTTGGAATGATTGTCCAAGACTTTTTGGAGATTTGAAGAAATAGATGATTTTGATGTTGGAACTTCTAGTTAGCATAACTGTGTAATTACGCCCTTTTGTTCTTTCTTCATAAGCTTTTTCATGACATTAGAGCTTATTATCTTTCCCAACTTCCTTGTGATACCCCCTAATTCAAATTCCTTTCCTTTCGAAAAAAATTTCAAGAAAATTTCTTGAAAATTAAAAGCCATCGTCCCCAAATATTGTAACCATTGTACTCCTCATACAACATCAACACCTCCTATTGGAATGGAAAGCATTGGACTATTCAATACGTATTCCCTCATGGTTATCTTGATATTATGGAATTTTCCAGAGAAATGTATAGTTCTTCCATTTGCAACCATCACTTGACATTCTGGTGCTGGGTATAGGAAACAATTCAATTCCTTGGCTACCTTACAATGAATAAAATTATGGTTACTACCCGAATCAATCAACACTATTCCCTTTTTTCTTGATATGTCCTTATATCTTGAGAGTTTGAGGAGTGGTGATTCCTGCCAATGCATTACATGATATGGTCGAACTCATTTCTTCTTCCTCTAGGGTTGGTTCCTGGTGTATATCGTCTTCTTTTGAAGTTTCTTGTTAATTTTCTTCCTCCTCTTCACAATCTATTTAAAATAATTTCATCTAAGAACAATTATGACCTTTAGTTTATTTTCTATCACAATTGTAGTAAAGACCTCTTTCACTTTTTTCTTCCAATTTTTGCAGTGTCAACATTGTAGGTTTTTGAAGTCTAGGAGTAGCAACACTTCCATCTTTATAGATGTGAGTGGTAGGCTTCCTTGTCTCCATAATTTTACATTCAATTTTTCTTGCCAACCTGGATGCCTTCTCCATTGAATCATGTTCCCAAAGGTGAACCTCATGTTGGATGCTATCCTTTAAAGTCCCTATGAAGACATCAATCATGTGTTCCTCTAGAATACCATTTACCCTTATATTCAATTTTTGGAAGTCCTGAATGTGCTCTACCACTGAACCCTTTTGTTTGAGATTTATCAATTGGCTAAAGAAGGTGTTGCTCTTTGTATCCTCATAATGTGTTATCATTTCCTCCATAAAAATTGACCAATTGACAATTTTTTTACGAGAGCAAAGCCATAGATACAATACAAATGTATTTTGTTGGCAATATGATGCAGAGTGTTGTCCTTGATGGCAACCCACTTGATGAAGATGATGGCAATCTACTTAACGCAGTTGTTCTTGATGATTGATGAGTTTATTAATGATGTAAATCTGATGTTCTACAAGTAGCTCAGAAGGTGCAGAAGAAAGAAATATCAGTAAGGGCCAAAACAATGATGAAAAGTGTATGTCACAAGGCATACGCGGGTTTGCTTAGGAGAAGTAGCGTATGCATGCAGGGAATAACGTTACAAGTCGCGTATGGTCAATTGCGCTCTAAATGTGTAAAACCAGGGGTTACTACCATGGTATTGACACATTGTATTAAGCGCTGGATTGTCTAATTGATCCCGTCCAGGAATACCATCGAAAGTGATGTGTTTTTGGCTCATGGTATTGAAAAGGGAAAAATCTATATAAGGAGAAGAAAATCATTGTGCAAAGTGTGTGCAACATGTCTGGGTTTGAATGAATACTTCTCTCTGAAGTATATCTGAATGAAATGGGTAACAGGTTGATGATAGATCTGAATCTGTGATGCACCTATGAAGAAAATGATGAAGAAGGGAATCTAGATCCAAAATGTATTTGTATCTTCTAGATCTATTTATGGAATGTTCTGATCTGAGATAAGGCGAACATGTTTCTGAAGTGAAGGGTAAAATCTGAGCTATGCATCTGTTCGGAAGAATTGCACTGAAATGTCTGAAGAAGTATATGCAGGTTCGTTTCGGTAAAAGCACGTGTATACGCAGATCTGATGAAGGAAAAGAGCATATGTCCAGTTATGGTTTTTCTGTAATATGTGCAGAAGTATACGCGGGTTTTTATGGAATAAAGCACGTATATACACAGGATCAGTGAAAGGAAAGTGCATATTAAAACTAGGGTTTTCTGAAGGTTGTGTTATGTGATGTCTGATCTGTTCTGCTGTGTTACTGCTATTTGTTGATGATGTATGATTGAGCTTAAATGTGTGGAGTGGGTCCAGTCTGAAAATATGATGAAAAGTGGCCTGCAAGTTATGTTCTAAAGGAAGCTGTTGGATCCAGTGTGAAAATTGATGAAACGTGGTCCATATAGGTACCAAGGGTTGTAGCCTTCAGTCAGGGGGTTGTATCTCCCTTCCAGGTGAGGCTGGTAAACGAGAGCAGGGGGTCGTAGCTCCCTTCCAGGAGAGGCTGGTAAACAAGAGCAGGGGGTTGTAGCTCCCTTCTAGGAGAGGTTGGTAAATGAGCGTAGGTGGGTGCCTGCGTGCTGGTATGAGTCTGCGCCAACACATAGTGTAAGATGTTTTCTTTATAATAAAATATTGAAGGTTGAGACAACGACATGGATGGTTTTCTCCCGACTTGGGTTTCCACCTAAAATCCTGGTGTTCTTGTTTGATGCTTATGTGTGATGGTTTATTCTGTTATTACTGCACATGCTTACTATTATCTAATCATCAGAAGAATGAATGTTGCATATATCTAAGTAAAGAATTTATGGCATAATAATATCTCTGTATATACGCGAGTTTTGTGAAGGGTATCTGCGTATATACGCGAGTCTGGTTCAGTAAAGTAGCGTATGGGTTTTAGAGCATGAAAAAGTAAAAATTTTTGAGTATGCCCTAAATACTGATTCACCCCCCCCCCCCCCTCTCAGTATTTTTCCCAACATATTTTGTTCTAAATATAAAGTTTAAATGCGTACCTTTTGTGTGTTTTTCACATTATTGAGATCAAAATATTGTTCCATCTGTAGTATCCATGTTACGGGATCCTTTCCATCAAAATTCTTCATATCTATCATTGGAATATTGTGGGTCTTCCATCAAACATTCGTGCTTATGAAATCACGATTAAAATTTATTTTGTTCTCATCATGGGTTTCCTCTACTATCTTTTCGCCATTAGGAATCATTTCTTGTATCAACTTTGACAAACCTTCCTTCAAACCTTCCATTTTTTCTTCCATGTCTTCCATTCCATTCTTCAAACCATCCATCTTAACTTCCACACCTTTCTTCAAACCCTCCATATTAGCTTCCATGCCTTTCTTCAAACCATCCACCTTTGCTTCCACACCTTTATTCAAAACTTCCATTTCATTTTTTGTTGCTCTTTGCAAGAGTGAAATTTGGTGCACTTGATTTTGTAATTTGATATATCATGTTGCACTTCTTCATCTTCATGAGACATAGTAGAGTATTCTGAGGGCTTAATGGGTGTTTAATTCTTTTTAGGGGGAATTTTAGAACCCAATACTGATATATATGCTTAAATATGCCCTTGGAATCATTTCAAACTGATTTTTCAAACAAGACTTATGCAATTTGAGAAAAACACACACCTTTTTCTTGCTTTTGAGAAGCTCGATATTGAAACTTAATTATATTTGTGATTTCAGAACTTCAATATCTGAAATTTGGTCCTCTTGTAGCCCTCTGAAACTTCTTTATAATTCCATGGGTCTAACCTGATTTGGGTGCTTCAAGACAAATTTATGCCCAATCTCCCACAATGCCCTAATTATGGATTAGTCAGTAAAGCGAACTTGTACGATGTGCCACGTGTCATTGTTTCCTCCTTCAACTCTGAAATTGATACAAGGAAAACTACCATCCATGTAATTTTGGCCAATTTTTACATGATTCTAATCTGATGCTTAGAGACAGAGTTACGACAATTTTCCCAAGGTAACCTATTTTAGATGAAATTTGGGAGCCTACAAAAATTCTAACTTCCACAGATGATATCTCCGAAAATATTGCGAAACAAGATCTGAAATTTTTACACGACGTTCCTCAAGATTTCAGCTTCGCGTGATAACAATTTCAGCTTATGAACCTTCGTAGAAAACAAGTTATAGCGAAAATTCCACGATTACCTATTTGGAGCAGGAAAACCCTAGAATCGAAAGCTCTGATACCAAATGTTATGAAACCAACTCCAAAACTAGAAGAAAAGATAGATCAACGCCTTATAAATAAGCCAATTTGAGGGGAAACCTCCTTTACGTTACATAAATGAACAATTCTTGGATGATACAAATGACAAAAACTCCTTCTATATATAGGAGTCCATGGGGTCAAAATATAATCCTAGTAGACCTAACAATAATAATGTAAGGGCACAATAATAAGAATATGGGGGTTACAGGGGTACAACAATAACAATAAGGGGGTTATACTAACAACAATAATGGAATACACTAGTAATATAGGGACCTAACAATCTTATTGCGTCTTATTATATATATGGCAACAACCATATTTGATTTTGAATAACGCACCATTTGGGGGGCAGGTCGGGACTAGCCCTAGGCCGCGTAATTGTGCCCACGAGAATACGAGGTAGGACTAAGCGGCAAGGCTTTGACTTGACCCCCATATATTATTAAAATATTCATTTCATAGTAAATATCGAAAAAATTAATTAACCCACAAATTGTGCCGACTGTTAGCCAAAAAGTTTCTCAGTTAGCAATTTTTGGGCTGGACTTGTAGGACGAATAGCTGAGAAACTTGGGGATATCATAAATTATTTAGTTTCTTCCTCTTTGGGAGCATAAAGAGGCTAGACAGGGATTTTTGATAGTTCTGAAGCCATTAGAGTTATCAGTACAACCATTTGAGCACTATAACCAGACGTAAACACCATTTTTTTTAGCATAATGAAAGAGGCCCAACCATTGGAAGCTGGACCAGGAGATGTAGCCTAGGAGGGGTGAACCCCTTCATCATTTGTTGTGTTTTTTTTAGTATTATGGTGATGTTGTCTTATTTTTTCTGCAAAAACTGAGTTTTAATTTCATGTTTATGTATTTGTGAATTTGACATAAGAGGCTTAAAACCCTAATCAATCACTTGTAAAATTTACATAATCCTCAAGAAATTTCACATACATATCAGTTTGGTATCAGAGATTAGGTTTTCTTTGTTGCTATGAGGGTTTAATTTTTTGCAAGTGTGTGTGATTCTTACAAAGTTGAAGCTTAAGAAAGGAGAAGGAAAGCTTGTGGTTGCAAGTACTTAAGTGAGTTCAAGGACAAGGAGAGGAAATTTGCCACAATCTCCACCAAAAATTTCACCTCAAATTGTACTTGAAGATTCAGCAATCATGGAACATGAGGGAGAGCCTGAAAATACGTTAGAAAATGAGAAAGCTTTCATAAAATAATTCTTTGACATGAAAAAAATGGTGAAATTTCTCTATGAGGAGAGAAACACAAGGTTACAAGGTGAGAGCTCCAATATTTAAAGGGAGATAAGTCTTCAAAAGGAGATGGAGGAGATGGAGACAAGACTCCAAAAGGTAATGGGAATGGTAACAAACCACCGTTGACACCACCATGCTTATTCCACAACAAGCCCTTCCAAAACACCTCCACATTCTCCAAAGGAACATGGTAAAACTCCACTGTTGAAACTTGACATAAAATTTGAATTTCCCATGCATAATGGAGAGGTAACTACTGAGATATTATATAATTGGGTTCGTCATCTTGAAGTGTATTGCAGGATGCAAAGGAACAAGGATGATGACACCAAGATTCAACTTGCTTCATTAAGGTTGAAAGGTGCAACTCTTCTTTGGTAGGAAGCCAAAACTCAAGAGGACATGAAGAAACTTGGTAAGGTCTTAACCTCTTAGAATTATTTTTTTGCCACATTGAAGACAATTATATCTATTAGCATACATGAAAAAGGCCATAATGGATTGGTAGAACTTTAGGCAATTAAAGTGTCAAAGTGTGAAAAGCTATACTCAAGAGTTTAGAAGCAAAGCACTAATATTGGGTGTAGATTTATCATCTCAAGATACTTTGTTGAAATAAATTGGAGATTTACATAGCTATATGAGACATATTATAGTCATGTTTAACCCTACAATTTTATATGAGGTTTTTGTACAGGCTACACACCTAGAAGCAAGAGGGAAAAATGTTCCACAAGAGGGAAAAAAAAATCCATTTAAAAGTGGAGACAAAGGAAAGGGTAAGTTCAAAGGACAAGGGAAGAAGAATTCTTCCATCAAGAAATATGGAGAAAAATTAACATGCAAACGCTATGAAAAATATGGTCACAATGAAGAACATTGTTGGAAAATTCATCCTGAGATGAGACCCAAAAATTTCAACAAGAAGGGAAAGAAAAAGACAACTGCAACTACATAACATGATTTAGGATCCGATTTGGGAGATGAAACAAAGATCACAACTATGGGTTTGAAAGGTAAGGACATAGCAAGTACTATTTCTTCAAGTTGTCTCTATGATACTCAAGATGAGAAAACAATAATTGAACGTTTCTATATTCGAGTTATTTCAAAGAATACAAAAATTGATACACTCTTTGATAATGGTTCATAAGAAAATCTTATTTCTGAATACTTAGTCCAGAATATGAATTTAGAGACCATTCCTTATCCAAGAACTTATCCTTTAGGTTGGATATGTAAGAATGAAAATTTGCAGGTGGTGAGGAAATGCATACTTGGATTTGCAATTACTGCAAACTTTCTTGATGAAGTTGAACTTGATGTAGTTCCACTTGATATTTTTGTTATTGTTTTGGGAAGCCCATATCTGTATGATAGGAAAGCTATTTTTCATAACGATGAAAAAAAATATCACTTGTTCAAATATGGTATTGAGTGCATTGTTAGATAACATTGACAAAAACTAAACCTTTCACTTGTGAATGCTTGAAAAATTAAGAAACTTATTAACTCTAGTAAGAATTTTTTGCTTCTAATGGTCAAACAAAAGAATGATGTTGATAATGAAGCCTTTCAAGTTTGTGATTCAAAGTTGAAATATAATTTGGTTGAGGTTCTTAACCAGTATGATGAGATGTTTTTGGAGCCTAAGGGATTGCCTCGTAAAAGAGGAAGCCAACATGAAATCCAATTGCAACAAGATTTTACTCTTCCTAACATTGGCATGTACACGATATTAGTGATGGAAAATGATTAAATTAAAAAAAAATCCAAGAGTTTCTTGAAAAGGGAATCATCCGACCAAGTACTTCGCCATGTGGTTCACCTATTGTTTTGGTGCCAAAGAAAGATGGAACATGGCGCATGTGTGTGGACTTTAGTGCATTGAAGAATACTACGGTAAATAATTGTTACCCACTTCCTAGAATTAATGATTTACTTGATCAACTGAAAGATGATGTGTATTTTACTAAGTTGGACCTGAGTAGTGGCTATCATCAAATCAGAATCGTTGAAGGAGACATATGGAAGACAACATTCAAAACAAATCAAGGTTTTTTTGAATGGTTGGTTATGTCCTTTGGCCTTTGTAATGCTCCTTCTACTTTCATGCATGTGATGAATGATGTGTTGAGGCCTTTTATAGATGACTTTATGATAGTATATTTAGATGAAATAATAATTTTCAAAAAGTCCCGTGAAGAATATGTCACGCATGTCAAAAAGTATTAGATGTCTTGAAGAAATAACAATTGTTTTTAAAGATGTCAAAATGTGAATTTGGAAAAACTTCTTTAGTCTATTTGGGTCATATTGTTGGAGGAGGTGAGTTGAAAATATATCCCTCCAAGGTTGAAGTAATTTTGAATTGGCGAAGGCCCAAAATAGTGACAGAGGTTAGAATTTTTTTGGGATAAGCCCAATATTGGAGGAAGTTTATTGCTAATTTTTCTTCTATCGCAATTCCATTGCATGGATTGACAAGTGTGAAGCATGTTTTTCAGTGGGGAGGTAAAAAAAAAAAGAATTTGATGCATTGAAGGAAAATATTAGTTCAACTCCTATACTTGTACTTCTATACTTGAGACAATCATTTGAGATACAGACTAATGCAAGTGACTATGCCATGGGTGCAGTCCTAATGAAACATGGTAAGCCCATCTATTTTCATTCAGAAACTTTTAATGGTGTGGTGAATAACTATCCTACATATGACAAGGAATTTTACGCATTGGTGAAAAGTGTGACAAAATGGAAACATTACTTGATGGGAAAAGAAAAAATCATTCACACATATCATCAGCCATTGCAATACTTGCAATCACAAAAAAACAATGGAGCAAGCAAGGCACTTTCGATGGATGGGATTTCTTGAACAATTCCACTTGGTGATAAGGTATAAGAAAGTTATCTATAACGAGGTTGCTGATATAATTTCTAGACCAATTTTTAGAGCATCCATTATTCTTAAGCATAATTTTGTCATGCATGAGAGCTATGTTGAACAATATTATATAGATAGTGATTTCAAAGATGTATATGAAAATTTGTGTCAAGGTAACCAAGTAGAGGAATTGAATTATCATGCGCATGATAACTTGTTTTACCATATTGGAAAGCTTTGTATTCCATAGGGGGAGAGATTCAACATCATAAGGGAAGCACATACTTCTCTTATTGTTGGTCATTTCAGTGTAGTTAATACGGTGGCACAATTACAAAGGTATTGTTATTGGCCTTGTATGCCTGAAAGTGTGTCGCAATTTGTAAGAGGATGTTCATTATGTGTTGTTAGTAAGGCTAGCAACAAAAAGTTGGGATTGTATACACCACTTCCTGTACCTTATAATCCATGGGAGAGTGTTTCTATGGATTTTGTGGGAGGTCTACCTATGTCTAGGAGAAGTCATGATTATCTTTAGGTAGTTGTGGATAGGTTTAGAAAAATGTGTGTTTTGATGCCTTATAAAAAGTAGGTTATAGCTGAACAAATCAATTAGTTATTCTTTCAGAATGTATGGGTGAATTTTGGGTTACCCACATCCATTGTTAGTGATCGAGATTCTCGCGTTGTCAGAATTTTTTGTACAAGCTAGTGGGGAATCATGGACACCAAATTAAAAAATATTATAACATTCCATCCGCAAAAAAAAAGACCAAACAGAGGTGGTGAATAGAATGGTGATACAAATTATTCGTGGGTATTGCAGCAAGCATCCTAAGTTGTGGGATGAACATTTTCACTATATTCAGCATGCTTACAACTAGGCCAAGTACTCTTCGACTCAAACATCGCCATTTGAGGGATGTTTGGGACACTTGCCTAAATCTCCTTTAGATTTTATATTTGGGAAAGATATTGATATTGATGGTCATAGTGACATAGAAAAAGCTAAAATATTCATTGAAAAAGTTCAATTGGTACATATAAGCATGGTGTAGATCACAATTTCGAAGTTGGTGATGAATTTTGGCTTCACATTAGCAAAGAGAGACTCCAAGGAGAAGGTAAAAAATTGAAACCAATTCGATATGGTCCATTCAAAATTCTGGAAAAGATTGGTAATAATGCGTTAGGGTTGGATTTGGCTTCATATATGAAAATTTATGCAGTTGTTAATGTTGAGAATTTAATATTGTATGAGCCTCCTTTGATTGAAAATTTATCCTAGATATCTTGAAGAATTGCAACAAGACACTATCCTTAACAGAAAAAAAGGGAAATGTCAAACACCTTCGTGTGGGGCTCAAGGGTACAAATCCACCAAAGCCAAATGGATTGAGATTGGAAGGGTGAGGGAACTGTACCCTCATCTGTTTTTTCACTGAACGTGATCTTTTGGGGTCCAAAATCTTCTAGTGGGGAGGAATGATCTAGTGGATCAATTTTATGCTAAAAAATGAAAGTTCTCAGAATGGAACAAAACTAGCATGCTTGCATAGATCTCATCATTCTGAATTTGATGCAAATTTTTTCACACAAAACCGACACTGTATTCTCATGTAATCACGATCTATTCATTTGTACAAACAAACAAATGTTTGCGGCCTGGTGACTGTGCAGTCCATACAAGTGATGTCATCATGATGTCATCATGATGATTGGGTGTACAGAGGCCCTATCTAGGCTCGACACATGGCAGGTCATATAGGAGGGTACGTGCCTTAATATGGTTCAATGGTTTTTTGTTTGGGTGGACCAATAAGAGGCTACCAGGTGGCCCAATCGGAGGTTGCCATGTGGCATCTCCCAATTGGCCAAAATATTTTCAGGTTGGAGTAGAGGTCAGAGGGGGTCAAATCCATGAACTCCACCAGCAAGACCGATGCCCAACCATTACACCATCACATTTTGTCTTATTATATATATGGAAACAACCATATTTAAGTTTGTATAATGCGCCATTTGGGGGGGGGGGGGTCGGGGCTTGCCCCAACCCTGTTCACCATGCCCACGAGAGATACAGGCTGAGACGAGGGGTTGGGACTTAGACCTGCCACCCCATATATTATTAAAATATTTGGTCCAAAGGTGATATTGGAAAAATTAATGAACCCAAAAATTGCGCAGGCCATTAGTCAAAAAGTCGCTTCATTAGCGATTTTTGGGGCTTCGTTAGCGAAGAAACTTGGGGATATCATAAATTCTTCAGTTTTTGGCCTTTTTGACAGTTCTGAAGCCATTGGATCTATCAATACAACCATTTGAGCAATGTAACTTTATGTAAACACCATTTTTTTAGCATAATGAAAGAGGCCCAACCATTGAAAGTTTGACTAGGAGATGTAGCCCAGGAGGGGTGAACTCCTTCATCATTTGTTGTTTTTTGTTTACTATTATGGTGATGTTGTATTATGTTTTCTGCAAAAAATGAGTTTTAATTTCACATTTATGTGTTTATGAATTTGACATAATAGGCTTAAAACCATAATCAATCACTTGCAAAATTTACATAATCCTCAAGAAATTTCACATACATATCAGTAAGCAACCCATTATCTGCGCATAATTTCTATTTTATGCAAGGAAAAAGAAAACACTTAGTGTAATTATAGGGATATAGTAAAGGATCATTGCATATCCACATATTATCACACTTTCTATGTTCACTTCGACACACACTACACATTTGTAATATTTGCATAGGAAGGCATTTGATACTCAGAGATTTTTGTGCTTAGCTTACCTTTCCTTACCAATTCACACCCTAAGAAAAGTCAAGACAATTAAAAACAACCATAAATTCTGTTATCACTCAGATTGAACCTCAAGGCTGAGAGAGGCAATCTCGAGGTAACCTCAAACCAAACTTTGGACTTTGTATCTAGCCCTACCAAGTAAGAAAGGGATCTCTCGATAAAATCATAGCCAAGAGGGCTGTATGAAAAATATTTTAGGCTAGCTAAGGAATAGAGGGGGTTTTGATTTTGATTTTAGGGTTTGTTGGATCACGAGGAGTCAAACAGCTAGGGCATTGAAATTAGGTCAAAATCTATAGGGGTTTCAAGGGGAAAGGTAGGTATAAGGTTTTAGACATTAAAAGATGATTGTTTGAGGTGAAGAGACTGGTGAGGAGCTAGGAAAATCATATGAAATGTATTTTTCCTAAACTGAAGATAATGAAGACATTATACTAAATTTCCCAAAACAGAGCATAAATACATATGGATTCTGCCTTTAAAACTTGAAATATAGTATATTATAGACATTATATGGTTTATGAATTAACAATACATTCAAAAAAATTGATAATAGAGAGGAAAATATGTCTAAAATTCATACCACATGGATCCCAAGAAAATAGCTGCAAATGTCTATTAATGTCCAAGCCTAACTGATATACAAAGATGTCTCTTGATATGCCAAATGCTCCAAGTGAGTCCAACCATTACAATGACTGAGAGAATACATAAAATAGAATTCAAAACCACTCTCCCTAGCCTCAGGGAGTAGAATCTATGAGAGGAGGAGCTGCTTCACCTACTCCCAAGCAGTATCTGAAGACCAGGAAAACTCAACAATTTTCCTTTAAAATAGAGGAAACAGATTCATTTGACCTCTAGAGGACTTATATGATGCATCTACCCTAGATAAAAGTGAAAACATGATATTTACATCCATATTTACCATTTACATCAGTAATTTTCCTATTTTTCTAATCAAAAAGTCAAAAAGTCAAAAATGTTGAAAACAGTGAAATTTGCCAATTCCTTGGTAAATGCGCAGCGCCATGACAAAAAAATGGCCTGTCTTGCAGCCAAGTTTTGGAGGCCTTCCCGATGTCCAAATGAGCTCCATGATAGCTCATTGGAAATATCTCTATGTCTCGTTTCCAAATATTCCTCCAGTTTTCAAAATGGTGTCCATCTGCCCTGCGAAAAACCTTTCTCCCAATACTAATAAACGTGCAGTGCCAAGGTGAAAAAGAGGCAGAAACATTATTTTTTGTGGTTTTTTGCCTCTTTAAGGGACTAGTTCTGCTCCAAATCCACTGAAACTTGTTGAGGTTGATGTACTCATCATTATGAACATGAGGATGCTTACCATTTTCCATTCGGATGTCCCAAAAAAGAGCACAGCGTGAGTAGTGTTGCACGTTTAGCCAATTTTCTATGTGCTAAACTGTAAAAAATCAAAATTTGCACAAAGTGTGCCAAAATTGTAAATTTTATTGCTGATCAAGGGTTGGAGGATTGGAGGGATACCTCAGCAATAATTTTTAACTTCTCCTTCTCCTTTGACTCAGTCAAAGCCCGAATCTTTGCATGGGCTCATTTGAGTTTGGCCCTTTCAATCTTGTTTCTCATGGCATAGTGTTTTTCCATATTCCTCTGAATGTCAATGTCCTTCTTTGATTTCTATAGCAGGCCCTCCAGATGAAAATTATTTCTCTCAAGCCAAGACTCTTTGTCTCTTCTAATCTCTATGGCAAGCAACTCACTTGGAGTGAGCTACTCTATCATCTCAACCTCTTTCTATATTTTTTGAGCCATAGCCTTCTTTAGCCCAATTGTCCTCGGTCTCTGTCTCGGAAGCTAATCTTCCTCATCATCACTATCATCAAATTCGCCCAAGGTTTCCTCCAGCAAGGCCTTGGCCTTTCCTGCCTCTCTCCGAGCTCTGATTGTCTTGACCTCACTGATGGTTTGCTTAGTCTTCAGCTACTGATTCTCTATCTCAAGAAAGTCAATCACATATTGTGCCCTATAAATATTAGCTTGAAGCTCACTAATATTTTCCTCCTTGCCTCTGATAACTGCACTAGTGGCTCTATCCTCATCCTCATAATAAATCTCAATCAACTGAAACTCTTGCTCAGTTTCATGTTTATCCTCCTACTCAACAATGATCAGCTATGTAGCCTTTTCCTTGCCCTTGTCTACTTGTTTTGCTGATGAAGAAGGCATGGCCGCTTTCACCCCATGTGAAGAAAACACATGCCTATGGCCTCTCTGATATGTCAAGGAAAATGGCTCAATATCATTCATCATAGTGCAAGCTTCCTCAATATCCTTTTCACTGCCTGATGGTCCAGTATAATGATGTGATGGTGAAGGGTTATAGAAAGGTGATGAGGTAGGATCAACATAGGGTGAATGGATTTGAGTGGGTGGTTATGTATGAACAATGGGATGTGATGGAGAAGTAGGTATGGGAGGATGAGATGAAGAAGGGATATCCTCCTCATGATGGCTAGGTGGGGTAGTGAAAACCTCATTTGAAATGAATGCATCCCATGAAATGTTTTTCTACTGAAGCTGATGCATGACCACCATCTTGATGAGTGAATGATGAAAAAGACTTTGCATTTGTTTATTGTGATCCCTCTTTTGCACAATGTAAGCCATCTTGTCAATGCTGCGGAAAAGATAGTAAGGTAAGTGTAGCATTCTAACTCTAGTGAAATGCATGAGGAGACAGATATGGTATGAGTAGAGTCAGGTAAACCTCCCCTCACAAGTGAAATACTTCATTATTATTTTCATCATAGGGGAATACCATTCAAGGAGATGAGAGAAAGGGAAAATTGATTTCTTGTCATTCTTGTACCTAGGTTTGAGGTAGTGTTCATAATAGCTCATATCCAAGTTTGCTTGTTTAAACCACCTCTCTCCCACACTAGGGATCCCTGTAGTAGCTGCAATGGAATTGGTGGACATATCAAAGGTAACCCCAGCAAGAGTAACATGGTTTTCATGTAGATTGGTGATGAACAGTCTTGTTAACTCCGGGAGATTTTGGACTTGCTGCACTCTCTCAGAGAACTCAAAGTAGCCCACATGCTTAAAGCAAGACACTGTGAGAGGAGAGGACATAAGTTCTCTTGTAGTGATGGGTTCAAACTTGTTTATTTTCCCTCCCTTATGGTCATTTCTTCTTGGCATTTGTGCCCCAAAAATGCCACTATCATCTCTAAACTCTGACTTATGAAACCCTAGGGTATAAGTGAAATGAGATGAGGGGAAGGGGATGAGATGGCTAGATTGAAAGGAGAAGGGAATGAGTGAAGGGGAAAACTAAATCAATGAAAACCATAAATCAATGAAATTACCCTAACCATGACTGATATTTTGTTTAGGAGGATGAAATAAGTGTATAGACAATGATCACAAACTGAAATTAGGGTTTCACTTAAATTCATTCAAGAGTGACCAAATAGCTTAGAAACAAGTCTTATGATATGTACTTACTGCTTAGAAGTGCTTGGAGGATTATAGCAGAAATTTGAAGTAGTTTTGAACTTGTTTGAATGGCTCGAACACTCAGCAAATTTCACTGTCTAGGCGTGCAGCGCCACCGTGTGAGGGCGCAACACCTATCCAAACACGCAGCGCCTTAGTTTGAGCGCACAATGCTAACACAATTCAAATTGGAGTCTCCTCGCAAGGGCACAATGCCACTGGGCAGGAGCGTAGCGCTAGTGCAAACGTGCAACGCCAGTCTTTTGAACGCGCAACGCCGAGGAACTTAGCACAATTGCTCCCAAAAACTCAAAAACTCTTCTCTTGTTGAATACTTCTGATAATTACAAAGGCAACCATGGATCTTTTGAAATGTTTGATAGGCTTTATAGGCATGTGGATTTAATTTAACTTGAAAAACCCACTTTCTAATGTTTGATGTCTTTTTCCTTTTATCACTGATACTCTTTGACTCTTTTTGCATTACAGGCTTGATCAACCTAGAGTTGCCTTTTCTTTTGCTACCCGAGGCTTGACATGATTGCTTTGACAACTTTTGGATTTTATTAATTACATATAATAACATGAAATTACATTTAGAAAGATTTAAAATACATTACATAGGTGAATTTTCTATCAAAATGGCATTTTGATAAAAAAGTCTTCAAACTGAAAATACAACTTAAAAAGTATAATCTTTACATCATGATGATCTTGTTCAATCCCTCTCATATATATGCTGATCTCATCAGAATGAAGGAATGACCTTGAAAAATTAAAAACCCTAATGACCTAATGGGACTCCTTTTTTACCTAATTTTGAATGATATTTTGAATTTAAGACTGCTAAGTGAACCGAGCATTTCCATAGGTGTTATTATGCTCAAGGGGACATGGGAATGAGTCAAAAACATGAATCTTCTGAGGGAGAAAAAAATTATTTTATAAGGACAACCACCAGCAGAACAATTTTTAAGTCATGACCTAATGGAATGATGAAAAATTTATTTAGTATGAGACACCTAAGATGCACATGAAAATGTGTTTTGATCCCTGGTGGAAGTATGCAAAGACTGAAACTAACAAATTGAACCAACTAATTCTCCCCACATGGGTCATAAAAGAAGTAATAGTTCAGGTTAAGACCATTAGGGGTAGGTATCCTATAAGCTACCATGGTAATTTTACATCTATGAAACATAGAAGTTGACTTCTATGTTTCTTAAGATCCTTCAATCATCACACAGAAAATAATACTTGAGCATAACAGAGACTTGATTCAGAGGGGGTTCGACTTAGGTCCAATGCATGTGGTACTCTTTGGGGCTACCTAACCCATCTATTGCTCGGTACTGGTGTAACTAACTATGTAGAAGCTAAATATTCGAACGCTCATGTGGGACGGAGGAACTTTAGTGATCAAAATCTAGGGCATCCTTTCCCTATAGGTTAAGGTGCGGGAAAGACTCGATCCTCATTTCCATTAACTTGGTTGATTCTTCGGCTACTGGAAGGCATTTCCAGTTCTTTCGGGTTGTTTCCCTAGGACCCATCAGAATATATCTCCACAAGGCCCAGTTACTTGGAGACTGGCAAGGATGATCAGGTCTACATAGAATTTTTATCATAAACAAAGAAACAAAAAACCAATTTTTTCTTGATTGATCACATAACTTTATCTAAAGGAAAATTACATTTACATTTTCGCTTTGTTTTATGTATGTGAGTATATTTCATTGATAGCTATCTTCTTCCCTCCAAAAATAAAAATTAAGTCACACTAATAGAAACCATAGGGGACCCCACGACACCTTTTCAATCTAGGCGTTTCTTAGACCTCCTTCCATTACATGGAAGTGCGCTAGGCCTCCCGCCATTTAGGCATAGAGGAGAACATGCTACCACTGTTATAGGATATTCCTTTATTGGGGAGACTTTCTCGGGACCCCTCCCCGAAAAAATATAGCTTTCACGACCTCGGAAGGGTCACCAATTGCTACCCCTTTTGGGAGCTCACATAACACTCCTTTGGATAGCACAAAGAGCACCCGCCAGGGTATTCTTCCTCTGGACTCCCCAAAGAAAACCCCTTTGTATATAGCTTTCCAAAATCGTTTCGTGATGGAAGATAACTTGCAAATAACTTTCTTAGGATATTTTAATCTACCGGATATAAGTAAGCTAACGAATGACCCAATTACACATTGTCTTAATTGGAAATCCATGCCCACCAAGCTCCCTTCAGAAACTCCAAAATTTGAAGGAAATCAAGGTGAACAACCAAGAAACCATGTCATGACTTTTCACTTGTGGTGTTTGTCGAATAGTATTATAGATGATACCATTTAGCTATGACTATTTCAATGCACCCTTACAGGTCCTGCAATGAAACGGTATGTTTACCATCCTTATGCGTCACGTGGAAGATTTAACTCCATAGCTAAAAAATTCCTCACATTCTTCCAACTCCCTATTCGGCACGACTCGGGACTGGAAATTCTCACCCACTTCAAGAAAACCCCCACCATTCACATATCATACCATATTCATGAATGACGAAAAATGTTGTAGCTTGTGCAAATCCCATTTCGACGATAGAGTTCTCCTGGACTTTTTTTTGAGATCCCTCACATTGAAAATTTCAAAATATGTGGCAAATCCATCCCTTCGCAATGAGGAAGAATCCATTAGCAAATCCCAGCAAATATAGCTCATATACGCCTAGTATGGATATATCTATCACGTTCTTGTAGATTCCCCATGCCTACAAATGAATAAAGAGATACCAACCACATTTAATACTTATGATGGATTGATAGGTTCCTTAACCGAAACTCAACCCAAAAAAAGTTACCAATATCCTGGGTATTCGTTTTGTAGTCAAACATTCGATACTACTCAAAATGTACTGCACACACGATACTACCCCAATCAGCCTACACCATTGAAAAATGTGGCTAACAGAATTAACCAATACCATCCCCCATAGGGAGGACCATACCCTCCCCCTCAGGGGAATAAATACTCATCTAGGACTACCGACATATGAGATTCATCCCAAAATGTGTACGCCAATTAGGGACAACGAAACCAATAATCTCCTGTCCCTGTACAACAGCAAAATATACCACCACTGCAAAATAACGCAGGGGTTATTTTATTGCAACCCTCCAAATATCAACAATAATTGTCATTTTACCACGAGAATACCAAAAATCCCCTTAATTTTGCCAATAAAAAATCAAAGAGCAAACCAAATGGATATCCTAGATAGGGGGGTAGCAATCCTCAACCCCCCCTAATGAACATAGGCTAGGGGCAACCCCAACCGAAATTAGAACTAGGAACAAACCAAAAACAAATCTCAAAGTAAAAACAAGACTACCATTATAAGGAAAAATAATTCTTGTGCCATATGTGGGGAATATGGTCATTACACCCACGATTGTCTTGAGCTCCCCAAGTTTAAAATAATCTAGGGAAATATGGGACAAGGGGGGCAGAGCCAGCAACCTACAGTAATGCAGGAACCTTTCCCCTGTCAAGGAGTGGTTAATACTCAACCATATCAACCACCCCAACAAAATAATTCTGGATGGAACACTCATAAAAAATCTCATCATGATATTTACATGGTAGGAGAAGACATTCTCCTACAAACATGAAATAGAAATTATTAAGCTCCCCCAAAGACCAACAAATCTTCCTCAAGCATGAATATGCCTATAGCACTATTGACCATTCCTAGGGTACCTATAGAATCAATGCCAAAAATCGTAAAAGGTACCATGAGGTGCACATAACATAATTCAAAGGCTTCTCATAGCTATAGCATAGTGGCTGACTTGGCTCGGTCCCCCTCTACTATATCCCAGCCCAACATAAATCCTTACTTTCTGCATTAGGCACAATCGACCCTTATTATTCCCACTTAATGGTTTTTGACCTAGATAAAGTGAGCTCACAACTCCCTTCTCTAGTCGCCTTTAAAATCTCAATTTCATTATAGAACATCACCATTCATCGTTGCATCATAGATGAAGGAGCATCCACATGCATCATGCTAAAAACAGTTTGGCAGAATTTAGGATCGCCAGAACTAAAACGTGCCATTAGGGGAATTTTGAGGTCTAAAATGGGCCTTCTAGGAAAAATGTACAACCAAAATAAACTTTATAAGAACCAATAGGATTCAATATGATGATGTCAACCATGGAGGATGATTCACCATTTTTTAAGTAAAAGGGTAAAAATATTAAAAATTAATAAAATAATAAAAATACTTTTTCAACTTATCTCCAAATTTTTTACTCAAATTTCAAGTGGGAATACTCGTTGGATTCAAAATTTAATTCCTCATCCAAGGAGTACCCATGTTGCATACTTTTGATGGACCCTTCTACACAGAAAATGAGAAATACATGAAAAAACGTGATTGCAATCATGTTTTTCATGTATTTCTCATTTTTCGTGTAGTAGGTTACATTGAAAGTATGCAACATGGGTAATCCTTGGATGAGGAATTAAATTTTTCATCCAATGAGTACTCCCGCTCGAAATTTGAGTAAAAAATTTGGTAGATAAGTTGAAAACATAGTTTTTTCTTTTTTCCCTCCAAAATTTGATGATGTAATCAAATCTTATTTTATTATTTCCACTATTATTTAATAATTTCCTTAGGAGGCCCATTTTAGACCTCAAAATTCCCCTAATGCCTTCTGCCCCTATAGGTCTATTTCAAGAGGTACCAATATATCTCACCGGCAAGACTATGCTCATTTACATTGAAGTATTAGATGCACAACTAGATTATAACATCCTTCTTGGATGGAGTTATATGTATGCAATTATTGCAGTAGCATCCTTTGTATTCAGAGTGATGATGTTTCCCCATGAAGCAAAATTCATTATTGTCGACCAAGTCACATATTACGAGAATAAACGTGTAACCTCCCTTGACGACGTGCTACCATATGTAGATTTTTATGTGTAGTTGGTTACAATGCATAAGGATTTCACCCTCAGTCAATTCAAACCATCCACACTCCTCGAAACATACCTCGAAGAACCTCTTGTAGTTCGATAAGAAGCTACAACAACTACGTTAGCTGCAGTGTGCATTATGAGTTCACCAAACACCCAACCGAGTCAGGAAGCAGAGCTCAACAACACAATGTTGCCACCGCTGACTCGACATTCCTGCTATATGTCATCACCCAAACCCCTTTCTTATATCCCCCGCATGGTTTTTTTTTGCACCAAGTCATGGCAACCCTTACATTTCCAAACATTGTTATCATGATACCGGTCTAGTATTTGGCCCCACCGTCCATGTCAAGAAACTAAAGTATCACTTCTACAGGTTTCATCCCTAACACCTCCATGGAGACCATCATGACACAGGAAACACCCATAGCGACACCAGACAGTGCCAACAAAAAGGAGAAGAAAAAAGGGAAGAAGGTGGACACTCCTAAAGTTCCTAAGACATATCCACCTTGTGCATTATGCAATGTAGTTGGCCACCCTACCAACACTTGCCCAGATTTAGAAGAGTTAAAATCCCTTCTACATGGAAAAACTGGGACTGTAACCCCAACTCCACATAAATGAGAAAAGGTCACAAATTTTCAGAGTAAGGCATTACGTACCAACCATGCATGCACCATATGTGCAAAGTACGGGAATTATACCCATAATTTCTCTGAAATCCCACGATATAGAGATGCATTACACATGCTAGTGCAATCCAATTCCTAAGATCCATCATAACACCCATGTAAAGAGGTTTGGACAGATCCAAACCATCTTATACATACTAGAAGAACCAGCATCATGCTCGTACCACCGTTCCCAAACCCGTAAGCACCAAGAAGGCAAACAAAGGCTAGACATCATGTCCCAGTCTACGCTTTGTGCGATGAACCTAATCAATTGATTACTCAATGCCCCAAATTAAGGGAATTTAATCGATGGTACCCAGTCACCCATGTTTCCCAAAGTAATTTATCTAGGAAAATATGTCATACTTTTCAAATCAATAGAAGTAACCATCACATGCGTAATTTTCCCCACCTTTCCCGATTCCGCTCTATGCTAAATTTCATGCATCATTTCATCATTGAAAACTCTGACTTAGTCAGTTCATACTTGGAACTTTCGGATAATACCACAACTCAAGGGAATGAAGCATATAGGTCCATCTTGTGTGTGTTTGAAGAGATAAAACCAAAAAAAATACCATCTCCCTCTTTTCAACATCACCGACCTAAATACGGGAGGAAGACCAAACGCCCCAATAAATAATCGTCTAAACCAAACCTTCCATGTTCCCTATGTGATAAACCCAACCACCTGGTTAACCAATTCCAGGAGTTGGCTAGGTTTGTTGATATTTTTCACATAGTAACCCCTATTCCCCAAATACATATATCCAACCAAGAGAAAATCACTTGTTTTTATTATCGCATATCCTTACAATTTCATCATACGAAGAACTATCAATATCTTCCACGATTGTGAGCAGCCAAAGCAATGTTAAATAAAAACCGCCAAAGGAAGCCACACCATGCTAAAAATAAGACCCAAATATGGAAAGCACGTATAAATTATCCATATCATAACACCAACCAACCATCATTGACTTACATCATGAGTATTACTGGCTCGCATACGATTTAATCAGTAAGTACCTACCTTGTGTGAGACATTTGCACCAACAACTCTCATGGTACAGAAGCATGCCCTATGTTACAAACATTTCAGCATATTAGGATTTAGCATCAGTTTCCTATTGAGGAGGATACATTTTCCCCTTCTACACAAATAAGGATGTACGAACTCCCCCTCATCCAGTAAAAACCAATCGTTACGGAAATCATTTCGCCACTTAATGCTGACGACATGCAACATCACATATGATTCATCTCATCATCTATGGGAACCATGATTTGTGTTGTCTTCTCATAATTTTTTGGTGTCGGGACCGCTACAACTACCATCCCAATAGTAGTCCCATCGATGGTGTAGACCCACCCTATATGTGCTTTTTTCAACCTCTCTTGGTTCTACGACATCAACCACCGAATCATATTCTTTCTTGTCGAACTACACTGTTAGGCCCGAATTTTCTCCTCATGGCCTCACACAAACCAAATCCCCCTTAGATAACCTTTTTCACTCCGATGAAGATATCTTGGAGGCCATGACGAAACCTGAATGTCCATGGGATTCCATTCATCATTGTTTGTTTTTTCTACCTAAAAAATCATTTGTACCTAGAAGCAAACCAAACAATGATATTTACACCATTGAATCTAAATATTTCTCGCCATCACGAAAATTAGACTGGTTCAAAAATCCTATCGCAGTGCCCAACGCATTTGAGTAAGGAGACATGTCAAATATTTCACCTACCATTAAGGTAAATATTTCAAAAATACCTGGTAAAGTCAAAGAAATATCTGTAGGGGAAGCATGCTTCCCAGAAGAAGTAGTTGTGTACACCTCCCTTTTACAAGAATATAGGGATATTTTTGCATGGGATTACTCAAAGATGCCATGCATCTGTCCCACCATTATGGAACCCCATATTGACACATGGCCCGACGCCCTTCCCGTCCAATAGAAACAACGTCAATTACACCCTTCTAAGGAAAAAGAAATCAAACAAGAAATAGATAAACTCCATAAAGCTAGGTTTATCTACCCGATCGCTTATACGTCTAGGGTTTCTAACCTTGTACCTATCATGAAAAAACAGGGCACAAGATGCATTTGTATCAATTTACGACATCTGAAAAAAGCTTGTCCCAAGGAAAATTACCCCACTCCTTTCATCGACCAAGTCATATATGCTTTTTCCAGTCACAAGGACTTATCCTTCATGGATTGTTTCTCTAGGTATAATCATATCCAGATTTGACACATGGATTGATACAATACCACGTTTACCACCCCTTGGTGTCCTTTTCATACCAAGTTATGTCATTCAGTCTTAAAAATGCTGGCACCACCTTCCAGCAAACCATGGACTACATTTTTCATGATATGTCTCATCTCATCCTCGCATTTTTGGATGACCTGACTATACGATACAAGATGCATGCTGACCATTTGGAAGACCTCCACTTGTTTTTTCAACAATCTTGACAATATAACCTATGATTGAACCCTCTCAAGTGTTTATTTTGCTCTAATGCCAGAATATTTCTAGGATTCATTATTTCCCAACAAGGTATTAGAGTCGACCCTCTCAAAGTCCTGGTAATCAAAGAAGTACCACCTCCAAAAACATTTAAGCAGTTACGAATCCTGCAGAGTAATGCCAACTTCTTACTATGCTTTGTCCCCGATTATTCCACTTGCGCATAGAGGTTCCTGCATCTCCTTCATTAATACATCCCTTTCCAATGGGATGAACATGCCCAAAAATCATTTGAAGCATTAAGAGACACATTTTCTTAAGGACTTTGTTGACAACTTCTACCTGACCATTGGACTGGGGGTAGTATGGTGATGCAAACTCATGCGAAAGACCAAGGTGTTGGGAAAATTCCTTGAATATTTCATTTTCGAAATGTTTCCCATGATCTAACACCAATTTTATGATGATCACCTCATCATGGAATTGTTCTAAAAACACACTTTCTCATCCCATATCGCAAAGGATCATTTTCCAATCTACCATTTCATATTTTTTGATGGTGCTTCTTCATGGTCGCAAACCTTAGCCATTATCGCCTGGGCCTTATACTCTCTTGACCAGCCATCGTACCTCACTAATGGACTTTTTATATGATCATCCACCAAAAATCAAGCCAAATATGATATTTTCATAGGAATTTTAACCGACGCCTCCCTCCATCCACCATCTACATTTCTTCTGTGATTCCTAGCTGGTGGTATCACTATTAAAAAAAATTTCAAGTGTGTGATTCACGCCTCTTTAAGAAATACCTGCATGCAAAAATATTAGCCTGCAATTATGTTCACATCACATTTACACATATACCAAGAGATAAAAATCATGTAGCTTATCACATAGCTAACCATATCCTAGACTGGAATGCATCACATATATATCATCAACCATAAGAGCATAAAATCCATCATATACATAAAAAACAAAACATAAAAACATCATAAAAATATCCATATACACACCATGAGAGTTGTCAAAATACATCTCGCATATATATATATATATATGTGTGTGTGTGTGTGTGTGTGTGTGTGTGTGTGTTTGTGTCTTAGTATACAATAAATGAGTCCACTAGCTCATCGTCAGGAAAACAATATGTCATCAAAAATACAGGGGAGCATCCTCATAATGGGTTCTTTCCATGGTATATACATAAGTATGTCTAGGGCTGAGCCCCTCTAGCTAGGTATCGTGGACCAACATCTGCACCAGGAGGTAAAATAGGAGCAATTGTAGCCATTGCAAAATCTACACATCGCAATGTCGGACGATGCACTTGCTCACGAGCCATCATTGTCTCCATGGCGAGCTCCGCCAAGTCATCAAAGCTCCCAATGGGAATTTCTCTAGTTCATGGCCTCTACCCTCTCCCAGGTATCACGTTAGTCTTGTAGTTGGGCCTCCAATGCATGTGAGCAAGCCTTTACGGCCTCAACATGCATGCTCCAACCCTCATCATCTCTAGCTACCGTAACACTGCGACCCTCCTCGAAGGGTCCACCCATCTCCAACTATTGCAGTGACACTTTTTGTGTGGCCTAGGAGGATGCCTATCCTCTCTCGGTATCCGTGGAGGAGGTACCTCCCCTGGTACGCCCATCCATCATGGATTATTTCCTACCAAGTAGGCCAAAAGTCATCCACTAAGCCCCGCATTTGCAAGTAAACAGACATGGTATCAATGTCATCATAAAAAACACATACATATATACATGTGAAAAATACTCAAAATGAAAAAAATATAGATACCATACCTACTGGCCCCCATGTATAACCATGAGGGAGGCCCATGTCTGGATCACCCTGAAAGTCCACACCATGATAAGGGTACTCCAAAATCAATTGAGGGTTGGAGTTAAACCAACCCTCCACAATTTTGTTCTAGCACCACCCTAAAACTCCATCTCCAGCTTGGGGCATGATAGGCTCCTACCTCCGTATCTAAGGGTCCCTCGTGTTGGGGTTCCTATGTTTTGGCAGGTTTGGCTCTACCAAAAGATAAGACAACATTAGAACCACTTTGGGACCTCAGGATCTAGCCCTCCTGGGTCTAGAGAGGGATATCTCTATTTAGGCAAAGAAATATATGTCTTTGAAGTTCAGTTTTAGGATATTAGGCTAGTTATAGGCACAGGGGTTGTTGTTTTGTTTGTTTGTTTGGTTGTTGGGAAACATGAAAGAAGGGTTCAATATAAGACAAAGGATGAGCAAAGAGGATTTAAGCAAAGGGGAAATAATTCATAGAACACTCGAGACCATTGGGAAATGGAGTCATAAAAGGGTTTACTTTCTATTTATTATCCAAGGCTTTCAATTGGGCTAGTCATCTAAAACAGAGGATCTTTAAAGATGATAGTGTGGTATGAAATGGTAAGGAAAGAAGGTGAATGACAAGGAAACCTCAAGGTGACCACTTAGGAATCAGATCTAGGGACAGGGCATGCCTTAAACACCTATGATCAAACTCCTAAGAGGCTAACTCTTCAGACAACAAGAAACAATTAAGATTTGAACACAAAGCTGAAGCCTGAGATCAGAGAAAGGCTTTGAACTTTCAATGCTTCGACATTCAACTTAAGGGATCTTAGAAAGGTTCAATTGATTGAAAAAGACCCTAGTGAGACAGAATCAACATTCAAAACTCCTAGTATCCCAATTCATTCTGTTAGGGTCCCGTGATTTGGCTGATTGGCAAGCCAAGTGACAGGGTAACATCAAACCAATCTTTAGAGCCCAGGGACCTAGCCTTCCTGGACTCAGAGAGGGCTCTCTCTATTTTTGTAAGAAATATCTATGTGTTTGCTTCTTATGTTTCTGATTTTAGGCTAGTTATGAAGTAGGTTTTTGGTTTTTCTTTTAGGTTTTTGAGGGAGGAACTGATCAAAGACTAAGATAGATAAAAATATTGTCAGATCAACTGGGCTATGGGGTCAAAAGGGTCGATAAATCCTCAGATGGTGATACAAGGAATGTTGAAGGGTCTATTTGATCAAGGTAAAATGGATCTTAAGGTAAAATGAGGTGAGATGGACACTAAATTTGTGAAGAAAAAAGGCTTTCAAACATAAATAGTTCAGTAGCTGACATAAACATGGTAGGGCTAACCATTAATCATTATGAATGTAACTACAAATTGATAAATGCATAGAAATAAACATTCAAGAAACACATAGAGATATATGACTCTCTAACTTTAGGAAATTTCTATCAGACTTTAAGGAAAGACAATTAAGACAAACAAATAACTCATATCACTATGAGGAAAGGCCTAGACATAGTATTTCAAGCTATTGGGCACTTTGAAGAAAGATTGCAGAGTTTTAGGCAAAGGGCAAGATCAGTACAAGACCTCCTTGGTTCAACTAGGACAATCAAACAAGCAAAGAAAGGTTTCAGAGGTGGAGCTATGAATAGCCTTGAGTAAGCAGGGCATACCATGAATCATACTTAGCATGCATAAAACCATAAATGAAACAAGAAAACAATTTCTTCAGTGATCAAAGAGCAATCAAGATTTATTTGATATGACTAAGAAGGAGGAAAACATAGAAGCTATAATGAAACGGGAAATCTGAGGTACCTCCAAGGGCATGTCTCAAATATATTTTCTACTGTCTTATAGCAATCAAGAGCATGAAATATGTATGAAAACTAAGAAGCATAATAGAGAGGGACACTATACCATTTTACCAAGTCAAGGAATCCAACAGCAGTCCTCTTTCATCATCCAAAACATTCAAGAAACTATCTAATGCATGAGACAAGTATTTCTTCCAAGCTTGTATAACCATATATTTCTATATATCATCAAGTTTAGCCTTGTTTACAATGAATTCTCTTGGAATATATAGGCCAAGATGAAAGAGAACCTCCTAGTGCAACTAGCAAGTTCATTGGCCCATCAAAAATATCTGTTTTTTTCCTTGAGGCTTTGCAAAGCCCAAGGCAAAAAATATCTATAAAAATATCCTAAAAATGCTAAAAAAAGGAAATTAAATTGACTTTTCTTAACTAAAAATGGCCAAAAAAGGCTAAACGCACATTAGGAAAAGCCACTTCAGAAAATTGCATTTTTTACAAAAATCCTTCAGAAATATATCAGCAGAAAATCCCCTGTCTTGTGGGCAACTTTTGGAGGCCTTCCCGATGTCAAAACGAGACCTGTGATGGCTCATTGGAAATATCTAGATTTCTAGTCTCTGAAAATGATTTGTTTTCTCCAAAATAATCACTGTAACCCTATGAAAAACTGACCTGTGTGGAAAAACCTAGAAAATAGCCTTTGCTGATATACGAGGCAGAGTGTTGAAAAAGTGACTGTTTTTCGCCATTTTGGGGGACCAAATCATCTTAAATTGATCTGAAATTTGCTGAGTAGATGTCCCTGAAATTATGGCATCCAATGATACCATTTTCATCCTTTGAGGATGCTTCAAACAAAAATGGCGATGCCCATGATTTTTAGCCAAAAGCCCAAAAATGTCAAAAAACCAAAACTTGTCGAATTTTGCCCAATTTTGGCGAGCATGGCCCTTATGGGTTTTCAGAACATGCTAAGAAGCGGAGGGCAAAATTTGAAGCCTTGATATGTCTTTCTTCATTTTTGGTGTTGGGCGCCTCTTTTGAGCCTCCTTGAGCTTTTCTTGAGTGGCCTTCAATTTTCGTCGGGCGAACTGATTAAGCTTCTTATAATGCCCGGTCATTCTTCTTTGAAGGTCCAAATCTCTATTGGCCTTTTCCAACTTCTTCTCCAAGTGTTCATTCACCATTTCAAGCCATGCTTCTCTATTGTTTTCTATCTCTTGGGTGAATAAAGTAGTAAGAGGAAAAGATTGGAAAATGGCAGCCTCTTCCTCTTTTTGTTTCTCTAAGGCTCTTCTAAGTCCCATGGTCCTTGGCCTCTTTCTCTTTGGCTGATATTCTTCTTCACTGTCATTGAACTTTCCCATGAGTTATTCCAACTTAATTTGTGCCTTGGAGGCCTCTTTTTGATACTTGATAGCCCGTGTCTCATATACCGCCATGTGGACACTCATCTGCTTGTTTTGTGTTTGCAGAAAGTGAATGAGGTTTTTAGACCTCTCTAGATCTGCCCTTAGATCATGAATTTTTTCTTCTCTATTTATCAAGAGAGACTCTAAGATTCTGGCCTCATTGTCGTTATCATCATTGTTTATTTGAATTATGTCAAAGTCCCTCTCTTTCTCATGGCTACTTTCTTCCTTCTCCTTGCCTTTGCTTTGGGTGGCCTTCTTGTTCTTCCTCCTCTTTGGTAATTCAACAATAGATTTCTTGGGCAACTTCCCTTTTCTTCGGAGGGATCTAGTAACATTTGGAGTTACAGTTTGAGGCACTCTCTTTCTTGATGTTCCGGGCTTTGTCACCTTTGGAGAAGAAAGCATGGCCCCTTGCCTAGGAGAGGCAGCTAGCACATGCTCAATTTGGTCTTTGCCCTTGCTACTCCCCTCATCATCCTTGCCACTTTTTTGGCCCTCTTCATGAATGCCTTGACTGTCACCTTGCATGTCTCCTTGAGGGTTGCCATTTTCACCTTTGTCCTTGCTTTCTTCAGGACTTTTAGGTTCTGTATCTTTAATGTCTTGTGCTTCATCCTCATCATGTTTACTGATATGAAGGCTACCAATATCCTCATCAAACTGTTCCATTTCTTCATCATTTCCCTCTTCAATGTTTTGCTCTTCTTCATAGTGCTCTTCTTCATCACTGTGTTTCCTTTCATCTCTGTGTTTTTCTTCACTTTGCTCCCTTTGACTTGGATCCTCTTCATTGTTTTGTTCTTTATCACTATGCTGCCTTTCCTCGTTGTGCTCCTCTTCTTCACTATGTTGTTCTTCTTGATCAACCATGGGAGATTTTTGCTTCTTAGGAGTGGGTTTACTAGAAGAAGGAGAAAGAGGATGAGTGGAAGGTGAAGGAGATGCATGGGATGAAGAAGTAGTGGCGAAATGGGGATGTGCAATGAAAGCGTCCCAAGAGATTCCCTTCTTCTCAAGTTGATGAAGAATGGAAATCTTGATAAGGGAATGATGGAAAAGACAAGCTGGATGCTGAGAGCAAGGTCTCTTTTGAACAATGGAAGACATCTTTTCAATACTTCTATGGAGGAAAAAGGGGAGGTTTAACAATTGGGTTCTTGTGAAGTGCATGAGTACCCAGACATGGTAAGCATAGACCCGGGAAAACCTTCCCTCGCATGTGAAATATTTCATGATTATCTTCATGAGGGGAGCATAGCTGGTCAAAAAATATGAAAAAGGAAAGATGGATGGGCATGATCCTGATGCTCTGGTTTCAAAAAGGGTTTGTATTGATCTGAGTCTAGGTAGCTCTGCTTAAACCATTTTTCTCTGACATATGCAATTTTGGTAGCTCTGGAAATGGATCTAGGAGAAAGCTTGAAATCTAAGCCTGCCATATGAGCATGTTTCCCTTGCAGTCTTAAAGCAAATAGGCATTTCAAGGGAAAATAAATTTTTACCTCCTGAACCCTTTGACAAAACTCCAAACATCCAACTTCATGAAAGTTAAAAAGAACAGAAGGATGGGCATTTACTTCCTTAGTTGAAAAAGGTTCATACCTTTTGTGAGGGCCACTTCTACTATCTTTCCTGGGAGGCATTTTGCTTTGGATACTCTTTGCTGGCTAACCAAGACAGGCTAATTCAAATGGCTTCTGAAATAGTTTCCCAACACCACACCTTTTCCTCCTTGCAAGTTACTGTGTTTCTTTGATGCTATCAAACAAGTGTTTGTCAAATGAGAACCAAAAACACTTTGATCACTGTGTTTGAGAAAAGATCTTGAATAAGATATTTTTGGGGTTTTTGTTGAAAAAGGATGTCTTTTGTTTTGGTACAAAAAATCCTCCCCTCAAGCACTGCCCCTTTGCTATTCACTGCCCTTTTTTTTAAAAAGTAAACAAGATATCTTTCAACTAACTTGAAGACCTTCAAAACAAACTCTGTTTTTTTGGATTCTGGGGGCTGCACAAATTTCACTATCTCACAACACAAAAAGGACATTTTTTAAATTGATCAAGCCTTCATCCCTTTTACCATTTTCTAGATGATCATTTAAAATGTTTTGAGACCTCTACAAGCTCTATTTTTCTTTCTAGAAACTGTGGGCAGTCTTAGCTTTTTATAGCACAAAAAGAGCTTTTCAAATTGGGATAACAAACCTCCATTCTTTCACTATTTTATCATTTACTAGCCATGACAAAAAAGACCCTTTCCAATTTGACAAACAACCTATCTCCTTTAATTACTGTGTTTGAGCAAAAGGCTTAAACAAGATATGTTTGTGGTTTTTGTTTGAAGTGGAATCTCCCTTTGTTTTGGCACAAACACCCTTTCCTTCAAACACTTCTCCTTGTCATCACTATTTTTTAAAGGTAATTAGGGCTCTTTAGAACTGATAAAACACCTTCCCCTATCACTGTGTTAATGTTTGATACCCACAACAACAAAAATTCTTTGATTTTGACCAAAGGCCCAATCTCCTTTACCATTGTTTCTTCCTTGAAAACAAAGCAAGAAAACACCCCTTTAACTTCAAAATTTACCAAGAAGCAAGGAAAATACCTTGAAAACAAGTTTATGGGCCTTGTCGATCCTTGATTCAGCTTTCAAAGGTGTTTTTGGAAACCTTTTGGGTGAGCGGCACATTTGTAGGAGCAAACACCTCGTAGATGAAGCTGTCGGGTCTTTTTCGGACGCCCAGTGACCGAAGACACAAGCGCGCCGTATGCCGCATAGTAGTTCAAACCATTTGCTCGGGCTCTTGCAGGCACGCCACGCACATCTACAGGCGCGCCGCGCAGAGTTCTAAGCCCAAAAAACTTGAAGAAATGCCCGGAATCGCTTTGTTTCTTCAGTGAGCAGGCAAGGAGGGTATGCTTCGTGTTTTGAAAATGCTAATGGGCCTCTTGAACGGTCTCTTTCACCTTTTTAAGATTAAAATGAGATCAAATACCTTTGCATTTGCTTTGGAAGGGTTTGTGTTGGGTGTGGAGCCTAATTATCTTGTTTACTTTGTATCACAGCATTGGACCCCTGTACCTTAAATGGGGCGGCAACGCCACCCATAAATTAATCGCTGTTGTGGGGGGTCCAGGGGGGGCGACAGCGATTTATGGAGCCCCCCCCTGGCAGGGGGTTTCGGGGGCAACACCCCCGAAGCTAAAAACAGATGTAAAATTTCCTTGTAAAAGTATAGTAATTTCTAGTCAATCTGGGCCGTTCATTAGGCAAATGATCTTACGGTAGAAGTTATGTTTAGTTTAGGGTTTTTTTCCCTAGAAGGCAACCCCTCGCTTTTATGAGGGTATTGTATTACGGCTAAGTATTGTATGTGTATTCTCGGAGTGAGAAACAGAGAGGGAGACTATGAGAGAGAACAGAGGATATTACAACGAATCTGTTGTAGGTTGTGTCTCTTCATTTTGCTGGATAATAGAAAGGAAGGACTGGCTGTTCAGGGTGGACGTAGCCCAAACTGGGTGAACCACATATATCTGTGTCTCTCTGGTTTTATGTGTTTTGTGTGCTTATATTTTCTGCATGTTTTATGTGTTTCATTGCTCTGTAATATATAATTTTATAACAACTAGTATCATAGCCGAAGGTATATTTGGCTGATAAACTCGTAGGAAAGAAGGGTTACTGGTTTGAGTGGGAGAAATGGCGGAAGATGGTAATTTTAGTGTCGAGAAATTTAACAGCCAAAACTTCCTGCTGTGGAAGATGCAGATGGAAGATTATCTATATCAGAAAGATATGTACCTACCATTGAGTGGAAAAACAAAGAAGCTAGTGGCCATGACAGACGCGGAATCAAACATTCTCGATAGAAAGGCACTCGGAATAGTACGGTTGTGCCTTGCGGCATTAGTCGCCTTCAATATTTTGAAGGAAACAACAATAGAGGGTTTGATGCAGACGTTGGTGAAACTATATGAAAAACCCTCGGCCTCAAACAAGGTATTTCTTATGAAACGACTATTTAATATGAAGATGTCGGAAGGTGGATCTGTTGCAGACCATTTAAATGATTTTAATACAATTACCAGTCAGTTAAGTTCTGTAGGGGTAAACTTTGATGATGAAGTTATAGCTTTGTTATTCTTGTGCTCATTGCCAAAGAGTTGGAATGGTTTAGTAATGGCCATTAGTAACTCTGTCTCTAGATCTAGTACCTTAAAGTTTGATGATGTTGTCGGTGCTATCCTTAGTGAGGAAATGCAACGGAAAAGCTCCAGTGAGACATCAGGTAATGCTTTGAGTGCAGAGTCTAAGGGAAGAAGAATGGAAAGAGGAAAGAGCTCGGGATATCACAGTAAATCAAGGAAAGGCAGATCCAAATCCAGATCGGGGATAGTGTGCTGGAAATGCGGAAAGAAAGGACACCTAAAGAAAGATTGTAGATCTCCGAAGGGAAAAGAAGGAGACACACAGCAAGAAAACAATCACGAAGCAAATGTGACAGGTGATGTGTTACAAGATGCTTTGATTCTTTCTTTCAAAAATGTTACTAATTCTTGGGTTGTAGATTCAGGGGCTTCATTCCATGCCACACCTGATAAGAAATATTTTCATGACTATGTTGAAGGAGATTTTGGACAAGTTAGTTTGGGTGATGATAAACCCTGTAAAATTGTTGGAATGGGTAAAGTTATTGTAAAACAACAAAATGGAAACCAATGGCTACTAAAGGAGGTAAGACATGTTCCATATTTGAAGAAAAATCTGATTTCAACAGGGTAGTTAGGCAGTGAAGGTTGTGTGACAACTTTCACCGATAAAACTTGGAAGGTCACCAAAGGAGCACTAGTAATAGAAAAAGGCGAAAAGGTTTGTACATTGTATTTATGCAATGGTATTTCTAACTCTGTTAATGCTTTAACTTCCAAAGGAGTAGATGCAACATTATGGCATCATAGGCTCGGACACATGAGTGAGAAGGGAATGAAGATTCTTCACTCAAGAAGTTTGTTGCTGGGTTTGAAGAGTGTTGATTTGGATTTTTGTGAGAATTTCATTTATGGAAAACAGAAGAGAGTCAGATTTCTCAGAGTTGGGAAAGAAATGAAGAGTAAAAAATTAGAGCTTGTGCATACATATGTATGGGGACCTACTCAGGTATCATGTCTCGGTGGCTCTCATTATTATGTTACTTTTATTGATGATGCAACTAGAAAAACCTAGATTTATTGTATTCAGAATAAATCCGATGTATTTGATACTTTCAAGAAATGGAAAGCTTTGGTTGAGATTGAGACAGGAAAGAAGTTGAAGTGTCTCAGATCAGACAATGGAGGTGAATATTGTAGCAAAGAGTTTGATAGGTACTGTTCAGAGCATGGAATTTGAAGAGAGAAGACAGTTCCAAGAACACCACAAGAAAATGGTGTGTCAAAAAGAATGAACAGAACAATCATGGAGTGTGCAAGGTGCATGAGATTGAATGCGGGATTGCCATTACAATTTTGGGCAGATGTTGTAGATACTGCTGTTTATCTAATAAACAGAGGGCCTTCAAGTTCCTTGGATGGTGGTATTCCAGAGGAAGCATGGACAGGTAAAAAGGTAAACTACTCTTTTTTAAAGCCTTTTGGTTGTGAGGCCCTTGTCCATATTAATAAAGAAAATAGAACAAAGCTTGACGAAAAATCAAATAAATGTACCTTTATTGGATATGGTGTTAATGATTTTAGTTATGGCTTATATGATTATGAAAATCACAAAATCATTAGGAGTAGAGATGTAATATTCAATGAAAAGGTCTTGCATAAGAATCAGTTGCAGGAAAAGAAACAGGAAAAAGAAAGCAAGGAATACACAGTTCTTGATGAGATAACTAAAAAAGTAAAGGTGCCTGAAAATAATAATAATCAACAACCACAGTAGCAGCAACCACCACAACAACAACAGGCACCTCAAACACTTGAAAGTGGTGTTAGAATATCTACTAGGATAAGTAGACCCCCTAAACGATACTCTCCTTCATTATATTATTTATTACTGACTGATTTTGGTGAACCCGAATGTTATGAAGAAGCAATGCAGGTTGAAAGTAGGAAGAAGTGGGAGCTAGCCATGGAAGAAGAGATGGACTCCTTAATGCATAACCAGATTTGGGTCTTATTCAGGTTGCCTGCAGGTAAAACTACATTGCAGAATAAATGGGTTTACAGGCTGAAGGAAGAAGATGGAGGATGTTAGACTCCTATACCAATAGGTTTCATTTTTCATGATTTTCTTGATTGAACTATGGAATATGTTCAAACCTTTTTCTTTAGCAAAGGTGTTCCATATTCTTGAAAAACCAAAAAATCAAAAAATCTAAAAAATGTAAAGAGGGTATACCCTAAAAGAAAAATCAAAGGGTAAGAAAAATAAATGGTCAAAAAAGTGAAAGAAATGAACCCCAAACAAAAAATAGACCAAGGAAAGTGTGCAAATCCAAATGACACTGCTATTTCAGTTTTGTAATAAAGCAATTGTGTGCAGCTTGTCAAACCTTTGCCACAATTCATGAATAAGTCAAACTGTTTAAACTTGGCTTACTCATATTTCAATTTCATGTTGTAGATTAGAGAATAAATATCTGTCCAAACAGTTTAATCTTGGCAGATAAGTAGATAGGTAGAGTTAATAAGGGGTGCTCAACAGTTTAATCTGAGCCCTTGGATGTAATAAGGGTAGAATTAGATAGATTTGCCTTGTAAAAAGAAAAGATTGAAAAGGGTTTGCAAGTCTAAATGCACCCTAATAAAGAAGAGAAAATGGTAGTGTCAAGTAGTTAGGGTAGGTAGATGGTTGCAAAGTTTTATCTGATGAATGATGCTGCTACATGTTTTTGATCCTTTACTTTCATCACAAAAACTGAAGCAGGAAATACACTGGAAAATCACAGCAAGCAAAGTCAAAAATCATTAACCTCCCTTATCATTTCCCCCTTAAAAGTTTTACTAATTTTCCCCAAAGTACTAAGGTGTTTAGAGATCAAAAGGGCTCAAGGCATTTCCTTGACTTTTGGAGGGACCGGACCCTCGGCCTAATGATCAAAAAGACCTAAGTACTTGAGATAACTCATCATTATAATCATTCACTTTTAAATTTTTCCTAAGTAAAATCCAATTTTACTTAGGAAAATCATGCAAAATTCCATAAAAATCCCTCAAAATAACTTACTATTCTAAGTTTAAGTGTTGAAGATGAGATATGGCAATTTACTTCAAAAATTATCACTTTCTTAGATGTGCAAAGTGTTTTGGGTTCCCTTGTCCCTTTTTCATATTAATGTTTAACTCTATTTACTAAATCCCTAGTGAAATGCCCTATCCTAAGTACATAACTCCTTTTAAAATAATATCCCAAAAACCCCTCTATTATGTTTTAACCAAAGTATTTACTTCCCAAATATTCATTAAAAACCCGCTTTACAAGCTCTTTGGTTAATTATATCCTTATATTATAGTCCCGCCCCTATGGTAAGTTAATTACATTTGTTAATTTACCATATAATAAAATAAAAACATATATATGAAAAATAAATTTTAAACATACGATATATATGTTTAAACCCAAAAATATAAATAAAACCTGAAGTTTTATTTTCGAAACCAAACTTTGGAAAAATCCCGCGCCAACGTGGCTCATCCACCTGGCATTTCATCTGACGTTTTAACCCCACCGCGACCCCTATTTCCTTTATCACTGTGGGATTAATTAATTATCTGAATTAATTAATAACCATACTTCTCCGCCTATCAGACGCCCCCCGGGGAGATTAATAAAGTTAATGGCATTTAAAACCCCGCCAGGCCCGCGCAATAACTATCCCATTATCTTTCCGTTTCTTCAACCGTCAGATCGCTCCTCCTCAAATCAACGCTCCATGTCAATCCCGCTACCCATCCTTTGTAAGAACTTTAACCAGCGGGGGATTGGTGGTATTGAAACAGTTCACCGTCCACGTGTCAATTACTTTGTGGAATCGCTGCTCTCCCGACTAATACCACCTTCGTCCATAAGCGGTGCGGGGATTACCGCTTACCGCTTACTGCTTACCGCTCAACCCTCCACACGTCAGCCCGTACATTGATGATGTCACTCCTCGAAAAAATGAAAAACCCTTTTAACTTGTAAATAAAGCCAATTTTCATGTTTTTTCCGTTATTTTCGTTATTGAAAACGACGGCGCCTTCTGCTACGATTTTCGAATTTCCACTAAAATCCACTGTTCCATTCGATTTCGCTCCAATATTCCACGACACCTGTGTACGAGTACCCTCCTGCCATCGCCTGATACCTATTAAAAGACAGTTTTTCTCCAAGAATAGGTATTTATCTTACAGTGCCCCGAACGTCAATAGAAAATCTATTTTCCTTGTTTTCCACTGAATTGATAATTAAATCTTATCACTGAGATTACTCTTTGAGATTTAAAACTGTAAATTGTTCCCCAGAACCAGCAATTGTGCCAATTTCCTCATTCAAATTGAAAACGCGCCCGGCCTTTGAAGAAAACCCAGGAATTTCCGTTTTGAATCCACAAGAACCAAAATGGAAGCCCCAACAGCCCTGAATGTGACCCCACTGAATGCCCCTCACAGAGAATTAGAGTATTTACCCTTAGTGGACAAAGATTTTCATATTAAAGACTTGCATTTTGATGAAAGCCCCCTTCTGAGTTTTTGTCGCTGCAGAGACGATTATTCAAAGGGGCAAGATGTTATTAGATTGTGGGAATCCAATCTCCCAAGGTATCTCATCCCCTCAGTCATTAATTTCCCAGAAATTATCCACTATTGCCATTCCAGCTATGATCCCACTCAGAGAGCTGTAATTTCCCCTGACCAAAATGTTCTATTCCCCATTACTCCCCAGGCCATCAATGAAATGCTACACTTTGAACCTGACCAAGAATTGGCACCTCTGTCCATGGAAGAATTGATTGAGAAGTCTAATAAATTGATCCCAGAGAAATTAGAGTCCATTTGCCATAATTTCATGTTGCCTGAACACCAACCTAAGGGACCTCCTCCCTATGGTTTTTATTATTTCAATCAATTGGGAAGACTCATCCTCAATATGATATCTTTTGTCTTGGGCTTCAACACCAGTGAATATGTTGATGAGATAAATTTGGTTTTGCTATCCATTTTTACTCCTGGGCAACCTCCTGAGATTAAATATGACTTTGCCTCCTTCATAGCCAACAAGATCCATGATCAGTTCATGAGGCTAAATGATGAAAAAGTTTTTAAATATTCATCAGTCATCTATCATCTCATTATCTACTATCAGTCAGAAAAGTTCCCTTTCCCTGTTCAAAAACTTGATGCCAAGGGAAACCCAAGGTCAATTATATTTTGGTCTCCCATAATTCATTCTTATGAGTCTCCCTATTCCTATTCTGAGTTTATAGATCTTTTTGTATATCCTGCAACTACATTGTTGACAGGGATTCCTCCCCCAAGACTCAGTAATGAAATAAAGAAGACCTTGCAACTTTCAAGGACCTATAAAGTTGGGGATTGGTATTTGTATCAAAACCATACAGTCATCAGAATCTATGGATGTGAATTACATCCATTCAAGTTACCAAAGTATGTACCCATGAGATTGTTTGCCTTGGAATATTTTAGGCAAATGAATAATTCAGATGTGATCCATTTTTGTAGTGTGAAAAAGAAAGCTCAACTCCGGATTAAAAGTCAATTAGGTCCCTACATCTGCAACTCTAGAGAGGCTGAGCGAGAAGCAGAGGATATATTACAAAACCGCTGCAAATTTCAAAGAATTTTTCGTTGGGTTCCTTATGACCCATTTGGTTTCATCTGTGAAAAAATATTAAAGAACAAATCTTCCCCTTATATCCACCACAAGATTCCTGATATAGAGCAATATGCTAACCAAGATGAATGGGTGGAAAAAACACTTGTTGAAGAAGAAAGTGCAGAAGAAAAAATGAATAAAATTATGAATGATCTTCAAAAGAAATATGACCTAGAATATTATGGTCAAGTGCAGGTATCTCACGTTGGCACATCTTCAGCAGCAAATCCACAGCAGAGATTGCAGGAAGGCAGTTCATCAGTGGCAGCAGAGACAAAAGGCAAAGGAAAGGAACCTGCATTACAGGTGATCGAAACTTTAGTCATGGCCGAGAAGCCTCAAACTTCCAGAGAAGTTTCTCCCACTCAGGCAAAGAACACACAAGTTCCAGAGTTACAAACTCCATCAAATGTGGAAATAGGAAAGAAAAGGCAGACTCCAGATACCACTCCTCCAAAAGAAACCTCACAGGCACATCAAGCCAAGAAACAAAAACCAGATCCACTTCCAGATGTGGAAATCATAGATGAAATGTTTGATGATGGAAGGGAAGACAGTCAACAAACTGGCACAGCAAGTGAAACAAACACAAGCCAGAAAGGGAAGGCTTTACAAAAGCAATTGAGTACAGAAGTATCCTCTTTCAAGCCACCTAAAACAAATACAGGGGATATAAAAAGAACTTTCATCAACATAAAGGCAAAGAATGATCCATTAAGGATGAAAGTATATGACCAATATCTAAAGATGGCTCCCCATAATCAAGAAATGTTAATGTCAGCATTTGACCTTTCACAAGGCAAAATGTTGATGAGCCACTTCAAGACAAAGGTGCCAAAGCCCATTTCAGCAGCTGATTACATTAGAACAAATTTTGAGGTCCTGGCAAAGGACATTCATCCTTTGGACCAGATAGAACTGCACAGAAAAACTGGGGAAATGGTGTATTCCACTCTTACCAATAAAGCCATGGCAGCTATAATGCTGCAAGATTCTTTGAATAACACAACTGCACAATTGCAAATTGAGAGGGCCTCTTCACAGGCCAAAGAAAATAGAATAAATTCTTTAGAGGACATAATCATTGGTTTGGGGCACAAACCCAAAGATATTAAAAGCATTGAGGCATTAATGAAGAAGAAAGATGATGACATAGCTGCACTGAGAAAGCAGCTAAAATTGCCAGCTTCAAGACATCCCCAGACCCAAGAAGTTCTGAAGGGGAATTCACAGGAGGAAGTAATGGAGTTGCTCTTAAAAGTGACTGAGCAACTAAGTGAAACTGAGAAGGAATTGGAACAAGCCTTACAGGAAAAGGAAGCTATCAAGCAGGCATCTGCCACAGAAGCTGCTACAACCACAGGTACTTCAACAGCAGGTCAGCAAACACAGCCATCTCAGGTAAACACTTCTGGTTTGAGTTCTGATGAACTAATAAAACAAATGGAAAGTTTACAACTAAGGGTCACATAACTTCAAACCACAAAATTGCAATTAGTAAAATTGGAGGAAAAATATGATACATCTAAGAAGACAGTTGCTGATAACACCAGGGAAATAAAAAGGTTAGAAAAATTGGTTCAGGCTTTGGAAAAATATCTTTCATTAGAAAAGCCTTTAAAGGAAATAAATGAAATTCTTTGGGGTAGTATCATTGAGTTAATAAAGGGTATTTGGCCCTCTGTTCAAGCAATTTTTGAACAAAATGATTTGGTTAAAATAGCTCAAGAAGAAATAAACAGAACCAGAAATAAATTAAGAGGCAGACCTGAGCAGGCCAATCATCTCATTCAATTTTTGAACACCCGGACAAAGCAACAACTTGCAATATTGGGGATTGAGGACAGGACCGGCACAGTTTTGGAAATAAAGAGAGTTTTCATCAAAAGAACTTTCATGCAGAATTTAGAAAGGAAGTGCTCAGACATTTTGATTGATATCAATATTTTCAGAGAGAAATTTCAAGCTTTGTTGGACAATGGATTACCAAGTCCTATGCTCTCAGAGGATCAAATAATGGACTTAGAAACCTATGTAAAGAAAATAAATACTCATGCTCAAAATACAGCTGCTTGTTCTACCAGTTTGCCAGAATCGACATTACCAACAGGGAGAAGTATCTATGATAGAGTGAGGAATTTATTTCATATGGAACATGAAATAAAGTATCTATTTCCTAATGAGCCCACCTTTTACAAACTCACAGAAGCAGATGAGACATTGAGAAAACTCAAAAGGACTATGATACCAGACGATTCATGGTGGAGAGACTTATTGGAAATTCTATAAAAGTTATTTTCAAGATGAGAATTTTATCTTTACTATCAGGTAAATGATAAAAATGAGTACAGATGAAAGAGTGTTAGTTACACAGGTTAAAGAGTATCCGTAAAGACAAAGAGTATCAAACAAGCAAAGAAATTACTCCAGAAGACATCAACAAGCCCTTTTTTCAGCACTTACCTCCAGCACATCCATAAAGAAAGGAAACAGCACATCAGCAGTTACTTATTATTCTATCTACGAGACCATTTGTCTCCTGTTTACTTGTAAATTACTCCTTAGTCACCCCAAATTATGGGCTAGGATAGTGTGAGATATTTTCAATTATTTTGTGTATAAATAAACCCTCAAAGAGAGTATTGAGGGTGGATTCTATTACTTTGCTGTAACATTGAGATTTTCGGAATAAAAGCATTTTGGAGAAATTTATTCGTGGCTTACTGGATGACGATTTGAAGCTCAGGACTTTTTGCGGGATTCATGTGTTGGACTGCAGTTCAATAAGTCTTTCTACCCTTTGTCTTAAGTTTTATATCAGTTTATAATATCATTATGTCCATTTCTGAATAATTTACATAAAGGATTGAATCAAAATTTACTTAATTGTACTCTGATTTCAGATGTGATTGTTCTTAATGTTTTCCTCTAAATTGGTTATAAGCATGAATTCTTAAATGCTCTTGCTTTGCTAATTTAAACATTTTTGATTACTATAATAAAGAATTCTTCATTGCTCTTTGTTTGTAGTCATCTCATTTCTTTCTTTTGAACATGGTGAAAGATTCTTAGCTGCCTTTCATCCCTTCAAGATCATTCCATCCACTTTAAATTTTAAGGATTGTCCTCTGTCTAGCTATCTTGCCCTGCAAAACCATCTTGTGTTTAGAATAGAAATCCAGTAAAGCCATCCTTTGACTCCATAGCCCAATGGACTGAAAGCCCTCAACCTTGCCCTTAGTTTGTGGATTCCACCATTTTCCCAAAACAAACTTTTGAATCTATAACTAGCCTAAAACCTTCCAAGAACAAAGATAAATTATAAAGAGAGAGCCCTCTCTGGATGCAGATTGGCTAGATTCTGCATCTAAAAGGTTGGTTTGTGGTTACCTAGGGTATACTTTCCTCTTACACAACTTCTAGGAAAACTTGAGTGATAACAGAGGAAAACAGAGGTACAAAGCTAGACTTGTGGTGAAGGGGTTTGCACAGAAGAAAGGTATTGATTTTGATGAAATATTTTCTCCTGTTGTTAAGATGACTTCAATAAGAACTATCTTAAGTCTTGTAGCAGCGGAAGATTTACATCTTGAATAGTTAGATGTAAAGACAACATTTCTCCATGGAGATCCGGAGGAAGATATATACATGTAGCAACCAGAAGGATATGAGGTCAAAGGGAAAGAAAAACTGGTGTGCAGGTTAAAGAAGAGCTTGTATGGCTTAAAACAAGCTCCAAGGCAGTGGTATCTAAAATTTGACAAGTTTATGTCTGAACAAGGTTATACTAGATGTCACTCTGATCATTGTGTTTATCTAAAAAGGAAAAATGATGGCAGCTATATTATATTGTTATTGTATGTAGATGACATGCTTGTTGCGGGGTCTAACATGCAGGAAATAAATGTGCTCAAAAGAAAATTGGCAAATTCATTTGCAATGAAGGATTTGGGAGCTGCAAAAAAAATCCTTGGTATGAGGATAACTAGAGACAGGAAAAATCACAAATTAACACTGTCTTAGAATGAGTACATAGAGAAGGTGTTGAAAAGATTTAATATGTAGAATGCAAAACCAGTTAGTACACCTTTTGCTAGCCATTTCAAACTTAGTAAGGAGATGTGCCCCAAGACCCATGAAGAAATGGAATATATGTCTAAAGTTCCATATGCATCAGCAGTTGGAAGCTTAATGTATGCAATGGTCTGCACAAGGCCTGATATTGCACATGCAGTGGGAGTTGTAAACAGGTACATGAACAATCTAGGAAAAGAACATTGGATGGCAGTAAAATGGATTCTCAGATATTTGAGAGGTACCACAAATCAAGCATTATTCTTTGGTGGTTCAAACATTTCTCTACAGGGATATGTTGATGCAGATATGGCAGGTGACAGAGATAACAGGAGGAGCACTACAGGATATGTATTTACTGTAGGTGGAACAACTGTCAGTTGGGTTTCAAAAATCCAAAGTGTTGTTGCAATTTCAACAACAGAAGCAGAGTATGTTGCTGCTACAGAGGCTAGTAAAGAAATGATTTGGTTACAAAGGTTTATGGATGAATTGGGTAAGAAGCATGATATGGGCACGTTATACGGTGATAGCCAAAGTGCCATTCATCTTGCAAAGAACTCAGCATTTCATTCCAGGACTAAACACATACATCTCAAGTACCATTTCATACAGTCAATATTGGAAGATGGAGAGTTGAAGCTGGAAAAGATACACACAAGCCAGAATCCTGCAGATATGCTAACAAAAGTTGTAACCATGGAGAAACTGAGAATGTGCTCAGTTTCAATTAGTCTTCAAGGATGACGATGAAGATGAGAAACAGGCAGGTCCAAAGAGGAGTCATTGTCCAGAAAATGAAGTAGCGGTGGAGTTGCTACAATCAGTCTCCAAGTGGGAGATTGTTGGGTGTGGAGACTGATTATCTTGTTTAATTTGTATCACAGCATTGGACCCCTATACCTTAAATGGGGTGGCAACACTACCCGTAAATTAATCGCTGCCGTGGGGGGTCCAAGGGGGGGCGGCAGCGACTTTATGGAGCCCCCCCCTGGCAAGGGGTTTCAGGGGCAGTGCTCCCAAAGCTAAAAATAGATGTAAAATTGCCTTGTAAAAGTATAGTAATTTCTAGTCAATCTGGGCCGTTCATTAGGCAAATGGTCTGACAGTAGAAGTTATGTTTAGTTTAGGGTTTTTTTCCCTAGAAGGAAACCCCTCGCTTTTATGAGGGTATTGTATTACGGCTGAGTATTGTATGTGTATTATTAGAGCGAGAAACAGAGAGGGAGACTGTGAGAGAGAACAGAGGATATTACAACGGATCTATTGTAGGTTGTGTCTCTTCATTTTTCTGGATAATAGAAAGGAAGGACTGGCTGTTCGGCATGGACGTAGCCCAAACTGGTTGAACCACGTATATCTGTGTCTCTCTGGTTTTATGTGTTTTGTGTGCTTGTATTTTCCGCATATTTTATGTGTTTCATTGCTCTGTAATATATATTTTTCTAACAGTTTGGATGTCTTTTGAAAAGTTTTTTGTCATATAAAAATACAACTCACCGCCTTCAGTAATATATCACCTTTTTAAAATACCATAAAGACCCGTTTTCGAACAAGACTTATAGCAATAATGTTGTGGCTAGCTCCTTTTGCAAACACTCATATGCATGAATTTTTTGAAGTAAAAAGGTCTCCTTAAAAACAAGATTTTTCTCACTACCTTTTTATTAAGGAAATAACCCCTGAGACCTCTTAAAGTAACTCTTGGCAATCATGATTTATCCTAACCTTTGCAGTCCTTTTTATATGCAAGACCTACTGTCAATCATAGCCAGCTTCTTTATTTGACTATTCGGATGAAGGTTTTTAGCCCAAGTTTTATTCTCATGACAGTTTGAAGGAAGTTTTTATGAACAGAGGAAACATGGTTTTGTAAACACCAGAAAATTCATCTCTTTGCTTGAGGTGAAATAGGTTTTTAACCTATGAAAAATCATTGCTTTGTCACTGTTTGTCCATTTTGTCCTTTAAACAGTGAACTCATTTAAACACCCCTTGAAACACTAATTCTGTATCAGTTATTTCATCCTTTGGAGGAAGTGGTGTAAACAAGTTTTTAGGCCATTTGAAATACTGTTAGTCTTGTGCTCTTTGAATGAGACTATACCTCTGTTCCTGACCCTCTACTTTTTAAATGAAGGAGGCCTTTATCATGTTCCTAACCATTTGATTTTGCTTGGAGGAGGTTTGCAACATGTGCTCATGTTTGGAGGAGGTTAACAAGGTCATAACATTTCATCCCTTTCTCAGACTGTGTCATATTTCCTTGTAATACATGTCTATGCTTGGTATATCACAATAAGTAATACAGTGAAAATTTGACAATATGTTATAAGAGGCATGTTATGAGATATGTATCCTGTGGTCAGAATATCCTTGTGAATATTTTAAACCAGGAGCCACATGACTTGTATTTGTAGAGTAATTGCTGGCTAGTCATTACTTACTAACCTTTCTTGACTGTGTTTGCAGAGGCTTATTGAATTTGCTCTCTGACTAGTATTCTTATCCCAGGCTCAAGACAACATGAGAAGCAGTTTTCTTCCTATGTTAGTTTGATGATGTCTTCTGGAATACTTGTGCATCTCTGCTTCTGAAAGAGACACTGAATCACTATAGATCAACATAATATCAGTTTGGCTTTTGAAACATGTATTGTTGAGACATCAAGACCTTTTAGTGGTGTGACCTATCAGTGTATCAAGCTTTTTTTTTCCAGATTAAGTGCTAATTCAGGGTTGGCTGGTATTGAAAAAATATTTTGGCTCAGGATGTTTTTTCCAAGGAAGGGATTCCCTAAAGCGCCACTACCTAACTTAGGGGATATGTTTGACAGATTTTGAGTATTCTCTTTGGTATGATTAGATATTAAAATGGCATATGACCAAAGGTAGGGTGGTTGACATTATTATCAACAGTTGGTTAATGAATGACCTGGGGATGAGGGTAAATGATAGTAGATAACTTTAGCTTATGATAGCTCATGGACAGGATTACGTGACTGAGACTAGATAAGACTTGAAAACTAGGTTTTTTCTCATCATAGGCTGACTGGAAAAGGTAGGAGGACAAAAAATGTTTAGGGGTGTTTTCTAGATGACAGATTTGACAAATTGGAGATCAACTTCTAGAAAACTTGGCCTTAAAAACTAGTCATCATCAACAGGTGAAAAATAATGATGACTAACACATTCAATTAAAACCAGAGAAGAACATCTAAGAACAGATTCATAAATTCATACATCAATTAGCAGTGAATAACAACCACTACACTAGTTAAATTATCTTGAATTAGTTCTCAGATAGCACAATCAGTAGAAAACATCAAATATAAGAAGAGCAGGAGCATTAGGGTACCATGCAAAGGTATATCCTAAGCTAGATTTCTGATTCTTACCAGAGAAATGAAATGTAATGAATTACAGAAGGAAAACAGAGACAAAGGTAGAACACATCACCGCTGCTTTAAATTAGGATCCAAAGAAATTGCTCGTCATATTAAAGAGCAACACCTGTCATATACCACATTTTCCAACAACTTGATATTCAGTCGGAAATCCTCTCCTCAGCCTATTTTACAACTTTGCACACAGAACTATATCTCAAGAGAAACAGCTTACAATTCACAGATATCCGATCAACAACCTTTACAATGTGTTTTTTCATGATTTTTATAGCTAAAAAGAGGCAGAGGAGGTAGATATAACTTTAAATGAAACATTAAAACAAAATTAAAAGGAAGGGGCTCGAGGCCCATTCTTTATTAATATCTACGCAATGATCTTCAGTACTCTTTGGATGAAAAAGTGGTCTTCGACAGGCTGATAGTAACTCCAGGTATGTTCTTTGATGTAATTTTTGGCTATAGTACTCTATAGTACTCTAAGACCAGTAAGGCAATTAAATGACTTTTAGGTCTGCCATACTGTGTAACAAATGCTCTGGAAACATTAGGACTTTCTGTCAGGGTGGAGATCTTCTCAGAAACTCGATGTAGAATAAAAAACAATATGGGACTTGTCCTTTCTCGGGAAATAACCCTCTGCTGATGTGAGACACTGATGAGATTGATTTTTGTGTTTTAGGCCTCATCAAGCCTTCTGTGTTAATCATAAAGTCTTCAATCTAGTACATTCACCCTTTAAACATTGAATTAGAGCTTAAAATCTTCAATAACATGCTTTTAAATCTCTTAATTCTTCACTGATACTCTTTGTCGCTTCATTGACTGTCTCTGTTTATGGAAATGGAGCGTGATATGGGAAAGTGCACGGTCGGAAGTGGGGGGCCAAGTCAGCAGCAGTTTTAATGTGGGCCGTCCGATATACGGAATGAACGGCTGAGATCTGAAAACAGGACACAAAGGCAGAGGAGCAGGTGAGTGGGCGGGAAGAATATGAGCCGTTAGATCTCAGAGGATTGACGGTTGAGATCCAATCACAATCAGAGAAGGCAGGGGCCAAAAATCCGATGGGTTTATGTAGCGACTGCGTGTAGACCATCAGATCGGCGGAAGATCGACAATCGCGATTGGATTGGGGGTGGCCAATTGGGGACACGGGGGCGGTGAGAGAGAAAATACTGGTTGTTGGTTCTTATGGATTCAATGGCCAGGATTGAATCGAAAATTGGCCAATCGGGAATACAAAGCGTGGCGCCTTAAGAACTTGCGATTGGCGATTGGCGCGGTGGTGCAATGGTCGTTGGATCGTTTAAAGATCAATGGTGGAGATCATGATTAGAGGTTGACATAGGGATGGTATGGACACGTGATCAGTTTTGCGCGGACCGTCGGATCTTTTCAGATCGACGATGGATATTTCACCCGCGACCAACATATCAAATCACTCTCGCATCAGAACTTTTCTGTTTACAAAGGAAAAAGCGCTCCCGACCAATCTTCCTATTGTGATTAGCCCTGTGGGGCTTGGCGCTTGGTCCCAGCGCCCGGTTATATGTGGAGAAGGGGTTGGGGCTAGGCTGAAAGGGGCTTAGGCCTGTCATATGGTAAAAAGTGGGTTTTTGGCCCAAAAACAACATTTTTTAAGGCTGAATAGAGGTTCCAATAGGGGAAAAGAGGGGTTCTAAAATCAGATGAAGGGATTTCACATGGTTTTTAAAGGGGAATTGATGGTTTAGAAGACTTAGGGAGGGATTTTGGGGGTTAAAGGGGAAACTTTGAGAAGGGAAAAAAAGGTTAAAATGGGGAATTTTGCAGGGATAAAGGGAATAGATGTAGGCTTTCCTTGAGCACAATTTTTTCACAAACAGTGAGGATTTCTTGAAGGAAACAGCAGTGAAGGTCTTTTCAACAGAAAAGGACACACAGAGGCTTCAAGAATGAAATATTTTCAGAGGAAATGTGTCTCTTGAAGGCTGAGAAAAATATTTAGCCACCTGTTTGCTTGACAAAAAATTTATATGTGGCTAACAGTGGCTCCACATGGTGATGGCATCTTCTTGAAGATGTCAAGAATTTCAGAAATATTCTTTGGGAAGTAGGCTAGATGCCTGATCTTTGAACCATCTTCTCTTCTTTGATTCAACTGCTACAAACATGATGGATATTAAGTCAGCAGAAAACATTCCCCAAACAATCTACCTACCCATCCTACAGTCCTAACATTTTTTCTTCAAGGTACATTTCAATTTGTAGACCTTCTTCATCATTTTTTATTGAAAGCAGAAACAAACTAGTCTAATTCTACCCTTATTCCTCCATGAGACCAAATTAAAAAATTGGCCTCATAGCTTCTCTACCTAGAATAATATCTGTTAGGACTAAACTATCTAGCAGATTTCTTTCTCTACATTCTACAACAGAAATCCAAAAATAGTCAAACCAGGATTAGACAGTCTGGTTTGTTGTGGATCCATGGCATAAAGATAGTGGCACATGAAATGAAATTGCAAAAACTTGAAAACAAAATTTTGAAGGCTTGAAATCTTGAAACTTTGAAGCAACCTTCTTTTCTTTGTGACTCAAGTTTTGAGCTTGTTAGAGTCACTTTCTTCTTCACTTCAGCTCTAGTTTTGGGCTTGTTAGAGCTGATTCTTCTTTCTTCTTTGCTGGTCCAGATTTTGAGCATATTAGAACCAGCTTCTTTACTTCCTTTGGCTCAATTTTTGATCATGTTAGAGCCAATCTCTTGCACTTCAGAGGTTCAATTTTTGAGCATGTATGAACCTATCTTTCTCTCTTTTTTGGAACATTTTCTCTTTTTCTTTGGAAACAAAACACAACAATGGTATTTACAATGGAAATGGAAACTGTAAACTGGAAATCAGCAGTAGTAATGCTTGAGTATCCTGCCATTGAAAGGACCCACAAATAGATCTGTACCATCTAGCTCTTGCAGAAAAAAGGCGTTTGGACCAATAGTGGATTGGATGATGTAAGGACCCTGCCACAAACTATCAAATTTTCCATGATTTCCTTTGTCTTCTCTCCTAGAGTCCCACTTTAGAACCTTATCTCCAATTTTGAAGTCACAAGCTTTTGTTCTTTCATCAAACAACTTCTTTATATTTTCTCGTACTTTCAGAGCTCTGTTATAGACTTCTTCTCTTGTCTGTTGGAGATGTATTGTTTGATTTATCCTCCTTACCATACTGTCCTCTTCTGACTGAATCTCTTGGACTATTTTAATCACTGGTACCCCTAGGCTGGTGGGAAACACTGCCTCTGTTCCATAAACAAGTTGATATGGTGACATTCCGATGGATTTCTTTGTAGTTAACCTGTCAGCCCATAAAGCATGCACTAACTTGTTATGCCATGACTTTTTGTTCTCTTCAAGCAGCTTTTTGATGATGGTTACCAAGCTCTTGTTTGATGATTCAGCTAACCCATTACCTTTTGGGTGATAAGCAGTTGAATGACTGAGTGCTATCTGATACCTGTGACAAAAATCAATCATTTTCTTGGATCCAAAAGCAACAACATTATCAGTGATTATCTTTCTTGGGCAGCCAAATCTAGAGAGGATATGATCTTCAAGGAATTTAATGATGATAGAATCTGTGGCATTCCTAGAAGGGATGGCCTCTATCCATTTCATGAAATAGTCTGTGGCTGTGAGGATCCACTTGTGTTGGGCAGAAGATGCAGGGTGTGTTTCCCTTATGAAATCTAGGCCCCACTGCTGAAAGGGAGCTTCAACAATTATAGGTTGCAACGGTAAAGGGAGAAGCTTTCTGTTGCCTTCAAAAATATGGCACTTATGGCAGGAAATTATCATTTTGTGGATGTCATTGAAGAGTGTAGGCCAGTAATAGCCAGCTCTAAGTATTTTGTTAGCAGTGGCTTTCCAGTTTAAATGGCCTCCACACTCTCCTGCATGGAACTCATGTTTTACTCTCTCTGCTTCAGTTTCAGGCAGACATTTTAGCAGCAAACCATTTGCATTTTTCCAGTATAAACATTCATTTAGTATGCAATAGTTTCTGGCTTTTAACTTTAGGAATCTGGCCTTGGTCTTTGATAACTCAGGAGGGGCATTCAGATTTGTAAGTACATACAGGATGTCAGAATACCAAGGAGAATTTTGAAATTGTTTTTCAACAGTAGGATCGGGAAATCCCTCATGATCATCCAAGGTGTCTACCATGTTTATGTCGAGGGCTTGTAGGTTGGATTCAGCCATTAATTGAGCTAATCCCTGACCTTTGATTAGTTTTGTGGGTTTTATTTCTAATCATAATCTAATATTACAGCAATCCATTTGCCCCTCTTTCCATCCGGATCTTGGGACAAAATGTCTTTTACCACCATGTTTGGCATGTAAGAAATGATGTGAGAATGCAGAATATACACCCTAAAGTCTTTCAAGGCCTTTACCAAGGCATAGGCCTGTTTTTCCATTATGTTATATTTCAAGGGTGCATCTCTCAAAGCTTTTCTGAAGAAAGAAATAGGCAGTTCCATTCCCTTTGGATTTTTCTGCCGTAGGACTGTAGCCACTGTATGCTCGGAGGAAAAGGAAAATATCAGGAAATATTTTGAAAAATTTGGGTTGATTAAGACAAGTGTCGAGGTGAGCGCAAGTTTAACTAACTCAAAATATTTTTTGGCCTCTAAAGTCCACTTAACCCTACATCCCTTTTCCGCATGTTTTCATATCCCTGAGGTGTTCAGCTAAGTTGGGAATAAACCTCCTTAAGAAGTTGATTTTCCCAATAAAGGACTGCAGTTCTTTTATGTTTCTCGGGTGAATAATTTGAAGTATTCCCTCAACTCTTTTCGTATCTATCTTAATTCCCTTCTCTGATATAATATGGTGAAGAATCTTACCTTCCTGAAGGCCAAATACAGTCTTCTTGGGATTTAAAGACAGACCAAACCTTCTACATTTCTCAAACACTCTTCTTAGATGTTTTAGGTACTCCTCTTCAGTCTTGGAATAGACTGTTATGTCATCCAGATAGATGACAATGAAGTGCCCTATTTCCTCTGAAAAGGCTATGTCCATTTCTCGCTGGAAGGTCGCACCAACGTTCATTAGTCCAAAAGGCATTTTTATGTACATAAAAGTGCCCCATGGAGTGGTGAAAGCTGTCTTGAGTTGGTCTTCTGGGAGTACTAAAACTTGGTTATAGCCTGAAAAACCGTCTAACAGGGAGATTCTTTTTTAGCCCACTACCCTCTGTAGGATGTGTTCCATCTTTGGTAAGGGGTAATTGTCTTTAAGTGAAGCTCTGTTAAGGTTTCTAAAATCAATGCATAGTCTGATCTCACCTGTCTTCTTCCTTATAGCTACAAGGTTGGAAACCCAATCGAAAAACCTCATAGACACTATAATTCCTGCCTCGTACATCTTCCTGATTTCCCTTTCCACTAGAGGTAGTTGCACTGGGTTAATTCTACGAAGTTTCTGTCTGAAGGGTTTTTGGTTCTCTTTCAAAGGGATCTTGTGATGTATAATGTCTGTATCATAGGCCTTTAAGTCCTCGTAGCTCCAGGAAAACACATCAACGAATTCTTTAAATAAGTCAATATATTTCTTTTTCATGTCTGCTGGCAAGGACTTAGCCAACTTAATCATCTTAGGCTTATCTGCAGTGCCTATGTTGCATTCCTCGACATCAGAGTCTGAGTGTTCTATAGTGGGTTTTTTAGCTACATCGTTAAAATAAAAAAGGTCCTCTAAAGGTGCCAGTCCTCTCGGTATATTCTTATCTTTTTACTGCAGCACCTCTATTCCCTCTTTTTTTGCGTTCTTATACTCTTCGGTTTGAGTTCCAAGTTGTTCAGTTAACACGTTTATTTCTATGCTATGGGGTGATTTTTCTTCATCAGGGGGTTCTTCACTCAGGAAGCTTTCATCAAATTTAGATTCTGAATCAGAGAATTCAAACTCATTCCTACCAATCAGGAAATCCTCTATCTGCTTGTCGCCCTCAAATACCTGCCAATATTTTTCATTATCTGGCACTGTAGGTCTGTATTTCGTCTGAATGATGATTTGTTTGTCACTAGGTGATTTATGATATGAACTAGCAACATAGGCTAATCCATTCGCAATTATTTTCTGACCCCGAGGAACAAACACCAGTTCATACTCTACAAAGGCTTTCAGTAAATCCATAGCATCATTTCAGTATGCTCTCAATCTAGGGTGCTTTGCTTTGTATTCTCCGTTCACTTGTTTTACGACTAACTCAGAGTCTCCATGAACAACTATCCTTCGGGCTCCTACTTTTTTCAATAGACTAAAGCTTAGGATGAGAGCCTCATACTCTGCGATATTGTTTGTACATTTAAAGTCCATTCTGAAGGCATGAATCTCAGTATAGTCACTCTCAGTGTTATGTAACCACACTCCAGCCCCTGCATTCCTCCTAGTGCAAGACCCATCGAAATTCATTCTCCATAAGGTATTGTTTTAAGATTGGCTATCAGTTTCATCCCTAACGCTGGGTTCATTATTATGTTGTATTATGGGATCTGCACTAGGCTGTGCAGTGTTTTGTTTTTTAGGATTTTCATGGAGTTCAGAGTGGTGAGTAACCTGCTATTCGCAGTCTTGATTTTTTTCATTCTGAGCTTCTGATTCAGTGCACTGTCCCAAGGTTTCTTCTTCATTTTATTCTATGTTCAGAGTGGCCATTATGTTGAAATCTGGGGGCTCTACTCTATGGTTTTCATCTCTGTCCTCTAGCTCTGGCTTGTCTATGGATCTATTGTTGCAAAGGATAAAGGATTCCAGATCTGTGTGTACAGAGTACAGAGGTGAATTTTCAGGTTTTTCAGGGCTGCTAACCATGAACTTCATTTGTGCCTCTCTATACAGTCTCCTATGCTGGCTAAAGATAGTGATTGTGGCATAAGACTCATCCATCTGCATTGTGCCTTGTAGCTTGTCTCCCCATGATCTGGACAACAACATGCCATACTTAGGTGGCACATATGCCACTACAACATCCATAACCATGCATTTTGCTGGAATCTGGGTCAGGTTCACGCAAAGTTCTTTGATTAGGCCAAGGCACTTCACTCTGCTAGAGTCAAATGAATATAAATCCTTGTAGGGTCGGGTTATCTCTAGGCCTAACTTCTCCATAATTACCTTAGGCATTAGGTTATGTGATGCCCCAGAGTCATGCATTGTGTTGTGGAGGATCTTGTCATGGATATTGAGGTTGATATAAAAAGGAGGTACTACCCCTTCTTAAAACTTTCCTTCTATATTTGGAACAAACATAAGGGCTGGTTGATCATCTCTTAGATTGACAGTGTCACTATTTTCACCAAGATTTAAAGCTTTCAGAATTTGGCCTTTATATACATCCTAAGTGGCCAGCTCAGAGAGTGGGACAGAAATTTTAATTTTAGCAATATCACTCTCCAAATTGAAGGGAGATTGACTCTTTATAAGACTCAACTCTGGCTTGTTAGCCACTACTTTAGTGGCAGAATTAGGGTGCTGATTCTCACTATGTATAGTGTTTGTAGCTATTTTATTAGGAGCATTAGCTGTAGTGCTAGTGCTGCTAGTTTGTCAACTTTATTTGTCAGTGTTTTGGTTGTCTTTTTCTTTGTTCTTCCAAGAACTCTCAACTGCTGATTTGATACTTTCAGCAGTCACCTTAGGAGTTTTCTCAGGCCTTTTCTTAATGGTAATCTCAAATTTTTTTGGTTTGGAAGTTTCTAAGCTCTTCTTACTTCTAAGTTCATACTGTTCTCTGACCTACATGATGGCATTTTCAAATCCCAACCTATAATCCTCGGATTCTAATCCTTCCTCATCGCACTGGGAATATGAGGCTTGATTATATTCTATGGAATAGGTGTGAATCTGGCTGTCTACCTCCACCATGTTTATTGTAGTTCCCTCGGACTCTTCTATTATCCTCTCATCCTCATCAAGGAATTTCTCTTGAAATGGGGGTATGACTTGTTGATCAGAGTTTCTCTGTCTTTTTGGGGGATTGTTTCTCCTAAATTTTTGGTTCTGGTTTTGATTTTGGTTTCTGCTCTGATTATTAACTGTGACAACCATTTTCTCCATCATTTTCTCTAGCCTTTCCACGTTTTTGGCTAGAGTGTCATATTTGGGATCAGATGTGGAAGTTGCAGTGTCATCCTTATATGTTACCATTTTCTCAAACCTCATTCTGGCTCTCTTTTCAATCAGGTTAGCTTCTACACTCACTGCTCCTTTTTGCATATCTTCCAATGTGTTGTAATCTCTCTCCCTAATCTATTAGGCCATGTCAGCATCAAAGCCTTTAAGATACTTCACTAAGGCCATCCCTTGGGGAGGTTTCATATGTGGAGGAAGAGTGTTGTAAATGTTGTTAAACCTTGTAGAATAGTCATGGACACTCTCTCCTACATTTCTTTTAAGATTCTTGTATTCTGCTAAGATTTGGAGAGGGTTGGTCTTGACTTCCCATTTGTTTATGAAGGATTGATATAAAGAGGGAAGATCATGGATACTATTAGGAGGTAGGCCTTTAAACCACTTCTTCAAATCTCCTCCTAAAATCTGGGTGAATATTCTCATCTTGACTGTCTCATCATCTATCTCCATATAGTCAAAGGAATCTTCCATCCTATCTACATGGTGTTGAGCTGTGGTAGACTCTTTTGCAGTGAAATGTGGGATTTCTGACTGATAATCATTGGGTAAAGGCAATAGGGGTTGTGGTAACACCAAGGGGGCATACCATGCTGCCATGGTGATGTTCTGAGGAGGTAAAAGATTGGTTTGAGCAGCTGGTATGTGGATGACAGGAATACTAGGACCAGCAACACTCTGTTGAGCTGATTTAGGGTGATAGAGCCCCAAGTTTTGGATGAAATGAATTTTAGGAGGTGTAGATGGAGGGATCTCTCTATCCCTAATATGTTGACCACTATGAGATGGTGAACCAGGAACCTCGATGTCTAACTTATCTAAAACACTGAATGACTTAGTTCTTGGTAAGCTGCTTTGTGAGTCTAAGTCAAAATGAGTGTTTGAAAGAGCTGTAAAGTCTTGAGGTGCAGAGTTAGCTCTATGGATGGGTCTGTAAATAGTTGGCTTCCTAGGAGTGGGAGATTTCCTAAGAATGTTCTCAAGGTTGTCAACTATTTCAGGTGGGTTTGGGTTGGGATAAGCTCTTGTATAGACTGTTCTTGAATCTAGTATGTCTGTCTTTTAACCAAGAAGCTTAATCCTGCTTGTTTCTTCTATTGTGGCTGATGTTGTAATGAAATCTGGTCTCCCGGTGGAGTCTTGTGAAAACCAAGATAACCAACAGGCCTACTGATCACCAGTGGAGTCTTTTAATCATTAGAGAACTATGGAGTCACCAGGTGGAAGGTTTAGAATGTTTCAAGAAGGTTACTATCCACCACAGTGATTAACCACTAAACTCAGGCTACTATGGTCTTCTTTGAGTACTTAGAAATGTTTAAAGGTGTGTTTTACTCAAAGATATTCCTCAGTGGAGTCGCCATTATGTTGGGGTTCCTATGTTTTGGCAGGTTTGGCTCTACCAAAAGATAAGACAACATTAGAACCACTTTGGGACCTTAGGATCTAGCCCTCCTAGGTCTAGAGAGGGATATCTCTATTTAGGAAAAGAAATGTATGTCTTTGAAGTTCAGTTTTAGGATATTAGGCTAGTTATAGGCACAGGGGTTGTTGTTTTGTTTGTTTGTTTGGTTGTTGGGAAACATGAAAGAAGGGTTCAATATAAGACAAAGGATGAGCAAAGAGGATTTAGGCAAAGGGGAAATAATTCAGAGAACACTCGAGACCATTGGGCAATGGCGTCATAAAAGGGTTTACTTGCTATTCAGTATCCAAGGCTTTCAATTGGGCTATTCATATAAAACAGAGGATCTGTAAAGATGATAGTGTGGTATGAAATGGTAAGGAAATAAGGTGAATGACAAGGAAACCTCCAAGGTGACCACTCAGGAATCATATCTAGGGATAGGGCATGCCTTGAACACCTATGATCAAACTCCTAACAGGCTAACTCTTTAGACAATAAGAAACACTTAATATTTAAACACAAAGGTGAAGCCTGAGATCAGAGAAAGGCTTTGAACTTTCAATGCTTCGACATTCAACTTAAGGGAACTTAGAAAGGTTCAACTGATTGAAAAATACCCTAGTGAGACAGAATCAGCATTCAAAACTCCCATTATCCCAATTATTTGAATTAAAACCAGACAAGAACATCTAAGAACAAATTCATAAATTCATACATAAGTTAGCAGTGAATAACAACCACTACATTGGTTAAATTATCTTGAATTAGTTCTCAGATAGCACAATCAGTAGAAAACATCGAAGATAATAAGAGCAGGAGCATTAGGGTACCATGCAAGGGTATATCCTAAGCCAGATTTCTGATTCTTACTAGAGAAATGAAATGTAATGAATTACAGAAGGAAAAAAGAGACAAAGGTAGAACACATCACCGCTGCTTTAAATCAGGATCCAAAGAAATTGCTTGTCATATTAAAGAGCAACACCAGTAATATACCACATTGTCCAACAACTTGATATTCAGTCTGAAATCCTCTCCTTAGCCTATTTTACAAATTTTCACACAGAACTATATCTCAAGGGAAACAACTTACAATTCACAGATATCTGATCAAAAACCTTTACAATGTGTTTTTTCATGAGTTTTATAGCTAAAGAGAGGTAGAGGAGGTAGATAGAACTTTAAATCAATATTTAAAATAGAAGTAAAAGGAAGGGGCTCGAGGCCCATTCTGACTTAATATCTATGCAATGATCTTCAGTACTCTTTGGATGAAAAAGTGGTCTTCGACAGGCTAATAGTAACTCCAGGTATTTTCTTTGATTTACTTTTCGGCTGCAGTACTCTGTAGTACTCTGAGACCAGTAAGGTAGTTAAATGATTTTTAGGCCTGCCATACTGTGTAACAAATGCTCTAGCAACATTAGGACTTTTTTTTAGGGTGGAGATCTTCTCAGGAACTCGATGTAGAATAAAAAACAATATGGGACTTGTCTTTTCTCGGGAAAGAACCCTCTGTTGATGTGAGACACTGATGAGATTGTTTTTTGTGTTTTAGGCCTAATTAGGCCTTCTGTGTTAATCATAAATTCCTCAATCTGCTACATTTTCCCTTTAAACATTGAATTAGAGCTTAAAATCTTCAATAACATGCTTTTAAATCTCTTAATTCTTCACTGATACTCTTTGCCACTTCATTGACTGTCTCTGTCCGTGGAAATGTAATTTTAATGGCGCTGGATGGTCTTACAGAGTAAAACACCGATTCTTTAATGAAATGTTTCGTTCAAAAACCTTCCCACGCGTTTTCTCTGCAATATCCGGCTTGAAAAATGGCCTTCCCTGTGCTCTGTGTCACTATGACAGTGACTGTGAGCAATGGAATTTTCCACCATTTGTAATCCTGCAAAAAGACACAAACATGTTAAGAAATCCATGTGAGAGTGGTGGTGAATGCTGTGGAGAGCTGAGGATATGGTAGTGCAGTAGCGGAATCAGTGGCTGTAGTGGAGAAAATGGTGAAAAATGCTGCGTAATGGTGGAAAATTGATTTGATGAAGATTTGATGGAGGAATGGTTGTGGACCATCTGATCAAATCTTGTGGTGGTGATCGACGGCGGTGATTAACTGATGGAGTGGCTTAAGAAGGTCAGGCAGAGAAAACATAACTTTAATGTACAACATAAAGTTAAGTCTTTGGGCGAATTACAAAGGGAATGTATTAAAATGAAAGGAATTCGGCTTTAGATGGTGGGACCGGCATGGGCGGAGGGTGATTGATTGTGGACCATTAAATCTCAGGAGGAGATCAACGGTTGAGATGCTATGATGAAACTCTGTGGTAGCGCGATGAAATAAATATGAACGAAATGCGCGATGGAATGAGGATCGTAGATCTATATAGATCAACGGTCGGGATTGTGCGGAAGAAATTTCAGAGGCGGAAGAGGGGAAGTGGTTTTCCAGGGGAAAAACAACTGTTTTCACTTTGAAATGGATTGGTTTTGAAATTTTCCCAAAATAACGCGATACAGCTCACTGCTTGACACGTGGAAAAATAAAACCACCCATATCACGTGATTTTAAACGGTTAAAGCCAGGACGCCAAAGTTACGCAATATGGTTCTCGGCCGTTGGATCTGGGACTGTGAGATCTGATGGTGGGAGATGGAGTGCGATATGGGAAAGTGCATGGTTGGAAGCGGGGTACCAATTCGGCGGCAGTTTTAATGTGGGTCGTTCAATCTACGGAATGAATGGCTGAGATCTGAAAAGAGGATGCGAAGGCAGAGGAGCAGGTGAGTGGGCAGGAAGAATATGAGTCGTTGGATCTTAGTTGATCGATGGCTGAGATACAAATGAAATCGGAGAAGGCAGGGGCCAAAAATCCGATGGGTTTATGTAGCGATTGCGTGTGGACCATCGGATCGGCAGAAGATCGACGGTCGTGATTGGATCGGGGGCGACCAATCGGGGATACAGGGGCGGTGAGAGAGAAAATCCTGGCTGTTGGTTCTTATGGATTAAACGGCCAGGATTGAATCGAAGATCCGCCAATCGGGGATGCAAAGGGTGGTGCCTTAAGAACTTGCGATTCGCGATTGGCGCGGTGGTGCGATGGTCGTCGGATCGTCTAAAGATCAACGGTGGAGATCACGATCAGAGGTTGACATAGAGACGCTATGGGCGCGTGGTGAGTTTTGCGTGGACCGTCGGATCTTCTCAGATCGACGGTGGATATTGCACCTGCGGCCAACATATCAAATCACTCTCGCATCAAAAATTTTCTGTTTACAAAGGAAAAAGTGCTCCCGACCAATCTTCCAATAACGATTAGCCCTATGGGGCTTGGCGCTTGGTCCCAGCACCCGGTTATATGTGGAGAAGGGGTTGGGGCTAGGCCGAAAGGGTCTTAGGCCTGTCATATGGTAAAAAGTGGGTTTTTGGCCCAAAAACAGTGTTTTTTAAGGCTGAACAGAGGTTCCAGTAGTGGAAAAGAGGGGTTTTAAAATCAGATGAAGGGATTTCACATGGTTTTTAAAGGGGAATTGAAGGTTTAGAAGACTTAGGGAGGGATTTTTGGGGTTTAAGGGGAAACTTTGAGAAGGGAAAAAAGGGTTAAAATGGGGAATTTTGTAGGGATAAAGGGAACAGATGTAGGCTTTCCTTGAGCACAGTTTTTTCACAGACAGTGAGGATTTCTTGAAGGAAACAGTAGTGAAGGTCTTTTCAACATCAAAGGACACATAGAGGCTTCAAGAATGAAATATTTTCAAAGGAAATGTGTCTCTTGAGGGCTCAGAAAAATATTTAGCCACCTGTTTGCTTGACAAAAAATTTATAGGTGGCTAACACCTCGGAGGACTAACTGGAACTGCAAGAAAGGGTCATAACATGACCAACCTATCATACATAATGTTACAAAAAATTCTTGAATAGCAAAAGCACTGAAACCCCGTAGCTTCACCTGCGTGAGTTGGGTCATCATACCTCCACTACCACAATGTTGTTCCAGTACGTCCATGTGGCAATAGATAGGGTAACACCTCCCCCTGAGGTAGCAGGCCAGTCACGAAGTAAAAATCCACCATGAGCTGATATTGGCAAGTCAAATTGCCTCACGACCAAGGTCTATCAAGAATTATCCCAAAAATGAACCAGGAATTGTAAAAATTGGTCCTAATATCTCAGGATGGGGTACTCAACAAACTTCAATAACCCCCACTACATCAAAGTCTGATGAACCGTTGGATCTTGAGCCACCTTATCATAAAGAGTAGTCTAGTATCTCATTCTCCACATCATCTTGCCATCACAAAACATCAAAAACATAATTTTTTTCCCCTTCAACTGAAAATGACAAAAATATTGTTTTTATGGGACCACACACTTTAAGCCTACATAGGCGCGTGTATTGTGCACCTGTGTGATGAATAGGCACACGATGTGCAAGTTTTTTTATCCATCAGGCACATTAACTGCCATGGTAAGTTGATGCACCTATTCTTCACACATATACATCGACGTCATGTCTGTGTTTCACACAGAAACGACGTTCTATGTGCCTATGTGAAGCATTTGCACAGGGATGACACGTGAAGCTCATGGCTTCATGCGACGACTGTGTGACTCATGGGTCCCCCAAAACTAACCCTAAAAGGCCATACAGGGGACCCATGTATGGCCTACCTACCCTACAAATAGAAAAAATCAAAATTATAGCGTGCTAGCTCCTACGTGACCCTTGCCACGCACATCCTTGGTGCTTTGGCTAACCGCAATAGCAAGAAATACTCCAAAGATAGCATCTGACCTCTCAAGCTCACTGGTGCAAATGAATTGAAATTGGGCCCTTTTTTCCTAGTATATATCGCCCTTTTTTCCATTTTATGGAGCCCACAACTAGAGCTCGATAATTTCTTTCTCAAAACTACAAGAGACACAAGGATCGATGCTTCATCATCTTCAACATAGAACTTTTCATTCTAGTTACCACCAAAACTCATTTTTGGACCTGTCGCATGCCCCAAACATCATCTTAGTTATGCCTTCTCTTTTTTTCCAATTCATGTCATCACAGATTATTCATATGTTTTAAAAATATGTTTTCACTTGGGGTATTGACGGCTGATATTGCAGGTACACCATAAGCACCCTGCTTCGGTCAACACCCCAACACGAAAGTACAAGAGCAGGTATCATTCAACACTTAGCATGATAAGCTTCCTGTTAAGCTTAACATATCTTGACATCATTTCTCCAAAAGTGAACCATAGGATCCATCATCTCGACCATGTTTATAATCACCCACCTCGCACATGATAAGTACCCACGGCGGTCGATAAAGCCTCCCTAGTCATGGCTCCCATCATATTCATAAACCCCCACCCACTATTGAGATCCATGATTACCCATTATGGACTGGGAACCACCTCATTTATATGCCTTGATTATCAGCCTCATTATGATTCACTCATCTAATACTAAAACCCACTTTTCGCGCCACCACTAATATTTTGCAATGGACCAAAAAGATGCATTACTACATTTCAAATTTGGCCTATCAAATCCCCAAAAATATAGCCCATCTATGTCATTTCATCCACCTCATCACCCCCACACCGAGACCAACAAATGGGGCCCTCACCCTCAGCAAACAAATACAATCCTCGCATCATCATGCAAGACCCACACATGTTAATGGGGAACCTAGCTCTGTGTTAGTACATCCAAACCACTTTTACATTCTTTTGGAAAGTGTAAAAATATTTTTTAGGAGAAAGACTTCCACCCATATTTTTACGTTTCAAACCCGACGGTAGTTTCTAGTCACCCTTGGTCAGAGCTTGAACATTATTTACTAATACAAATCACGTCAGTTAGAGCATACTTACACACACCCTAGATGTCCTACCGACTCCAGGGCTACCCCTATCAGAAATTGTTTTGACTACCACCACTTGCATTAACAATTCCTACCTCGGGCTAGTTGTACATAACCATCACTTATAGTCAGCTCTCGTTATCATGCCTTGTTAACCCACCATATTACACCTTGCTTCACTAGAAACCCTAATCCCTTGTATCAGCACCTTTTAGGACAATTGATGCTTATTTCCTGTTGACTTCACCAAACATATTCCATGATTGAGTTAGTTTCTTGGATATCTTCCCCCTTTTTAGGGAACATCTTTGGATGGCACAATGGGAATCAACATTACCCATTGATGTCACCCATCCCCCTGAAATTTGAAATCAACACCATTTTTCATGTCAAGGTGCTATCATACTTCATAACCGTTGCAGCTCTACCATTTAGTCGAAAACCCATGCATTGATAAGAATTTATTTTAGCAATGCTTAAGTTGCGATGCACGGGAGGTTCCCAAAAGTCGAAGACCATTATAGACATTAGCACCTTATCAAAAAGTGCTTCACCGAGACAATGCATGGGGGTACCAAATTCAGTATATTTTTTCAAATTAAAAATTCCCTTAAGGGCATCAACAGTCTTCATTAGCAACCAAAAGCATGTCACTTACCACAATGTGACTTGACAGAACCAATATGTGTCAAATTGTATTAACTAGTCATCATAACGTGCATGGGACATGCCCAAATCATAGAAAAATTTCTTATTTTGTCACTCAAGATTCCTTACAGATCATGGTTACTCTTTCTCTTTAGTCAAGGGGTCCCTCTACTCATCTCTGCAACAAGTTACTCTCTCTCTCTTTCAAAGATTTTAGAGAGGCTCTTAGTCAAAACTAAAAACGTGATGTATTTAGGCTATACGCTTGCTCCTAGAACTCATACATTAGGGGGGAATTTTTAACACCATAAAATTGTACACTACAAGAGACATAGGAGATTTTCTAGAAAAAGATACAAATCAAGATTTTCCAGAAAAAACATCATGGAAAGATAAAAATTTAACTTCCCTAAGTTTATTTGAGAAAATATTGGACCATGCACCAAAGACAATGAAGGTTTGCGTAGACCACGAGACTTTTTCTTCGAAAGTCGCACGGTTCAGGAATGGGCGAAATGTCATATTCTGGGACCACTTCCCACACTTGCAGAGGTTATTCCCTGAAATGGCCAGTCAAGAACAACTGACATGAGGTCTCCCTGAAGATATGCAACCCTCAATGTAGCCATATTTTCCTACTCTTGGGTCACTATCACTCTTGAACTAAGGGATGGAAGATGCATTCAAAATTTTCTATATAAACAAGCCATGGGAAGAGAAAAACATGAGACATTGTTTGCTCATCAAATTTCTATCAGAGCAACACCACATTTGATTGTTGAAGCAAAGGAAGTGAGAACACTAGCATGTTGGCCATATTGATTCTAAGTAACCCAACATCTTAGTGAGAGTAGAAGAGTCCACCATTGGAGAGTCTTCACACTTCTTTTGAGATAGAGGAGCAGCTTGTAAAGAGACTGAGAAAGGGACCTCCTTGCCGAGGATATTTGAGCGCCATATCTTAAAGGATTCTCTTCAATTATTTTAGCATTTTATTGTAATATTATACCACCAGCATTCAATAAAGGGAGTATTTCTCCATTGAGTGTTTTGTTTTATTTGTATCTTTTGTTTAGGCTTATGTTTCTTCATGCATTACGTCCAATACTAATCATGCTTTGTTTTGTTTAAGTCAGTTCACTAACAACACCAACTATCTTGGAGATCCTTTGCAGACAACAACCAACTATTAAGGAGGTCTTATTTGGTACTCCATTGTCCCAAAAACACTAACACACCACCACCACGTTGTTGAGATAGCTGGGTAGTCTCAATGTGGAGCTGAAAGAAAAAGTGAAATATTTTAAATATAAGAGGTTTAATAAAATCTTGAACTAATTTTCTGTGAACACAAAATCTCATGAATCCATCACCATTGACTATTACACATCTACCTTGCCTACAGGAATTGTGCAGTTCATGAAAAGAAATTTGGAAGAGACATCGACTTAGAATTACCAAGAATTGATCACAATTGAAAAGGACTTGCATGCAATTGGAGTAAATGCAAATGATAAACCAACAAAATACTCCAAAGACGTAGGTAAAAGGTCTGAGGCCTCCATAGGCAAGGCCTGGGAAAAGGAAGAAACACATCTAGAAATATTGACCCACACCATCAAGTCTTTATCAAATGAGTTGGAGGAATTGAAGCAAAGGTCAAGCGAGACCATAGTGAGAAGCAAGCCTCCCAAGTTCAACTTTCTAACAAGGGTTTCTAACTCCAGCAGCAGCAACAACTAACTAGTCAAATATGCACAAAGCTTGAATGTTGTGGTGAATGTTGAGATTATGGGTATGGATCAGTATTGTTTGTTTGACCAAGAAGATCACTCAGAAAAAAAAATAAATAAATAAATAAATAAATAAAAAATAAGAAATAAAAAATAAAATAAAAAATAAAAAATAAAATAAATAAAATGATAAATAATAAATAAAATAAATAAAATAAAATAAAATAATAAATAAATAAATAAAAATAAAATAAAATAAAAATAAAAATAAAAAATAAAAAATAAAATCCAACAATGGAACCACAACATGAACACTATTCTTGTGCATATTATTGATATAGTATTTACATATGATCAGGTTGAGCTAGAGGAGGAGAAGGAAGAAAATGATGCAACCGAAGAACCTACAAATGCTAGACACACAGTAAATATACTCAGTTGTGTTTTAACAACTGAGAAGAAGAGTGTCAAAGAAAAACCACTGGGTGATGCCCCAAACCAACAACAGAACAATCGATATAAGTTAAGAATTCAAGGGTTGGCATCTGAACCAGATTTGACAAGGAATAATTTGAAAGAGCACTTGCTAAGGAAGCTTAAACTGCCCGTTAACTCATCCCAAAACACTTAGAACAAGCATGAAAGCATGACTGCAAAGAAAAGTGCTTATGTGGACAAAAAGAGCAAGTCTACCATTCTGGAAGTAGTAGATCAAGCTACTCCTCTAGACACTTCGGCAGTATCTCCCGCATTTGATTACAACATAGTTGAAGATATGGAGAAATATCACGTGAACATTTCTCTATTCGAACTAACAAAGATCGTGAGCCAGCAAGAATTGCATGTCCATGTGCTCGAACAATCTTCCTCAGGTAATTATTCTTCTTCACAGAAGGGATTTGTTAAGTCCTCTGGTTCCCTCGAATCTATACTTAATACTTTAACATTGGATGCAAACACACTATGCCCTCCATTTATGTTAACTTTTGAAATTTTTAATTATAATTTGCACAATTGCTTAGTTTATTCTGGTGCATCTGCAAACGTAATGCCTTTATCTGTTTCTAAGAAAATAAATTCAAAATGGGAAAAAATAGATGCATAGATCATTCAGTTGGATGAGACTCTTTTCCATTTGATTGGTGAACTTAGAAATGTGCTTATTCATTTATCATCTGACCAACGAGTTCACCAATGTATAAATATAATAGTTGTGGACATTTTGGAAGCATACAGTGTATTGTTGAGAAGACACTGGCCGAGCAAGCTACAGGGTTATTTTGATACAAAATGGTCACATTTATGGCTTTTGTACAAGGGTGGAAAAAATCAGATCCGGGTGAACTCAGAGTGATAGATGAAACACATTGTTACTCCCTTTGATGGTAAGAATGAACCAATGGATTTTGAAGATCTCATATTCAGAAAATTCTTCTTGGAGATTGATATGGGGTTTTATCTCCCTCATCCATCCCAAGTTCCACCAAACACACAATTGGAGTTCCTTCCTAGTCCAACTGGTGAAAATGACATACGTACAATTAGTAGTAGTAATAATAATAATAATAACGTAGCATGTAGTCCTTGTACATATGATATTTAGACATTGTATTTTTATGGTTCCAAAACATGGTAGGGATCTAGAGATGGTTGTGTTTTACTAAACCCATGAGAGAGGAAACATAAGATCTCTGTCAACTTGGAATTCGAGTGCAAAAACAACACCAGAGAATATGAAGTACTCACCTTGGGCTTGCAAAGAGCCATCAACCTCAATGTTGGAGTTCTCAAAGTAGTAGGTGACTCAGAAATTGATGTACAAAAGGTACGTGATACCATGCATTGTGTGTCATCTCATCTCCAAAGTTACCAACAAGAGGTATGGAAATTGATTTCGAATTTTCAAGATTCTAACATTATTTATGTCCCTAGAATACAAAACACAATTTTAGATGCATTAGAAAATGATACTACTAGGTTATCACCGTAGGGACAAGTTTTCTATAGAAATTATTTATAAACGGTCAGTCCCTAACAATATAACTAATTTACATGTTTTCAATGATGACTAGGAGATACTTCGCTTTATGATGAATGTTGATGTATTCAAGGATGAAACTATTGATGAAGAAGACCACGAGAAAGCATTGTAGGGTGCATCTTACACAAGAAAAGAGAAACCCATGTCAAAAGGCGTGGTATCATTTGAAAATTTGTATGATCTACAAAATCACTTCTGAGGGCTAGTCAATGCGAAAACCCATAGCTCAACGTTGTCGCACGAGAAAATAAATCTAGGGATAAAAAAATATCTAAATTTTATCAATCATGGTACTTATTGCATATCAGAGGAGCGACAACATTTAATCCACTTATTCAAGTAATACCGATGTATTCACGTGGACATACGACTAGCTTAAAACTTATGACACATGAAAAATACAGCACATGATTCCAATAAAAAAGGGGGCCGAGAATTTCCAACAAAAGTTGTGGAAGGTAAATCCGATGCTTCAGCTTATGATTCAAAAAAAGTTGAGGAAATTCTTGGATGCTTGGATCATATATAAAGTACGAAATTCTAGATGAGTATCGAACTTGGTCCCAGTAAGAAATAAGTTCACGTAAATATGCTTGTGTATTGATTTCTGCAACTTGAACCACGCCTGGAACAAAGAAAATTACCTCGTGCCATATATGGCACATATAATGAAAACAATATCAGGGTTAGAGATGTTTTCTTTTTTGGATGAGTATTCTGGTTATAACCAGGTTCTAGTATCAAATCATGACAGACTAAAGACGATGTTCCGCACCAAGTGGGGTATGTTCGCATTCAAGAGAATACCATTTGGTTTGATCAATTTCGGTGCAACATTTAAACACACCATGGGCATCGAATTCTGCAGACTGATTGGAAAAAGAATCGTGGTCCTATTTGATGATGTCACGGTGTTTTCCAAAATGAGATCCGACCACATATGCCACTTGAAGAAAATTTTTGAGCAATGTCATGTAATATCCCAAAGGGGAGAATGCAGTAATACAAAAACACAATAGATGAAACTATAGCAATGTAAACATATAATCTAAATACATCATAAAAATGTACAGAATAGCTGAGCCATTTTATTATATAAGAGGTGGAATACAAGTACAAAAGTGCTCAGAACATGAGACACTCAAGCCAAAGAAGAAGGTTAGAATGACCCTGAAGTCCTCCCACAAGAGGGACGACATAAATTTTGAAATATTTGAAGGAATACTGCGTTGTCCCTACTGCAAATGTCGACACTGCAAATTCCAAAAAAATATAGAAGTGTAGATCTGGAAGTTCTAGATCTCAAATGATGCCTGTATTTCAGATATGGGGTCTATGATGAATACCCAAGATAACCCATAAAGTATTTCCAAATCTCACAATCTTGGAAAATCACCCTCTTAGGCCCTGTAACTATATGATTGCTGGGTATACAGATCTACTACATGAGTTGAAGATAGGATGGATACAATAAGGCACAACCAACTTAATGCATAGAGGGTTGATCCCTCCTTCAGATCCTTAAGCTAGAACTTCAAGGTTTGTCTCCTCCAACCTCCTCCAATAGATGCAGCTGCTGAATATAGAATAGCGCAGTGTCAGGGATGGAGGCTCTATAGCCCACTGCTAAATAATGCAAATTGACTCAAGAATGATGGAAATAATGAATACAAGGTGAGGAGATGGTCCCTCATAGGATTTCCAGTTGAGATACTCGAAACTTCCTTCCTCCAATAGATCTGCAAGACTGGACCGCACAATCCCTTGAGGAATTATTGCTGCAAGGAGGTATGAAATGTTTGCCTGAATGCTAAATATGAATATGTTTCTCCCGGAAGTCTGAACTTGAAGCACAAGGTGAAAGAATGAATCCTCCACTGGTTTCCTAGCTGAAATGCTAGAAACAAGCTCCTCCTCTCAAACTTTCAAGCAAGAATGCGTAATTCCTGAGACTGAATGTGCTGTAGAGAGGGGCTGAATGTGGCACCAATGCCTGATGTTGTATGGAAGCTCAGAATAACCTTCCTAGTTTAGGCACTCGAAGTCTCTCGTGGGTAAGGGTGGGATTTCTGCTCGGAAACACCCGTGTGCTAAACAACACTGTAGACTTAGCTAAATAGCTGAAGCGTGCATAGAAATTTCAAATGACAAATCCATATCTAAATAGATAAGAAATAATAATCTAAATCATTCCTTCTATTGCTACCTTCATCTCCATTTTATGCTTTGTGAGCCTTCCATGGCCCTAGCCCACCTCATAACTGTGCTGCACATGTGGCCACTAGCCCCCATGAAGATTGCGTTGTCTCTCCATGTTCTCCACCATATCTGCATTTAATTCCCACTCTCCATCATGTGTGCATTATATGAACCACTTCCTCTACTATCTCATCATTAGTGCTCTATGTTCTTACTTTTAATGCACCATTATCTCATTTAACTTCCTCCATGATTTCCATGATCTTATCTTTAATAATGCATGATCTCCACTCCTTCTTCATTAATGAGTTGCTCCACTACTCCATAATGTAGATATAACTCTAAATTATCCACATACACACATCAAAATTGGATTTTATTCATCTATGGGGTTTATGGGTCCTTCCACCCTCTTATTTACTTAATTAATTAGAAAAAGTAAGAACTCTAATATTCCAATTAACTGATGGAAAATTGGGAATATTACAGTCCTCCCTACCGAAATATTGCTTTCCCTCAAGAAACTGCAAAAGTGGATGCTACAACAATCCATCTCACTCCAAATGGCATCCTCATATGGAAGGCCTCCCCATTTGCTCCAATGTGTTATGCATGCCCAACTCCAAAGTTGCCTCTCTAGAATGTCTAGAATGGCCTCCAACTGGAAAGTTCGATGCCTCACCTCATCAATGAATGTCCAAGTGGAAACCATATGCTGTCCAAGGTCCTTTTTTATGCATGAGATACATAAAATGAAGTGGTCTCTTCCCAAAGTGGAAAGTTCCCCATCATAAACTATCTCTCCATCCCATGCTACATGAAGTAGATTGTATCTCTCCATGCTTCCATCCTTAGCCTTGTTGGCCTTGTTCGATCCAAGCATCATCCCAACAATGTGCAAAATAAGAAGTAGAGACATATGGATGAACATGTACAATGTCAAACCATACTCTCCCAATAACAACCACCACAACAAAGCCTTCTGCTTCCATGCGAAATCATCATTAATCCAAGTAAGAGAGCCATACTCTCTCAATAGAAGCCACCGCAGCAATGCCTCTTGTTGTCATGCCATATTAGCATCAATACAAGTACGAGAGCCATAATCTCTCAAAAGAAGCCACCACAAAAATGCCTCTTGCTGCCATGCCAAATCAGCATCAATCCAAGTATGAGAGCCATACTCTCTCAAAATAAGCCACTGCAACAATGCCTCTTGCTGCTATACCACATCATCATCATACCAAGTATAATGACCATAATATCCCAACAAAATCCAACGTCGTAAGGCCTCCTGCTGCCATATTCCATCAATACCATGGAATGTATGGGGAAAAATTAGCCCACACTCTCCCAAAAGTAACCAAAACAACAAGGATTCTTGCTGCCACCTTACATCATCACGATGAAAATCATGGAGCAACAACATACTGATTGAGATGTGGAATGTCACATCAAAAAAATACAAACAAGATCCCCACTACGAAATCATGTGAGAGTTATGCCATGTCCCAAACAAAAGTGCATATATGAACATAAAATTCATCCCAAGCCAAAGTACACACATGAACATAAGATATATCATTTTATGGCCAAAATTTCTCAAAAATAACCAATGCAGCCATGACTCCTATTGTTGCATAACATTAGTGACATCCATGGCATGGACCACACAAATGTGAGATGTTGGGTAGTAACCATACTCACCCAAAAGCAACCAGCGCAACCATGCTTCTTGCTACCTTGTATCATAGATCTGGAATAAGGTTGGCAACCCCTTGCTCCTCATCCAGATCCATTCATCCCAATGTGGATGATGAATCAGACTATGCTCAATATTGGTATCCACCCAAGGTAGAATACCAATATCCTCCAACTAATAAGCTTTGCACTCCATGATATGTTGAAGTGCACCTCCTTTGAGGTATCTCCATGAGATCCTCTGATCAATGGACCAATAGAACCAATAAGGTTCTATGCATGCAGTAATTATAAATTCCCCTTTGAGTTTTGAGGTGCTCATGAAGGAAACTCCATATTGATAATGGGGAATTCTCTCCATCATAATATTTCTACCATCTATCATCTATCCCTCTAGTGCTTCATAAGTGAAGCTGCCTTCGGAATGCTCCAAGATTAATGTGACCCTCATCTCATCGTTGCTGCTCAATGACAACACTGTAGATCTACATGGTGATACATCTGTTGTCTCATGGCCATACACAATGATGAACTCATAGTATGGCATTGTACTCAATAGGATTGTGCTCCTCCCATCCTCTAAAACTCCACACTTCAACACAAAGTGTTGGGTGTAGCTCAACCATGATAAACTGGGATATCTATACATCTTCTTCTTGATCAAGTCAAGGGTCCTCTGTGCAGTTATAATTTGCTGCTCCAAATTAGCAAGGTGCTCTGATCCTTGGTTATGAATTTGCTCTGATGGCATGGTCTCAAAAATCTCAATATGAGGAACTGAAATAATATGAGATGATTTTTTTTTTCAAACCTTGTATAAGTTGAATCTTTGGAACATCTTGCACATCTACAAGAGTTCCTCCAACTAGTGCAATGGCCTCTCCAACTACTGGTAATGGTGCTGGTTTCTCCTCTTCTACTGTAGTAGGGCTAGTATCTTCCTCCTCTTCCTCATGCATCTCATGAAGCATGTATGGGGCTCCAAATGTCAAGAGCTCAAGACCATCTTGCAAAGATGCAAGTGTTCCTCCTCCTGATGTGAGTACTTCTGCAGCTGGTGGTGGTGGTAGGGGTTCATCTTCTGGAGTGATAATGATGACATCTTCCTTTGGCTCCTCTTGTACTATCTCATCAATGATGGAAAGTGTCACAATGGAAATTTTCTCTGGTTTCCTTCTACCAAACTTCTTATTCATTCTTTGATAGAAATTTGCATAAGCACTCACTTTGGCATGTGACAAATGGTTGAACCACCAATCCTTGGCTTCACCTTCAAGGTGCAGCGCTGCAATTTCAAAAACCTCTCTTTCTACTACTGGATATAGCTGAAATAATGTTGCTAACTCTTCCCTTCAAGCATTCAATGTGATTGTGGATGACCCATCAAATGTAGGCAAGAAGAATCTATGCCTCTTTCTTCTATTGCTACTGTGGGATTTCCTTTCTTCTTTGAGTTGTAGAAACTTGTTAATTTTGGACAACTAGGTCCAAACTCCATGTTATGATGCTCAGATGAAGATGCCAATATTTTTATTGGACTCCTCTTTCGGAGAGGTGAAAGATCGATCTAAAGATCATCTTAATCTGATGAGCAGAACATTTATTTTGAATTTATTCAAAATATGTGTAGGTTGGCCTTAAGGTCTTGTGCCCCAGCAGTTGTGTCACACACACCCTCATTGATGGATATATATTGGTAAATGTTGGAGGAAATTTTCACTCATCTCATCCTTGCACATTTCATTCTCCTTATCTGATTTATTCGATGACCTTGGAGGCTCTTCTCTCCACACGTGGGAAAATTTCAGCAACAACACATTTCTTTTTTCGGCCTAGGGTTTCTGTAGTAGCGTTGACCAGCGTTGACTTTGGTTAACGCAAGGTCAAACGAAATTGAAACTCTCCTAGAATTTTGATATTCCAAATCTGCATCTTTTGGCACTATTCCCGATGCTAGACGTTAACTTTGACTTGGCTGCGTTGACCTAGCTGCTGCGACTGTTTGTGTTGACCATTGACTGACAACATTGACTTTTGGGTTGACCATTTTGGATGTCCTAGAGGGTTGTGTGAAATTTCTAGTTGTCTGACCATATTGAGACTTTGCTGGTTGAAGCATCCTGCTGACGGCTGTAGCACACCAACACACTTATATAATTTGGCTTGTCTTCTGTCGATCTATTGGTATGTTCAACATTTTACTTTTTTTTTATGTGATTACTGTCTGATATTGGGATAAAAAATAAAGTTGCATCAAGCATAGAACATCTACAAAAATTTACATGGTATCAGAGCTGAGGTGAAGACAAAGCCCTAGTTTGTAGCAATCACCGAAGAAGAGCATGGGTTCCTCTAACTACATTGGCTTTAAGGCTGATGAAAAATTAACTAGGAAGGATGACTTCCATGCTTGGAAGATGACATTGGATCTTATGTTGGAAGACCAAGATGTCATGGACTATGTGCAGGGTAAAATTCAAGAGCCTCCATCCACTACAACTACTGCTACCAAAACAAAGTACAAGAAGGGAGAAATAAAAGTGAAGCTGATGATAAGGGACTCTATTCATATGAGTCTGGTTGCCTTCATCTCTAAGCTGGGCACATCCAAGGAGATGTATGATAAGTTGGTCAACATGTTCAAGGCCAACAATGTGAATCAAGTCCTATTCTTCAAGAATCAATTGAATAATCTTATGAAAGGCAGGGATGAGTCTATTCAATCATATTTTCTGAAGCTGATCGAGATCAGAAATAATCTACTGGCTATTGGGGAGACAATATTTGATCGAGAGATGGTTCTCACTGCACTTGGAGGTCTCTCATCCGAATGGCATGTGTTCAACACTACCATTCTCAATAACAATGTGATACCTGACTTTGACGAAGTAATATCGAGATGCATACAAAAAGAGACAAGGATGAAGGAATATGAAAATGAAGGAAATGTTGCCTTCGCTACTCATTCTAGAAAGAAGAACTTTGGTGGTCCAAGGAACGAAGGAAGAGCATGGGCCCAAGGAAAGAATGGAAAGTGTTACACTTGTCACAACCCAGGTCACTATGCTAGAGAATTCCCTTTCAAGAAGGATTCTCCTGATGATGATGACAACAACAACAACCTGAGGAATGGAAATCAAAGGAACAAAAGGTTCAAGGGAAAAAGGAAGGCTCCCTCTAATGGAAATGGTCAATCTTTCAAAAGTTCTAGAAATTCTAGGTATGAGGAATCAAATGTTTTTGATAAAAGAAATGAATTCATCCCTGTATCTGCCCTCTCTGTTGCATCTCCACCCGACACTATGGATATCTGGTTGATAGATAGTGGTGCCTCAAGGCACATCACTGGGTTCAAGGAAGCACTTTCTGATATGGTTGAGAAGGATACTAATCTGGAAATTATCCTTAGAGATAATGCCACATATCCCGTGAAAGGGACAGGGACTGTGACCCTCCACTTGTCTCAAGGTCAAGTCTTCCACTTGCAGGATGTACTCTATGTACCTGATTTGAAGAAGAACTTTGTGTATATTTCAGCCATGGAAGACAAAGGTTTCAATGTGGCATTCATTGATGGGAAGGTGCATATTTGGAAGAAGAGTTTCAAGGAATATATCACAATTTGGTTTAGAGTTTATACACTCTACTAGGTCAGAGGAAGTCCACTGGGAGCAATGATGTGTGATACTATCTGAGAGACGAAACTATGGCACCAGAGGTTTGGAAACCTTCACTACAAGGTTCTTCCTGAAGCAAGGAAGGTGGTGATGGGGATGCTCATGTTCAAAAAATATCATGAAGGTGTATGTCAGGGTTGTGCCAAAGGAAAGCATACAAGGGGATATTTCCCCTCAAGCATCACAAATACATCTGATGTCTTGTAATTAATACATTCTGATAAGTCTGGTATGCTTCTCGTGACATCCTTGGGAGGATGTTATTATTATATGATGTTTATAGATGAATTCTCTTGCAAAACTTGGATATAATTATTGAAGAAGAAGGATGAGGCTTTCATGTGGTTCCGTACCTTCAAAGCCTTGGTGGAAAATCTGACAGGGAAGAAGACCAAGATATTGAGGACCGATAATGGCACTGAATATGAGACGGTTGAATTCAAGAAATTTTGCAAAGAAGATGGCATCAAAAGGGATACCAAAACTATCTATACTCCTGAGCAGAATGGCGTTGCTGGAAAAAAGAACAATACCATTGTGGAAGCTTCCCGTGCCATTCTATGTGACCAAGGTCTACCAAAGTTTCTATGGGGAGAAGTTGCGAACATTGCTGTGTACATACAAAACTGATGCCCACACTCCGCTCTGGACTCCAAAGCTCCTGAAGAGGTTTTATCTGGTAAGAAACCTGACATCTCACATTTAGAGTTTTTGGATGTCCTGTTTATTTTCATGTGCCAAAAGAAAAGAGGAGCAAGCTGGATGCTTTTGGAAAGAAGGGAATGTTTGTGGGATACAACGAAACTTCGAAGACCTATATATTCTATGTGCCTTGTCAAAGGGCAGTGGATATATGCCACGATGTTGCCTTTGATGAGGATGCTTCCATGAGGAAAGTAGTCAATCTTCTGAGATCTGAGGAAGATCATGAGGTGAGGCCTGGAAATCAAGAAGAACCGAAGGATGAGATGATTCCCGATGTTGAAGGACCAATGGACCCAATTGATCCACCTCCTTCGATGAGGAAGAGACCATCATGGCTTAATCACACTCTTGAGGATGTCGAGGGACATATGGCCCCAAGGGGGACATTACATGAAAGCAAGAAGCCAAATAGATACCAAGGGTATATAGCAGCCATGAGTACTATTATACAATTTGAGCCTGGATCTAGTGAGGAAGTCGTAAAGCATCAAGTCTGGAAGGATTCTATGCACAAAGAATATGAGTCCATAATGAATAATGATGTCTGGGATGTGGTTCCAAGACCAGAGGACAAAGAAATTGTCACCTTGAAATGGCTCTACAAGATCAAGCATGGATTTGATGGAAGTGCTGAAAAGTTCAAGGCAAGATTCGTTACTCGTGGCTTCTCTAAAAAGGAAGGCATAGACTATGATGATATATTTGCACTTGTGGCCCGATATACCACCATCTGATCTATCATAGCCCTTTCTGCTACACAAGGATGGAGTATTCATCATATGGATGTAAAGACCGCATTCTACATGGTGCGATAAAGGAAGAGGTGTATGTGGAGCAACCTCTGGGGTTCGAAGTCCAGGATCGGGACACCCATGTCTGCAGATTGAAGAAAGCTCTCTATGGGTTGAAGAAAGCACCTAGAGCTTGGTATGATAATATAGATAGCTACCTAATGAATTTGGGCTTCACTCGTAGTAATGTTGATCCAAACATTTACTTCAAGGTTGATAGAGAAAAGCCTCTCATTCTGGTGTTGTATGTGGACGACCTCTTCCTTACAGGTGCTGACCCTCTCATTCATCAGTGCAAGAGGGAGCTCACTGTTGAGTTAGAGATTAAGGACCTAGGACCGATGCATTACTTCCTAGGCCTGGAGGTTTGGCAGAGACCTGGCGAGATTTTCCTTTCTCAAGGAAAATACATTGTGAAGCTTCTAGAAAGATTTGGTGTGGTGGACTGTAAGTCCATATCGACAAAGTTGAGTGGCAGCGCTGCTGGGCCTATGCTAGAAAATCCTACTAAGTATTGTCAACTCATAGGGGCCCTGATCTTCTTTTTTAACACCCTTCTGGACATATGTTTTGTAGTGAACACTTTGAGTCAACATATGGTTGAGCCTCATCACATTCACTGGGTTGGTGCCAAGAATCTGTTGAGATATCTTCGAGGCATGATAAACCATGGGATGAGATACATTGTCGGGAGCATGAAACTCCATGGATATACTGATGCCGATTGGGCTGGAAGTGTGGTGGATCGTAAGAGCACATTGGGATGTTGCTTGACACTTGGTTCTGCTTCGATATCATGGATGAGCAGGAAAAAAAATTCCGTGGATTTGAGCACCACGGAGGCTGAATACATTGCAACATGTATGGCCTTTTGTGAAGTAGTTTTGTTGTGAGAGCTCTTCAGTGAGTTGTTTGGGCATGTTATATATACCACCATGATACTCTATGATAAAAAGAGTGGGATTTGATTATCTGAGAATCCCGTGTTCCACGATCGATCCAAGCATATTGATATCAGGTACCACTTTATCTAGGATATGGTACAATGATGTACCGTAAGGCTCGATCATATACAAACTGATGAGAAGTTCGCAGATATTCTCACAAATCCCCTCGGGAAGGTCAAGTTCCTAACCTTCCGTGATAATCTTGGTATCATGGAACGACCCTATGCTGAGGGTCCTATTGGATGATGAGCTCTTGGAGCTCTCAGGGGATTTTAGGATAGCTTCTTGGAGGTACAAGCAACCACAGGGATAGGCTTTCCGAACCTTGTTGGTGTGCTTCTGCCCCACCGTTATGATGATTGAGTTGGTTCACCTCTCATAATCTGTGCCCCGTATGCATCCTACCCATTGAGTTCAGGGCTCATGGGAAATACCTCTAATTTGGCTAGTGAGGTGGGAAAAGCTAGAGACTAGTAGAAAAGACTGATGGATGCATCAAATATTGTCCTAATATCTATCTAGGATGGAACGGTCCAAACCACTTGATCTAGGATCAAGTATAGTGATGTTTCGGACCTCCAACTGACTTCGGGTTGGTATGAGACTCTTTGTGAGTCCTGTAGAGGTTTCAGACCTCTAGGCTGAATCTGTCAGTCGAGAATGATGTCTTTGTGACTGACCCACTACTGTTATGAAATAAAGAAGCCAAAAAAGCAAGTTACGGTGGGATGACGCATGATGTTTGGATTTCATAGATGGATGGAGTTCTCCCTAGTTGAGAGGGAGTGTTAATTTTGGACAACTAGGTCCAAACTCCATGTTGTGATGCTCAAATGAAGATGCAAATATTTTTATTGGACTCCTCTTTCGGAGAGGTGCAAGATCGATCTAAAGATCATCTTAATCCGATGATTAGAACATTTATTTTGACTTTATTCAAAATATGTGCAACTTGGCCTTATGTTTTTGTGCCCTAGTAGTTGTGTCACACACACCCTCATTGATGGATATATATTGGTCAACGTTGGAGGAAATTTTCACTCATCTCATCCTCACACATTTCTCTCTCCTCATCTGCTTGGTTCGATGACCTTGGAGGCTCTTCTCTCCACACGTGGGAAAATTTCAGCAACAACACATTTCTGTTTTCGGCCTAGGGTTTCTATAGCAGCGTTGACTTTGGTCAACGCAAGGTCAAATAGACATGAAACTCTCCCGGAATTTTGATTTTCCAAATCCGCATTTTTTGGCACTATTCCCAAGGCTAGATGTTGACTTTGACTTGGTTGCGTTGATCTAGCTACTGTTGTTGTTTGCATTGACCATTGACTGACAACGTTGACTTTTGGGTTGACCGTTTTGGCTGTCTTAGAGGCTTGTGTGACATTGTAATATCCCAAAATGGGAAATGCAGCAATATTAAACAATAATGCAGAGAAATAACGCAGCTCAGCTAAGTAAGAGTAGGAGGAAAATATGGAGGCTCATTATTTACATATACATCATCAAAATATGTGAATAAGACAGCTCATGAGATGTATAATAGGACATAGAAGACTTTCATAGAAGAAAATCCTCAAAATGAGGTGTTGCAACCATGTATTAAGACTGAAAAGAGCTTGAAAGCATTATTTTTATTAGCTACAAATTTTGTAGATTACACTTCAGATCTAGAGCATATCTGTGTGCAAAAAGTTAGATCTATATCAGATTTGTACACTAGATAGGCTCCTCTTCAAATTTCCCTTGGGGTTTTCAGCAAAAGATGAAGTACAAGGAGTAGATCTGAGATCTAAATGTTGCAGATCTTTAGGAATATTTGGAAATTCATGGAAATACAGATTTGATCTGAAAGATACAATATGATGATCCCAACCAATGCATCTCAAATGTGAAGGGAAGATCCCCAACACATGAAAACCAATCCTCCAAAAAGTGTGCCAAACGACTCTACAACAATATCCTTACAAATAACACAGTCCTAGAAGGAAAACTACGTTGTAGGCTCTAGAACATGGCCTCAAGCCAAGATCTAAAAATGTAGCTCCAATCATCCAATACTCTCTTACCAATGGGATAGAAGCCTTCCCCACTGAAAAGACGCACTAGATTGTCCTAGATCTAAGTAGATCTAGCCTCCACTTGCTGCAGCTTACAAATATTACCAAACCTTCAACAGGATTTGCATTGTAGTTGGAAGAAGGCTTGGCTAAATGCCTGATAGTAAAAAATAAATGCAAGCCTCTTCCAAGAGGCCTCTCAAGGAAAGAGGTGGGATTCCCGATAAGGAACACCCAGTGCTAAACAACACTATTCTCTGCTAAACAACATGGAGAATAAGAAATGTCTAAACATACAAAATCTTCAGAAATAACATAATCATCAACAATCTTCTCATGATGTCCTCCACTTTTATAAGTTTGAGAGCTTGAAAAAACCTAAACCATCTCAATGAAATAGCTTCTTTCACATGAGCCACCTCCAACTAAAAATGCATTGTGCCTCATTAATGGCCACTCCTCTAAGACAGCGTTGTTGATTGGGTCATGGTTGACCTAGTCAAAACATTCAGCCCCTTTCACACCTAAGGGTGCTCATTTAGTTAGCCCAGATTTAGCCTTGTTCACATGTGGCATTGATATATTTGATGTTTTAGGAGTATTTATTGTTCTCCTTTACACATTTATTCATCCAACAGAAAAATGAAACAAAAATGAATATTCCCATTAGCTTGGGCTAATTGGGAATATTACAGACATTTCTGGTTGATTGACCATATTGAGACTTTGTTGGTTGAAGCATCCTGCTGACCGTTGTAACGCACCAACACACTTATATATTTTGGCTTGTCTTCTGTTGATCTACTGGTATGTTCTGTCAACATTTTATTTTGTTATTTATGTGATTGTTGTCTCATATTGGGATAAAAAGTAAAGTTACATCAAGCATAGAACATCTACAAAAATTTAAAAAACTATTGGAGAGTTATATTCTCCTTGAGTGCTATAGGTTGTGATTTATACTCGGATAGATATTTACTTAGGGTCTCATACCCCAAGTCTCCTCCATATTCATACCATTTACCTTCCTTCTTCAATAAAGGGGATATAGTAGAATGTTGTGGAGCTCTATGCATTGTCGGTATTTTCTGCTGCAGATAGGAAGTGATGGGACCTTCCTCTTTCTGAACTCTTCTTGGATCCTCATTTTTCCTTTCTCTCTTCATTTGTTTGGCCTCCTTGGAGAGATATTTCATAGATCTAAAGAGAAGAGCAGAAAAAATTAAACCCTTTCTCATTGTAGATCTCTACTATTTTCTTATTCTTTTGATGTTAAAGATGAAGTTCCCATAAGCTGAGCCAAAGATCATGCTCCGATACCACTGTAATATCCAAAAAGGGAGAATGCAGTAATACAAAAACACAATAGATGAAACCGCAATAATGTAAACATATAATCTAAATACACCATAAAAATGTACATAATAGCTGAGCCATTTTATTATATAGGAGGCGGAATGCAAGTACAACAGTGCTCAAAATATGAGACACTCAAGCCAAAGAAGAAGGCTAGAATGACACTAAAGTCCTCCAACAAGAGGGACTGTGTAACTGTTGGACTACTGGAAGGAATACTGCACTATCCCTGTTGCAAATGTTGGGACTGCAACTGCCGCAAAATATAGAAGTGTAGATATGCTAGTTCTGGAGCTCAGATGATGTTGTGATTTCAGATCTGGACTCTATGATGAATACCCAACATAACCCAGAAAGGATTTCCAGATATGCCAATCTTGGAAAATCACCCTCTTAGGCCCTAGAACTATATGACTGTTGGGTATGAAGATCTACTACATGAGCTAAAGATAGGATGGCTACAATAAGGCACAACCAACTCAATGCATAGAGGGTTGATCCCTCCTTTACATCCTTAAGCTAGAATCTCAAGATTTGTCTCCTCCAACCTCCTCCAATAGATGCGGTTTCTAAATACACATCAGCTAAGTAAAAATGCACTATCAGGGATGGAGACTCTATATCCTACTGCTAAATAATTCAAATCACTTCAATAATGATGGAAATAGTGAACACAACGTGAGGAGATGGTCCCTCAGGATTTCCAGCTGAAATACTAGAAACTTCCTTCCTCCAATACATCTGCAAGACTGGAATGTGAAATCCCTTGGGGAAATATTGCTACAAGGAGGTATGAAATGTTGGCTTGAATTCTGGATATGAATATGCTGCTCCCGGAAGGCTGAACTTGAAGCACAAAGGTGAAAGGATGAATCCTCCACTGGTTTCGTAGCTGAAATGCTAGAAACAACCTCCTCCTCTCAAACCCTCTAGCAGGAATGCGTAATTCCTAAGACGGAATGTGATGTAGAGAGGGGATGAATGTGGCACCAATACCTGATGATGTATGGTAGCTCATAATAACCTTCCCAGAGTAGGCACTCGAAGTCCCCCATGGGTAAGGGTGGGATTTCCGCTCAGAAACACCCACGTGCTAAACAACATTGTAGACTTAGCTAAACAACTGAAGCGTGCATAGAAATGTCAAATTGCAAATCCAGATCTAAACATATTAGAAATAATAATCTAAATCCTTCCTTCTATTGCTTCCTTCATCTCCATTTTATGCTTTTGGAGCCTTCCATAGCCCTGGCCCACCTCATAACTGCACTGCACATGTGGCCACTAACCTCCATGAATACTGCATTGTCTCTCCATGTTCTCCACCATCTCTGCATCTAATTCCCACTCTCTCCATCATGTGTGCATTAGATGCACCACTTCCTCCACTATCTCATCATTAGTTCTTTATTATCTTACTTTTAATGCACCATGATCTCATTTGACTTCCTCCATGATCTCCACTCCTTCATTAATGAGATGCTCCACTACTCCATAATGCTGATCTAACTCTAAATTATCCACATACTGTTAGGTCCCTATATCACTAGTATAGTCCCTTATTATTGTTAGTGTAAGCCCCTTACTGTTATTATTGTACCCTTGTAACCCCCATTTTGTTATTATTGTGCCCTTAAATTATTATTGTTAGGTCGGCTAGGATTACATTGTGGCCCACTAGGATTACATTATGGCCCCATGGACCCCTATATATAGAAAGGAGGTTTTGTAAATTGTATCATCCAAGAATTTTTCATTTATGTAATGTATTGGAGGTTTCCCCCTCGAAGTGGCTTATTTCTAAGGCATTTATATCTCTTTTCTTCTATTTTTGGAAGCTGGTTACACAACATTTGGTATCAGAGCTTTGGATTCTAGAGTTTCGCTGCTCCAAACAGGTCATCATGTCATTTTCGCTATAAATTTTTTTCTACGAAGTTTCAGAAGCTGAAATTTTTAGGGTGCGAAGCCGAAATCCTGAGGAAGTTTTTCTAGAAATTTCAGAGCTTGGTTCGCAATCTTTTCGGAGATATGATCTGTGGAAGTTAGGTTTTTTTTCAGGCTCCTAAACAGGTCATTGTGGAATTTTCACTATAATTTTTTTCTACTAAGGTTCAGAATCTGAAATTTTTAGGGTACGAAGCTGAAATCCTAAGGAAACTTGTCAAAAAATTTCAAAGCTTGGTTCACAACATTTTTGGAGATATGATCTATGGAAGGTAGTGCTTTTTCAGGCTCCTGAATTTCATCTCAAAGAGGTGATCATGGGAAAATATTCATAACTCTCTCTTTGAGCATCGGATTGGAGTGTCGTAAAAAGTGGTCACAAGTACACGGACTGTAGTTTCTTTGCTATCAATTTCAGATCTGAAGGATGAAAAAGTGACACGTGGCAAGTCGTACAAGTTCGCTCTACTCAACCAGTCCAAAATTGGGTCATTGTGGGAGATTGGACATAACTTTGTCTTGAAGAATCCAAATTAGATCAGATCTGTGGCATTTGAAAGAAGCTTCAGAGGGATACTATAGGGCTGAATTTAAAATATTTCAAATTTTCAATTACAGAGATAATTCAATTTCAATATCGAGCTCCTCAAAGCAAGTAAAAGGTGTGTATTTTTTTTTTTTTTTTCGAATTGCATAAGTCTTGTTTGAAGAATCAAGTTGAATTGATTCCAAGGGCATATTGTAGAATAGATATCAATATTGGATTCTAAAATGGCCCCTAGAAATAATTCAACACCCATTAAGCCTTTATAAGGCTCTACTATGACTCATGAAGACGAAGAATGGAAACATGACATATTAAAATTACAAGAGCAAGTGCAACAAATTTCGCTCTCGCAAAGAACAACAAAAAATGAAATGGAAGTTTTGAAGAAAGGCGTGGAAACTAAGATGGATGGTTTGAAGAAAGGCGTGGAAGCTAAGATGAATGGTTTGGAAGCTAAGATGGATAGCATGGAAGTGGGCATGGAAGCTAAGATGGATGACATGGAAGTGGGCATGGAAGCTAAGATGGATGACATGGAAGCTAAGATCGATGAAAAAATGAAAGACAACATGGAAAAAATGAAGAAGGATCTAAAAGTAGACATCGAAGGTTTGGCAAAGTTGATACAAGAAATGTTTCCTAATGGTGAAAAGATAGGAGAGGAAACTCATGATGAGAACAAAATAAATGTTAACCGTGATTTCATAAACTCTACAGTTGGAGGGAAGAACCACCATATTCCAAAAATGGATATGAGGAAGTTTGATGGAAAGGATCCTGTAACATGGATACTACAGATGGAGCAATATTTTGATCTCCATAATGTGCAAAACACACAAAAGGTACGCATTGCAACTTTACATTTAGAACCAAATACATTTGTATGGTATCGATGGTTTTGCTCCCGTAAAAAAATTGTCACTTGGTCAATTTTTACTGAGGAAATGATAGCACATTATGAGGATACAAAGAGCAACACCTTCTTTAGCCAATTGATAAATCTCAAACAAAAGGGTTTAGTGGGGCAGCACATTGAGGACTTCCAAAAATTGAATATAAGGGTAACTGATATTCCAGAGGAACACAGGATTGATCTCTTCATAGGCACTTGAAAGGATAACATCCAACATGAAGTTCGCGTTTTGGAACCTGATTCATTGGAGAAGGCATTCAGGTTGGTAAGAAAAGTTGAATGTAAAATTATGGCGACAAGGAAGCCTACCACTCAATTCTATAAAGAAGGAAGTGTTGCTACGCCTAGATTTCCACAACCTACAAGGTTGACACCACAACAATTGGAAGAAAAAAGAGCAAAGGGCTTTGCTACAGTTGTGATAGCAAATACACTAAAGGTCATAAGTGTGCTGAGAAGAAATTATTTTACATAGATTGTGAAGAGGAAGAAGAAAATGAACAAGAAGAGGATATACACCAGGAACCATCCCTAGAAGAGGAAGAAATGAATCCGACCATATAGTGTAATGCACTGGCAGGAATTACCACTCCTCAAACTCTCAAGATAGAAGGACATATCAAGAAGAAAAGGGTAATAGTGTTGATTGATTCAGGTAGCACCCATAATTTTATTCATTGTAAGGTAGCCAAGGAATTAAATTGTTTCCTATACCCAGCACCAGAATGTCAAGTAATGGTTTCAAATGGAGGAACTATAAATTGCTCTGGAAAATGCCATAATATCAAGCTAACCATGGGGGAATATGTATTGACTAGTCCAATGCTTTCCATTCCTATTGGAGGTGTTGATGTTGTACTAGGAGTACAATGGTTACAATCTTTGGGGATGGTAGCTTTTAATTTTCAAGAACTTTTCTTGAAATTTTTTTCAGAAGGAAAGGAAGTCGAATTATGAGGTATTGCAGGTAAGCCAGGAAGGATAATAAGCTCTAATGTCATGAAAAAGCTTCCAAAGAAAGAAAAATGAGGCGTAATTGCAAAATTATGCTCACTAGAAGTTCCAACATCAAAATCATCTATTTCTGTAGATCTCCAACAAGTCTTGGAAAATCATTCCAAGGTGTTTGAAACTCCCAAAGGACTCCCACCAATTCGTGATCATGATCATGCTATTCATTTGATTCCAGGAAGTGTTCCTCCAAACATCAGGCCTTATAGATATCCTTACGTCCAAAAGAGCGAAATTGAACGTATGATTTCAGAAATGTTAGAGGCGGGTATAATTCAACCTAGTCAAAGTTCTTTCTCTGCTCCTGTAGTATTGGTACACAAGAAGGATGGATCATGGCGAATGTGTCCGGATTATAGGGAGCTCAATAAGCTCACCATTAAAGATAATTTCCCATTCCTATGATTTATGAATTATTGGATGAATTACATGGAGCAATTTATTTTACCAAGTTGGATCTTCGTTCAGGATATCATCAAATTAGAATGAAGACTGAAGATATTCCAGAAACAACATTTCGAACTCATGAGGTTCATTATGAATTTTTGGTCATGCCTTTTGGCCTTACCAATGCACCTTCTACATTTCAAGGGTTGATGAATTCCATTTTCAAACCCTTACTTAGAAAATTTGTGCTAGTATTTTTTGATGATATACTAATCTACAACAGGTCTTGGAAGGATCATGTTGAACATGTTGAAAGGGTGCTCAAACTATTGCAGGAGAAACAATTATATGCAAAAACATCCAAATTTTTCTATCTCATGAGGGTGTTAAGTAGTCCCTAACAAAATTAAATCCATTAAGGAATGGAAAGTCCCCACAACCATAAAGCAGTTGTGAGGATTTCTCGGGTTAACAGGGTATTATCCCAAGTTTGTTAAGAATTATGGGAGAATAGCAGCACCTCTAACAACATTATTGAAGAAAGATGCATTTTCAAGGCCTTTGAACATCTTAAAGAGGCAATGTGCCTAGCACCGGTCTTAGCTACGCCAGACTTCACAAAAACCTTTATTGTGGAATGTGATGCCTCAGGAAATGGAATTGGTGCAGTTTTAATGCAGGAAGGAAGACCCATTACTTTTGAAAGTCGTTCAATCAAAGGAAAGTATTTACAGAAACCTATTTATGAGAAGGAAATGTTAGCAATACTGCATGCACTAAATAAATGGCAAACTTACCTAATGGGAAGACACTTCAAGGTAAAAACTGATCATGATAGTCTTAAACACTTTTTGGAACAAAGACTATCTTCAGAAGAGCAGCAAAAATGGGTCACAAAGATGTTGGGTTATGACTTTGAAATAATCTACAAAAAGGGAAAACTTAATGTTGTTGCAGATGCACTCTCAAGAAAGAATGAAGAGGTGGAAGCATTGCTTTGTGCCATTTCTATTATCCAACCAAATTGGATAACCGAAGCAAGAGATGAATGGAAGAAGGAAAAATATGTATGGACACTCATTCAAAAGTTGTAGCAAGATCCTAGTACATATGATACATTTAGTTGGAAAAATTATTCCTTATGGTACAAAGATCATTTATATCTTTGTAATAATTCCCAACTAAAACAAAATATTCTTCTGGAATTGCACACTTCTCCTATAGGAGGACACTCGGGATTTTTAAAAACTTACCACAGGGTGAAGAAAGAATTTTTTTGGAATGGCCTTAAATCTGATATTCAAAAGTTTGTGACGGAATTTTTAGCTTGCCAACAGAATAAAGTTGAGACAATTAAGACCCCGGGACTTCTACAACCTTTATCCATTCCAAGTCAACGTTGGGAGGAGATTTCAATGGATTTTATCACAGGTTTACCTAAGTCCGAAGGAAAGAGTGTCATCGTGGTGTTAGTTGATAGACTTACCAAGTATGCACACTTTTGTGCATTATCTCATCCATTTAAAGCAAGTACGGTTGCTACTACATTTATAGACAGAATTCAAAAGCTACATGGATGCCCAAGGGTTATTGTGAGTGACAGAGATCCCATTTTTACTGGAAATTTTTGGACGGGGTTATTTTCTTGTTTGGGTACTCAATTAGCTCATAGCTCATCTTATCATCCTCAATCTGATGGTCAAACTGAGATAGTAAATAAATTTTTGGAAGGATATCTTCGTTGTTTTGTATCTGATAAACAAACACCATGGGTCAAATGGTTACCTCTCGCTGAATGGTGGTATAACACTTCCTTCCATACTGCAGCAAAAATGACCCCATTTATGGCACTTTATGGATATCATCCACCATCCATCACATCATCTTTAAGAAAAAATTCAAAGGTTCAAGCATCAGCAAGAAGTTCTCCAACTCTTAAAGGATAATCTGAATTTGGCACAAAATCGAATGAAACAACAGGCAGATCAACATTGCAGCGAGAGAAGTTTTGATGTAGGAGATTGGGTATTTTTACAGCTACAACAATACAAACAAATGTCCCTCAAGCAAGCTAAGAAGGATAATAAATTATCACCAAAGTACTATGGTCCTTACAAGGTGTTGCAAAAGATTGGTACTATGGCATACAAATTGGAGCTCCCTGCTTCTTCACGAGTGCATCCAATTTTCCATGTTTCATGCTTAAAGAAGGTTATAGGTGAAAATCTTCCAGTTCAAACAATATTGCCAGAACTTGATGAGGAAGGAAAATCATATTGGAACCTGAAGCGGTCATGGAAACAAGAACTCGACAGCTACGGAATTGATCAATTTCAGAGTATCTCATCAAGTGGAAGAACTTACCCACCGAAGATTCTACATGGGAGGATGAGAATTTTATACAGAAGCACCCGGAGCTACTCAAGCGTTGAGGACAACACTTTTTTGAAGGAGAGGGGCATGTTAGGTCCCTATATCACTAGTATAGTCCCTTATTATTGTTAGTGTAACCCCCTTATTGTTATTATTGAACCCTTGTAACCCCCATTTTGTTATTATTGTACCCTTAAATTATTATTGTTAGGTTGGCTAGGATTACATTGTGGCCCACTAGGATTACATTATGGCCCCATGGACTCCTATATATAGATAGGAGGTTTTGTAAATTGTATCATCCAAGAATTATTCATTTATGTAATGTATTGGAGGTTGCCCCCTCGAAGTGGCTTATTTCTAAGGCGTTGATATCTCTTTTCTTCTATTTTTGGAAGCTGGTTACACAACACATACACACATCAAAAGTGGATATTATTTATCTATGGGGTTTATGGGTCCCTCCACCCTCTTATTTACTTAATTAATTAGAAAAATTAAGAACTCTAATATTCCAATTAACTGATGGAAAATTGGGAATATTACAATCCTCCCCGCCAAAATTTTGTTTCTCCTCAAGCAACTTCAAAAGTGGATGCTACAAAAATCCATCTCCCTCCAAATGGCATCCTCATATGGATGGCCTCCCCATATGCTTCAATGTGTTATATTCCAAAAGGGAGAATGCTATAATACAAAAAACAATAAATGAAACTGCAGCAATGTAAACATATAATCTAAATACACCATAGAAATGTACAGAATAGCTGAGCCATTTTATTACATAGGAGGTGGAATACAAGTACAACAGTGCTCAAAATATGAGACACTCAAGCCAAAGAAGAAGGCTAGAATGATCCCGAAGTCCTCCCACAAGAGTGAGCCCGTAATTTTTGGACTGCTGGAAGGAATATTGTGTTGTCCCTATTGCAAATGTCGGGACTACAACTGCTGGAAAAATATAAAACTGTATATCTGGCAGTTCCGGAGATCAGATGATGTCAAGATTTCAAATCCGGGCTCTATGATGAATACCCAAGATAGTGCAAAAAGGATTTTCATATCTGGAAATCTTGGAAAATCACCCTCTTAGGCCCTGCAACTATATGACTGCTGGGTCTGCAGATCTACTTCAGGAGTTGAAGATAGGATTGTTGCAATAAGGAACAACCAACTCAATGCATAGAGGGTTGATCCCTCCTTTAGATCCTTAAGCTAGAAGCTCAAGATTTGTCTCCTCCAACCTCCTCCAATAAATGCAGTTGTTGAATACACATCAGCTGAGTAAAATTGTGTTGTCATTGATGGAGGCTCTATAGACTATTGCTAAATAGTGAAAATTAGCTGAAGAATGATGGAAACAATTAATACAAGGTGAGGTGATGGCCCCTCACAAGATTTCGAGCTGAAATACTGGAAAATTCCTTCCTCCAATAGATCTCCAAGACTGGACTGCACAATCCCTTGGGGAATCACTGCTGGAAGGAGGTATGAAATGTTGGCTTGAACTATGGATATGAATATTATGCTCCCGAAAGGATGAAATTGAAGCACAAGGTGAAAGGATGAATCCTCCACTGATTTCCTAGCTAAAATGCTAGAAACAACCTCTTCCTCTCAAACCCTCAAGAAGAAATGTGTAATGCCTGAGACTGAATATTTTATAGAGAGGGGTTGAATGTGGCACCAATGCCTCATGATGTATGGAATCTCAGAATAACCTTACTAGAGTAGGCACTTGGATTCTACCATGGGTAAGGGTGGGATTTCCAATCAGGAACATCTGTGTGCTAAACAATATTGCAAACTTAGCTAAACAGTTGAAGTGTGCATAGAAATTCCAAATGACAAATCCCAATCTAAATAGATCAGAAATAATAATCTAAAGCCTTCCTTCTATTGCTACCTTCATCTCCCTTTTATTCTTTGTGAGCCTTCCATAGCTCTGGCCCACCTCATAACTATGCTGCACATGTGGCCACTAGCCTCCATGAAGACTCTGTTGTCTCTCCATGTTCTCCACCATTTCTTCATTTAATTCCCACTCTCTCCATCATGTGTGCATTAGATGCACCACTTCCTCCACTATCTCATCATTAGTGCTCTATGATCTTACTTTTAATGCACCACGATCTCATTTGACTTCCTTCATGATCTTATCTTTAATAATGCATGATCTCCACTCCTTCTTCATTAATGAGTTGCTCCACTGCTCCATAATGTAGATATAACTCTAAATTATCCACATACACATATCAAAAGTGAATTTTATTCATCTATGGGGTTTATGGGTCCTTCCACCCTCTTATTTACTTAATTAGTTAGAAAAAGTAAGAACTCTAATATTCCAATTAACTGATGGAAAATTGGGAATATTAGAATCCTCCCCACCGAAATGTTGCTTGTCCTCAAGAAACTGCAAAAGTGGATGCTACAGAAATCCATCTTGCTCCAAATGGAATCCTCATATGGAAGGCTTCCCCATCTGATTCAATGTGTTATGCATGCCGAACTCCAAAGATGCCTCTCTAGAATTTCTAGAATGGCCTCCAACTAGAAAGTTAGATGCCTCTCCTCATCAATGAATCTCCAAGTGGCAAACATATGCTGTCCAAGGTCCTTTTCTATGCATGAGATACATAAAGTGAAATGGTCTCTTCCTAAAGTAAACTATGCACATACACACATCAAAAGTGGATTTTATTCATCTATGGGGTTTATGGGTCCCTCCACCCTCTTATTTACTTAATTAATTAGAAAAGGTAAGAACTCTAATATTCCAATTAACTGATGGAAAATTGGGAATATTACATGTCACAAGTACTGGATATCCCTTAATCCCAAAAAAAGTATTTTCGCAATGTCCGAGGGTAATCTCTTAGGCCATATCATTTCCAAAAATTGGATTAAATTAGACCCTAAGAGGGTCAAATAAATTACGCAGATTCCTTTCTGTGTGAACAATAAATTTATGCATCCCTTTCTAGGGAAAATTAACTTCCTCCCCAAGTTCATCTTTGATTATGGTCAGATTGTGAATCTAATAGAAGAGTGTTGGTCAGTTTAATTGTCAGATTAAACCTCTCAATATTAATTATCAATACGCGAGTTGTAAACGCGAGTTGTACTGCATATTGGCTTAGCTTACTAATCAGAGTATAAATATGTTCCTTTGTAATGATAAACTATATACTGGAATGAAACACACATTTTCTCACAAAAAAAAAAATCTTGAAAATGAAACTCACTGAACCAATTCCATTTACTGCAAACTCCACACTGTAATTAAACTACAAATCAATCCTCAATCATGTAACATTCTCGCACTCACATTCTACTTTTAAAATCTCTTATGATAACTTAAAAACCTTAATCTATTAACTCCTCTCAGTAACTTGACATTAACACTTGAAACTAAGACTTGAGATAACTAAAAGAACACACACATTACCCTAATAATAACTTCAAACCTTAAACTAACTAAAGTTACTCTAGATAACAAATTCAAGATTTAAATTAACAAATTACAATTCTATTTATTGCTAAAAGAAAACTATTTCACTTCATGTAAAATGACACTTAAAAATCCCATTAAAAACTATTTAAATATTTTAATCTAAATGAAAATCAAATATTAAAAAGCAAGCCTACTTCAAATTGAATCATCACACTGTATTTAAACTTGATATCTCTACCTAATCAAATCCACACTCAAACTTGCTTGCATAAGGAAATGATTACACTATAAAAACAATAAAGAATCTAATTAAAAAGAGATCTAAAACAAAACAAATTATAATTAAAAGAGATCTAATTATGCATAAACAAATCAAATGCACATTTAAATCCTACAAACATTCAAAGAAATTAGATAATGCAAACAATGATTTAATATTTTGAATTAGTAATGTTAACATATTCAAATTCAAAGAATCTACAATCTGTTCTAATTTCGTATTTAAACTCAAAATTGAAAAACAAAATAATAATCTAAGTGCAGAATTAGATGCTATTTAAAAACAATTTAAAACAAAATATAATTCTACAAATTAAACAAATCCTAAATCTATGAAAAATGAGGGACTTGACTCCAGGTTGCGGTGGATATTTGCCACTCCCTGGAGCAAGTCCTAAACTAACTCAATGTTCAAAATTAAAATTACAATGCTTATATAAAAACAAACAAATGCAGAAACCAAAAGTTATTGAATTAAATCAAAACATTGCTTCAAATATTAATCAACAAATACATCATCTGCTGGGCAATTGGAATGCCGGATCTACATCTGAACAAATCGATTTTTCATTGAGAAATCTCCCTAATTGCTGGACAGAGTTAATGAATCTGCGCTCTCTACATCTTCAGAAATCGATTGCTTCTTTGATCTTCGTTCTAATGGATCGACTCCCTCCATTCTACAGCTACTACCTCCATATCTATCTATTGACTTCTTCCCTCCTGATCTAATGCACAACTCTACATTTTATAGCAGTGGAGCTGCTCTTGTTTGCCCATAACCGTATTTATAAATAGCAAAGTTTGTTACAATATATTTGAAACCAGATATTAGAAAAATCGATTTTCACAACTGCATGAGTTATTTACCAGAATAAGAATTAGCTTGAGACATAATGTCGAATTCAGGAAAACGTTCCTCCTTTTGTGGGATTCTTCTATTGCTAGAAGGTGTGTTCTTGGTTTCTAGAGGAAATTGAACTTCATATAGCTGGCAGAGGCATCGCATAGCTCGAAATTCTCCAATCCGGCATCATCATCCCTTTCAATATACTCTTCATGTTCATACATTAAATCTCTAACTGATGCAACTTCATCTTCAATAATGGATGGTCGCTCCTCCTTGTATATCCTCTCAGCCTCTTCTTCCATGCTTTGTAAGGCCTTTTCTACCTATTGTTGATGAGTCTCAATCAGCTCAAGTTGTCTTTCCAAGCTATGTTGTGACTCTACCACTTTAACAACTTCACTCTCTAGCTTTATAAGTACATTTCGATTCCGTAAGATCCTTCGATCCCATTCTGCTAGAGCCTCAGCTTGCTTTCAAAATTTTGTAGTACGCTCTTGTAACTCAAAATTCCAATCTTTGATAATATCCTCCACAGTTTTTCCAGTTATTTCAAAGGGAATTTGAGGTGTACGAAGAAATGAATCTATCACTGCAGATCCTGTAGAAGCAGAAGTAGCAACAACAGTAGACTTTGTTGCTGCATTGGATTGATCGAGCAAAGGAAACGATATGCCTGTAGAAGAGGCGGATGAACCAAATCCTCCAAACAATGAAGGCATATGTGAGGATTCCGTGGCAGTTGCAACACCAGAACCCACATTGCCAAATCCAAATGAAGGTTGAGATGCCTAAAATTTACAATTATTAGAAGCCTTCTTGCAAAATTTGTTATATGATCCTAATAACTAGTAAAAATATATTTTTCTCTCATTTAAATGAAGGATATTAAAAGGACACGTAACTTGAAATAAAAAATTGCCAAAGCATGTATACTCCAAACTCTAGGCACATATCATTTGCAACACAGTCACATGTGGCAAAGCTGCTATTAGTATGCACGTTTTCTATCAATTGCTGTCAACCAATCCAAACTCTGGACCTCGGAGGACCTCGATCTAAAGCAGCCTCGTGATCAGCACAATAGTAAATTCTCTTTATATTTTTTCATAGATGTATGGATTTTTGGGAAGACAACATAACCGGAGTAACAATATTCATAGAGACCCAATACGTTCACGTTCAAGAGTGGTTTTGAGTGGAATATTCCCCTGACGATATATCTTTCACGAAGCCGAATTCCATCAAACAGTTTCTGGGTTATAGGAAACATGGTGCTCTGAACACAACCCACGTCTCGGAATTTAGAGATTCTTCTCCATTTGGTCGCAAATTTGATATTTTCACCTACATCAATTCAACTACCTAGCTGTTGCTTTTATGCATTTGGTGAATTTGCACTCGAATGCATTCCTGCACCGAACCTTCCTGCAACCAAGAAGGAATTTATTAAAAACACTCATTGAATTAACTAATAACAAGAATAATAACTATTGTTTCTAAATTCCTCTAATTAACAACATAATGGATTAATAACGATTAAAAACACTAGGTACAAGTATGTATTTATTTGATAGAAATTGTAAAAATTTGGACAAAGATGCAGCTCAACATCCCCCCATGCTGAACTTCTTGCACATCCTTGTGCAAGGCAAAACTATAAGATGATGAAATAAGGTAGGGAAAATGTTAGCAAAGAGTTTAGCTTGATATTGTAATGCATTTATTAACCCGCAACATTATTATTACGGCACCAGCTAAAACCATGTGAGATGATAAAACAAGATCAGGTATCAAAAGTAACAATTATGGAGAAAATATTGTTGCACAAACTTGTTACCTTGTCCCAAATTTTGTTTTTTCCCAAATTCCTATGATGAAAAACAAATTTTGTTGAAAAAGTGCAGTTTCAAAAAGAATAACACAAGATTCCTACACCTACTAAAACAATCTTGTACCTAGGTCATGTAGCACATATTTAGAGGCAATTACAATCAATACACATTGATGGCAACCAACACCTTGTGAGTAGTCATAATTGAGCATTTCATCACTTCAAATACCATAGAAATTAAAATGAGTTATGATACCAATCAACAACCTCTTTATTTTAACACTCTAAGTTGTGTTTTCATCCAGATTCAAAAATAAATTTCCTCTTAATCTAGTACAAAGAATTACCTTCACTAAGGGTACCATATCATTCAAAGATCCTTGATTTTTTTTTTTTTTGAAAGATAGAACTCAAAGCATCATATTCAAATCGTCCTAAAACCATTTCCCAAGAAAAATAATGAGTCTTAGGGAAAGAGAAGGATAACCAAGAAAATCAGAGTATGCAGTTAACTTTAATACCACATACATGGCCCTGCTGTCCGCAAGTGTCCATAACCTCGGCAGGGATGTCTTTAAACCTAGCGAAATGTCAGTATCTCACTTACTAGATATAGATTCAGAGTTATATTATTTGACTTTTTAGATGAAGGCCATTGTCCTGGCTTGGTAGCCAGCTGATGGCAGTGCCACTCACAAGAAGTAACATGGATGAACATGTCGGCTCGTGATGAGACCTCCTGTCTTCTAGCTTTTTGGCTGAAAGCCATTACTCTGTCTTGGTGACCAGGAGCAGTAATGTCATGCATGTTAGATCTCATGATTGTGGTAGGTCAGCTCATCACGAGACTTCCTATCCTTCCCTAAATCTTTGTAAGCTCTGATTCTGATTAACCTTAAAGGTTAATTAATAAGTGGGGAGACAAATCTACTCCTTAAGAGTACAGGATGGCGTGAAAAGTTTTTAATGAATAATCATTTCTGGCTAGTTACTCTACCCTAAAGACTTGTTAAAGATATCCTAGAAAATGACTGAAAGATTCTTTGAGTTAAGAATGCTAGTGTTCTCCTGAATAGCTTATTAGGATCTTAACAAGAGTGGTCCTCCATAGGGGTTTTCCAATAGTACCTTCTAAGGGAAACTGAAAATATATATCTGAGACGAAAACTTATTAGAGCGATTAATCATGGTTACTTTTGCAAAATATGAGGTATTAGAGTGAATTGTACTCAACAAGATTTGTCACAAATGTGTGTGTTCACAACTAATGTGGATCAATAGTAGTTTTAACACGCATTATTTAAAATTCAAAACCCTAATAGCATTGTAACTGCTTTATTCATTTATTCTCCTACCCTACTTTACCCTAAGAGGCAAAGGACTCATTTTCAAGTATATGAGTACTTCCAATGAAGCCATGTGCGTAACAAAATGTTGATTATACTCACGCTTAGTTTTAAAGAATAGACTTCAAGACATACGAAAGCATGAGAAACTAATTACTTCAATTGATATGGTACCAAGAGTTTCTTAATGCTGAGGAAATAAGATGGCTCAATGACTGCTTGAAACCAGGATTCAATGGAATCCACATATTTATGATTTTCCAACTGATGCAAATCTTCCACAGTTTTATAATCACTCTCCTGGAGGCAAAAAGGATCGGGTGAAAGAAAAAAGATAAATCCCTCAAGTTCAGGCTCAAATATTTGATTTTCAAACTGATAAGAATGGTTGAGAGAGATTCTAGGGTTTTGAGTTTCCACAACATTTTCAGAACGAGTTCCAATAAAAGATTGCTCCTTTGGAGGTCTCTGAATTATATCTTCCCAGGGTGAATTCTCTATAGTAATGGGGGAAGTTTCCAACTTCATTCCTTTTTGCAACATAGAAGGTGTGACATTTTGTTCAATAGGGGAATCAACGGAAATAATAGGTGTTCAAACTATTGTGCAACCTCATGGTTTAGATTAGGGTTTAAAAGATGGTTTGGGGTAGGGTTTTGGTTAATGCTTGGACTAAGGTTTGGATTTGGATTGGGATTAGGATTTGGACTAGGGTTCGGTCTAGGTTTTAAATTAGAGTTAGGGTTAGTTCTAGGGTGTGGATTAGGGTTTGGATTAGGACTAGGATATGGATTAGGGTTAGGGTATGGATGAGGGCTAGGACTAGGGTAAGGTTGCACATACGGCTGGGACCATGGAAGAGGATAGCTTAATGGTGCATTGGAAATAAATTGTGGTTGTTGTGGGTGCTCATATGATTGGATTTGCATGGGAGATTTCCCTAGAGAGAAATATTCAAACGATTCTTGAGGCCATGGATATATCTGGCTCGTGGATGAGGGCCAAGGCGAGGGCCATTTTGGACATGAAGTGAGATATTCAATTGGAGGAGGATCAAGAGTTTTCCATGAATTTCCAGGATTATAAACATGCAGAGGAACCTGCTCAGGAAAATAATCATTATTCCAAGTATCAAATGGTGTTTGGTTTTGAGTTATACCTGGCAGTTGATTCAATTCCTTACTTGATTCCCTGAGTACCTTTCATAATTGTGGCAGTGATGGGCAATGTTTGGTTGCATGATCATCCTCACAAATTTTGCAAACTTCCAAACAGCTAAGTGGGCACTTTCCAAGGCAATGCTTCTTTTGACATTTGGCGCAAAGGATAAGAAGTGGTTCTTCGTCCTTCTCTTGTTCCTGCAAATCATCCAATTTCGAAATCAAAGATTTAAATTTATGTTCAAGCAAGATATTAAATTCATCACTTGTGAATTCTTCATCGGATGAGTTGTTCGTCTCTATAGCAACATAATAACTCCTCATTGAATGATTCCTCAAAATACCATCTTCTTGTTTTCAACAAGCAAACTGGTACCTTTTGTCATCACATGGATTTGTACGCAAGGGTTCTTACAGTACCCCAAAAATGATATATCGTTGAAGACTGGAATATGAAGATAAATGAATTTTAAAATATTTTGACTGAAATATAACTCACCACACTTGCATGAAAGGAAAATGCCGAATCAAAGTGCTATTTAATCTATTAAAAAAAAGGCAATTTGGAAATTAAATGTATAAAGCTTGTCTCTACTTCTACACATAAGCAAGATAAGGAAATAAAGGTTCAAGAGATAAGAAAGATGGCCAGACTTTGGAGCAACCCCACAATAGTGGATGTGTGGCTCTTCACTCACGTCTTACCTCACACTCTCCGCCCTCTGACGTCTTGCAACACCCTTGAAACTCTGTAAAATTTTTTTTACCTGAGCCGAAATACAACTCCCCGGAAATGGAGCCAAAATGTTGGTCGGTTTAATTGTCGGATCAAACCTCTCAATATTAATTATCAATCCAGGAGTCGTAAACGCGATTTGTATTGCATATTGTCTTAGCTTGCTGATCAGAGTATAAATATGCCCCTTTGTAATGATAAACTAGATACTGCAATCAAACACACATTTTCTCGCAAATAAACAATCTTGAAAATGAAACTTACTGAACCAATTCCATTTACTGCAAACTCCACACTGTAATTAAACTACAAATCAATCCTCAATCATGTGACATTCTCGCACTCACATTCTACTTTTAAAATCTCCTATGATAACTTAAAAAACTTAATCTATTAACTCCTCTCACTAACTTGACATTAACACTTGAAACTAAGACTTGAGATAACTAGAAGAACACACACATTACCCTAATAATAACTTCAAACCTTAAACTAACTAAAGTTATTCTAGATAAAAAATTCAAGATTTAAAATTAACAAATTACAATTCTATTTATTTATAAAAGAAAACTATTTCACTTCATGTAAAATAACACTTAAAAATCCCATTAAAAACTATTTAAATATTTTAATCTAAATGAAAATGAACTATTAAAAAGCAAGCCTACTGTTGAGCCCCAAAGATGTCCTTTTCTTTCACCACATTTCACTTCATTTCCTTTGCCCCTTATCAATTACAGGCTTAAATGATCAATAGGATTGATTAAAGTTACTTTAGGAATGTATATAATGACTGACTTGCTATATTTTTGTGGTTTTGTTGTTGTAGTAATTTTTGACTAGACTCAGCTACAAAATGCAGTCATTCTGTAGCCAGTCGCCTATTCCGCAGCTATCTTCATGTTTACGCAGGTTCCAGGTGTCGCTTCAAGGAAAAACGCATATTGGTGAATTCCACAACACTCCCTCATCATTTCTTGCTCTCCACGAAGTCTGAGTTAGAATCTCCAAGCGGTTATGCACGTGGAAGAGATCAAAACCAAGAGGTAGACTTCTACCAGGACACAGACTCTACAGATGTATGCAGTAAAGTACGAGGCCTTCACAAGAGTTTTAATTTGATTTGAATTAGGAAAAAAACTCATCCCTATTTCCTCTCAATGGCAGTTATGTAATTTTCTTATAAGAATGACTCGGGAGACCGAGAGACAGCTAGCTAGATTTTGTTTTGTTGCTAGATCTCAGAAGACTGTAATACTCTGTTTTTGAAGTATTTTCTCCTTTAATGAAAGAAGTTCGACTTTATTGCATGATCTGAGGCAATCTTGAGGATATTTGTATGCTAATCCAGTGGTAGAGGGCCCCTACTGCCCGAGAAACTCTGTGCATTGTTTAGATAAGTAACTTTAGCCTTGTTTCATTCCTAGTTTAAGCAATTTTCTAAACTTTGTGTTTTATACTCACTTACAGTGGATGCTACAGTCAGTCTTATTCTTACTAATTGTTCCAAAATATCACTAATATTGAATGGGATATAACTGTATTATTTTAGGAATTAGTTGCATTTTTCTGAACTTTACGTTTTTGTGCTCAATTACATCAATTGTTACATCTAGTCTTGTTCTTACGAATTATTCCAAAATATCACTAACACTGAGTGAGACTTAGTTGTGGTGTTTTAGAGCTTAGTTGCGTTTTTTTAACTTTATGTTTTTATGCTCATTTACATCACATGTTACAGACAGTCTTGTTCTATGAATTGTTCCAAAATACCACTAACACCGAATGAGACAAAGTTGTAGTATTTTAGAGATTAGTTGCATTTTAGTTCAGTTGTAATACTCCAGAGGTTAATTACATTCTAGTTTAGTTTGGTCACTGTATTTCAAGTTAGTTAATTGCATTCTAGTTTAGTTTTGGTCACTGTATTTCAAGTTGGTTGATTGCATTCTAGTTCAGTTTTGGTCACTGTATTTCAAGATTAGTTGATTGCATTCTAGTTCAATTCTATTCATTATATTTCAAGTTTTATTAGTTATTTGTACTCTAGTTTTGTCAAATTAGACTTCACGGTCTTCATTATTTACAAACTACTCTTGTTCTTAATTTCTATTAATACATCATTGTCATAGGAACAAGAATTGGTAAAGTCATTTTGAAGTGTTGACTGTTCTGCAAATTCACATAGTTTTACAAATAAGCCTTTTTCCCAAAACTATTCCAAAAGATTTCTAACTTTCGAATGAGGCTTAGTAGTGACAATTTGAGTTGCAGAATGGATTAATTTCAGTGTCATAAGTTAATTTAGAGTAGATTTCCTCCCTATGTTGCAGACTATCTTTTCCAAATGTGTTCCAACAAATTTCTAGCCATGGATAATATTTTCTCTGTAATATGGCAGGTTTTTCTTTACTTAGAAGAACCTCATTGCATTAAACTCATCCTTTTCTCAAGCTATTCCAACATATTTCTAATGAATGAATTGGACCGAGTTCATGTTATGAGTTATTGAGTTCATGCTATGAGTTATTTTTCTTGTCAAGTTCTGCATTTTCTGAGTGCCATACATAGTTTATAATAGGTTTTTCTCTGTTTTAGTGTGACCAACAACTGCTCTTTACCAACACTTATTTCTTTTCCTTTTTAACACAAAACCACAAAACCAAAAACATTAGAAAAACACTAAACACAACGTAGTGAGAAACAGATACCTAGGCACATATAGTGCACCTCACTTTAGCAATTTACTAGCCCTGGTTGACAATTTATGACATCAATTTAGGAACACTAAGTTGAGAAGACACCTACTTCAAATTGAATCATCACACTGTATTTAAACTTGATATCTCTAGCTAATCAAATCCACACTCAAAATTGCTCACATAAGGAAATGATTACACTATAAAAACAATGAAGAATCTAATTAAAAAGAGATCTAAAACAAAACAAATTCTAATTAAAAGAGATATAATTATGCATAAACAAATCAAATGCACATTTAAATCCTACAAACATTCAAATAAATTAGATAATGCAAACAATGATTTAAAATTTTGAATTAGCAATGTTAACATATTCAAATTCAAAGCATCTACAATCTGTTCTAATTCCATATTTAAACTCAGAAATTGAAAAACAAAATAATAATCTAAATGCAGAATTAGATGCTATTTAAAAACAATTTAAAACAAAAGATAATTCTACAAATTAAACAAATCCTAAATCTATGAAAAAGGAGGGACTCAACTCTAGGTTGCGGTGGATCCTTGCCACTCCCTGGAGCAAGTCCTAAACTATCTCAATGTTCAAAATTAAAATTACAATGCTTATATAAAAACAAACAAATGCAGAAACCAAAAGTTATTGAATTAAATCAAAACATTGCTTCAAATATTAATCAACAAATACGTCATCTACTGGGCAATTGGAATGCCGGATCTACATCTGAACAAATCGATTTTGCATTGAGAAATCTCCCTAATTTCTAGACGGACTTAATTATTCTGAACTCTCTACATCTTCAGAAATTGATTGCTACTTTGATCTTCGTTCTAATGGATCGACTCCCTCCATTCTACAGCTACTACCTCCATATCTATCTATCGACTTCTTCCCTCCCGATCTAATGCACAGCTCTACATTTTATAGCAGTGCAGCTGCTCTTGTTTCCCCATAGCCATATTTATAAATAGCAAAGTTTGTTACAATAGATTTGAAACCAGATATTAGAAAATTGATTTTCACAATTCCATGAATTATTTTCTGGAATAAGAATTAGCTTGAGACAGAATGCCGAATTCAGGAAAACGTTCCTCCTTTTGTGGGATTCTTCTGTTGCTAGAAGGTGCGTTCTCGGTTTCTAGAGGAAATTGAACTTTGTATAGCTGGTAGGAGCATCGCATAGCTCGAAATGCTCCAATCTGGCATCATCATCCATTTCAATATACTCTTCCTATTCATACATTAAATCTCTAATTGATGCAACTTCATCTTCAATAATGGATGGTCGCTCCTCCTTGTATATCCTCTCAGCCTCTTCTTCCATGCTTTGTAAGGCCTTTTCTATCTGTTGTTGATGAGTCTCAATCAGCTCAAGTTGTCTTTCCAAGCTATGTTGTGACTCTACCACTTTAACAACTTCACTCTCCAGCTTTATAAGTACATTTCGATTCCGTAAGATCCTCCGATCCCATTCTGCTAGAGCTTCAACTTACTTTCGGAATTTTGTAGTACGCTTTTGTAACTCAGAATTCCAATCTTTGATAATCTCCTCCATAGTTTTTACAGTTATTTCAGAGGGAATTTGAGGTGTACGAAGCAATGAAGCTATCATTGCAGATCCTGTAGAAGCAGAAGTAGCAACAACAGTAGACTGTGTTGCCGCACTGGATTGATCGAGAAAAGGAAACGATATGCATGTAGAAGAGGCGGATGAACCAAATCCTCCAGAAAATGAAGGCATCTGTGAGGATGCCGTAGCAGTTGCAACACCAGAACCCACATTTCCAAATCCAAATGAAGGTTGAGATTAAAATTTACAATGATTAGAAGCCTTCTTGCAAAATGTGTTATATGATCCTAATAACTAGTAAAAAGATATTTTTCTCTCATTTCAATGAAGGATATTACAAGGACATGCAACTTGAAATATAAAATTGTTGAAGCATGTAGACTCCAATCTCTAGGCACATATCATTTGCAACACAGTCACATGTGGCAAAGATGCTATTAGTATGCACGTTTTCTATCAATTGCTGTCAACCAATCCAATGTCTGGACCTCGGAGGACCTCGATCTAAAGCAGCCCTGTGATCAGCACAATATTAAATTCTCTTTATATTTTTTCATAGATGTATAGATGTTTGGGAAGACAACATAACCGGAGTAACAATATTCATAGAGACCCAATACGTTCATGTTCAGGAGTGGTTTTGAGTGGAATATTCCCCTGACAATAACTCTTTCACGAAGTCGAATTCTGTCAAACGGTTTTTGGGTTATATGTAACATGGTTCTTTGAACACAACCCATGTCTCGGAATTTAGAGATTCTGCTCCATTTGGTTGCAAATTTGATATTTTCATCTACATCAATTCAACTACCCAGCTGTTGCTTTTATGCATTTGGTGAATTTGCACTCAAATGCATTCCTGCACCAAACCTTCCTGCAACCAAGAAGGAATTTATTAAAAACACTCATCAAATTAACTAATAACAAGAATAATAACTATTGTTTCTAAATTCCTCTAATTAACAACATAATGGATTAATAACGATTAAAAACACCAGGTACAAGTATGTATTTATTTGATAGAAATCGTAAAAATTTGGACAAAGATGCAGCTCAACAAGGAGATGGTAAAGAAGGATGTGATCTGTAGATGGGATAAAAGGGAAAATGACATGTTTTTCTGTATCAAGCAAGCCATTGTAGAAGCACCTGCTTCGTATTACCAAATTTCAGCAAAGATTTCATGCTCTACAATTTTTCTTCTGACACTTCTCTTGTCATCGAGCTTACACAAAAAAATGATGAAAAAAATGTGTGGCCAATAAATTTCATGAGCACTAGCCTCCATGGACTTGAACTTAACCACCCAGCCATCGAAAAACAAGATTATGAAGTATACAAGGCAGTGAAACACTTTTGGTCCTATCTCTTGACAAATCATTGCATCATCTTTGTTCCACACCCAGTAGTCAGATCATTGTTTGTTCAACAAGATTTCGGTGAGTAAAGAACGAACTGGATGACTGGTTTACATGAATACAAATTAGAGTTAAAAATAGTTCATACAATCAAGGGCCACAGCCTATGTCGGCTAGTAGCAGAAGCAGTGGATGAAAAATAAGAAGATCCTTCTTGATGGGATCAGGAGATTGAAATGTACAATGTTGAGCGAGCTCCTCCCACAACCATCGTGAACTCTTGGCATGTAGATGTGCACCAATACAATGAGAACGACATCCTACCATCCCATTTATCCGCATGATAGAAGAGGGAACTCGGGCTTAAAGAATTATCTTGTGAGTTAGTGCATGGGGTGCTTTTCAGAAAGCATCATAATGAAGTATTGCTCAGGTTCCTAGAAGCGCACGATTCAGAGAAAGTATTGTGTGATCTTCATGACAGACTAGTCAGGGGACATTTTGTGTGTAACACAACTGCACATAAATTTATTGATCTGGATTTATGTAGGAACGCAACAGAATAAACGTATAACCATAAACACAAAGATGCAGCGGAAATAGCACTTCATTTCATTAATATCAAAGAACTAAAATTTTCTTACAGATAGAATGGAAATAAAACTAGCTAGGGCGTTGGTAGCTATCTCTGAGAAGAGATATGGTGGCTACAGGCCTCTGAACTGAGTTAAAATGAGGCTCCAGGGCCTATTTACTATTTATAAACAATGGGAAATCCTAAATAGCCAAAACCATAACCCTAGGAGATGAAGCGCCAAAACTATGGGCCCTGTTTGGGTAAATTGGTGTTTCAACTTCCCAGGGGCGTAACTTTGGCATACGATCTCCGTCTGACACGTACCATACCTCGTTAGAAATATCTATTCGAGGAATACAAATTTTTAACGGGCAACATCAGTCCATGGACCCATGTTGCTCTCCTTTTTCCCAAAAAACGTCATTTAGGGCCTCAAAACGGCACCGGAAGTCCAGGACCCAAAAAACTGCTAAAAATAGTAAGTTGTGCCGAAACTGAAAAACTGGAAGAGACAATGGTGGGGTACCAAGTGGAATAGGCAGGTGACCACCAATATCCACCTGGATCATTCCTCCCCCCTTAGGAAGCAATTGTCCCCATTGCATGAAGTTCCTCCATGAGATGAGGAAATTTATGCTGAACTTGGTCCCGGTGAACCACTTTCCTTGGTGCAAGAGTTGGCCAACTTTGACAACCCGATATAGTTGGATCTTCTGTTGGCGAGTTTTCTTGATTTGCATGTCCATGATACAATCTGTGGTGGCATGTTCCATGCAATTTGGGTTTAACTCTGTTGGTGTGAGTTGTTCTGCAATGTCAGAGGTATCCAGTAGAGGTGGGAAGTAAGGACAAAGGCGGTCCATATTGAATATTGGGTGCAGACCAAGGAATGGTGGAATACTGAGCTCGAAGGCATTGTTCCATATAGCCTTGGTGATGGTGTACGACCCATATCAGAGTGGGCGAAGCTTGCGGTGGGGTCCAGTGAGGCGCTCCTTTTGCAAATGTAGCCATACTTTGTCACCCACCTAGAAGTTGTGTGGCACCCGGTGTTGATCATGGCGTTGCTTGTACTTAGCATTGGCTTTGCCCAATATGTCATGAACCTATTGGTGGATGTGTTGAATGCACTTGATGAAGTTATTTGCTTTGTCGACTTCAGACTGGACATGAGCCAAATCGGCCTGAGTAGCTGCAAATGGCATGGCTACGTCAATGGAACATAGTGGCTGGAATCCCAAGCCCACCTGAAAGGGGCTATGGCTGATTGAACTGTGGAGAGCCCGATTATAACTATGTTGCACATAGGGGAGGCTCTCCTCCCATGTGCGTGGATTCTTTGAATTGTACATGCGTAGAATGTTTACAATCATTCTGTTGACGACCTCTGTCTGGCCATCTATTTAGGGATGGAAAGTTGTGGACTTGGTGAGCTTGGTGTCCAACATTGACCGAAGGCTGGACCAAAATGTGCTGAGGAACCTGCTATCCCAATCTGATATGATAGACTGTGGGATCCCAAAGTGCACCCACACTCGTTCAAAGAAGAGTTTAGCAGTGGCTTCTATTGTGATATTCTTCTTGCAGGTCGCCATAATGGCCATCTTTGAGAATCTGTCGATGACCACGAAAACATAGTCATTTCTATGCTTAGTAGAAGGCAGGCCCAACATGTAATCCATGGAGATGGATTCCCAAGGTTGACTAGGGGTAGGTAGCGGAGTATATAGGCCTTGCTTCTTGATGGTCAGTTTGGCAATGGCACAGGCAGTGCAGGATCTGATGTGCTTCTCGACATCCTTTCGAAGGTTCGGCCAATAGAAATAATTCTGTAGTACAACTACTATTTTCTCGACCCTGAAATTCCCAACGACTCGACTGTAGTGTGCTTCCCATATCACCTTGGTACGCTCACTTGAAGGAACACAAAGGTGTCCCAGGTGACATAAAAGTGCATCTTGGAGGTGAAAATTTGGAACTTGCATACCTTGCGAGAGTGCCTTGTAAGTGTGGCCGAATTCTGGGTCGCTCTTGTAGAGAAGAAGCCAATCAAAAGTCTCGTGCCCACAAGAGTTGAGAACGGTGGTGAGCGCCACGATCGGTGGTCGGCTGAGGTAGTCTACAACATTATTGGTGCTACCCTTCTTGTACTTGATGTTCAAATGAAACTGTTGCAGATATGTGGACCACTTCTGATGGCGATCATTATGCAACTTCCCTTGTGTCTATATGAACTGCAGGGGCCGGTGGTCTGTGTGGATGATTGTTTCGTTTCCCAAAATGTAATGCTTCCATTGTTGACAAGCTTGCACAATGGAATACATTTCTTTATCATAAGTGGGATATTTTTGAACTGTGTCAGAAAATGTCTCACTGTGATATGCCACTGGATGTCCCTGTTGAGTAAGAACTACCCCAATAGCATAGTCAAAGGCATCTGTCATGATCTCAAATGGCTGTTGCAAGTCTGGTAATGTGAGCACTAGGGAAGAACAGAGGCGATTTTTCAATTCTGTGAACGCTTTCTGTTGAGGTTCCGACCAAAAGAATTTTTCTCTCGCTCCTCCCTTGGTGACTTGACTTAAGGGCCAAGTGATATGAGAGAATCCCAACACGAACCTATGGTAGAAATTAGCAAGGCCCAGAAAACTGCGAAGCTATGTTATATTGGTTGGGGCTGGCCAATCCCGAATGACTTGGATCTTGGTTGGATCCACATGCACCCCCCTTTCATCAATAATGTATCCTAGATATTGAACTTGGGTCATGCCGAAAGTTCACTTCTCTAAATTGGCACACAACTTGTGATGCCGCAGTGTTTGGAGGACTTGTTGGATGTGGTGAAGGTGCTCTTCCCAAGTCTGGCTGAAGATCAGAATGTCATCCAAGTACACCACTACAAATGAGTTGGTGAATGGCCGCAAGATGTTTTCCATCATCCTCATGAAGGTTGCGGGAGCATTCGTTAACCCGAAAGGCATGACCAGCCATTCGAAAAGGCCTTCCTTGGCTTTGAAGGCAGTCTTCCACACATCGGAGGGTTCAATTGGTACCTGGTGATACCCAGACTTCAAGTCAATCTTGCTGAAATATTTTGCACTTTTGAGTTGGTCCAGAAGGTCATCAATCTGTGGGATCGGGTACCTATTCTAGACAGTGATCTTGTTCAGTGCCCGATAGTCAATACAGAGTCTCCACGTCCCATCCTTCTTCTGTACCAACACGATCGGGCTCCCACAGGGCAATGAACTTGGTTGGATGTGACCTTTCTGCAGCAGCTCCTGAGTATGCCTCTTGATTTCATCATTCTCTAGAACAGAGCACCGATATATCGGTCCATTGGGTAGAGGCGAACTTGGGGTCAGATCAATCGGGTGCTTGACCTGACAGTGTAGAAGAAACCCCTGTGGGTGAGGTGAAGATGTCCCTCTTTTCCTCCACAACCTTATCCATTTGTTGTTGTCATGCAGAGGAGCCCTGTCTGGAGGTCGTGGCCACAGTCTTCTTCTTGCCCTAGGGGCGAATCATCAGGAAAATTTTTTTCCTAGTTTGGGAAATGAGCTTACTGCATTATTTTGTAGTAATCAAAGAGATAGCGGCAGGAGGTGGTACCTCTGGTATCTTGTACAAATTATTTCCCAAAGTAACAATAACAGGGCAAGGTCGAGACTCATACACAGCATGACTCTTCCACAAGTATGGTTTTCCTAATAATACATCAGAAACATAAATAGGAGCAACGTCACATAATACCTCATCCATGAAGGGCTTGATGCTATAGGGAAGGCGACACTGCTGGCTGACGCGGAGATCTCGTTCTTGGTGAAGCCACCCAATGGTGTATGGATGTGGGTGAGTTGTGGTCGACAAGCCCAACCACTTTATGGAATCTACTAAAATGAGGTTCTTTTGGCTCCCATTGTCGACAATGATTCGTACTGGGGAGCCCTTTACCCACATCTGGGAGTGGAAGAGACATTCCTCCTCCTCTGGATCTTCGTAGTGGTAACAGTGGCGTTGGGCTCCGCATCAATAATATGTTTCCCTTTGTCATTCCCCTTGTTAGGTTCTGATTCAGAGTCGGAGCATGCATCTGACTCAGAAGCCCTCATCTCGGCCACTAGCGACTGCTTGGCTCGACACTCACTTGTGTTGTGAGTGGAGCTCTTATGGAACTCACACCACTTTCCCGTGTCCTTCTTTGGCTTTGCAGTTTTGTTCTTTGATTGTGGCTTCGACAGGTTGTCTTGAGTCACCATGCCTTGGCTTTTTCCTTTGTTCTACGGTTTGGGAGCACCCTTCCCTTGCTTTTGATTCGCAGATCCCAAGTCTCACTTCTTCTGCTTGAATTTATTCTCAATCTTGGCAGCATACCAGTATGTCGTACCTAGCGAGGAGATGTCAAGGAACTCCATTTCCTCCTGAATGTATCTGTGCTTAAAACTGTGATACTTTAGCACTATATTTTTCTCTAAATCTTTGATACCAAACTTGGTGCGCAGGGTATGGAACAGATTCATCAGCTCATGCACATCTTGATCCCTTTGTTGTCGCAACATGGTCCATTGTGTGTACCTGTCCTCATAGCTCCCCACGGGATAGTATTGTTCCTTGATGGCATATTGGAAATAATTCCAAGTGGGTACAATCAAGAACAGAGAGGTTCTGTCTCGTCCTTTTTCTCATAGTGGGTTTCCCACCAGTCCTTGACATGGGGGGCAGCTTTGAGGAGTGCAAAAATAATCTTCTCCCTGTCGGAAAAGTCATGAACCGAGAAATATCCTTCTAATAGATTCAACCATCTATCTACGGCATCTGCATCTATTTGACCCTCAAATATGGGAATGTTAAAATTTACTTGTACCTTAAAAGGAGTCGCACCTCTAGAGTGGCTGCTGGATGCAGATGCACTGCCGGTGGGCTGCCGTTGAAGGATCTAGGCAAAGTTATCCATCATCATGTTCCTTTGTTTTTCGAGGGCCTCCTCGAGCAATATTTTGATAGGATCTCCTGCTCCCTCATCTTTCTTTTCATCCCCCATGGGCATCCGTCGGGGTTTGCGAGGCCGATCTTGCAAAGGTTCCACCAGAGCGAGCCCTAACTCCTTATACCCCGACCTCGTTGGGGACATGCAAAGAAAGATCGAGAAAAAGCAGACCGCTCTGATACCACTGATCCAGACTTATGCAGGAACGCAACAGAATAAACGTATAACCATAAACACAAAGATGCAGCAGAAATAACACTTCATTTCATTAATGTCAAAGAACTGAAATTTTCTTACAGACAGAATGGAAATAAAACTAGCTAGGGCATTGGTAGCTATCTCTGAGAAGAGATGTGGTGGCTACAGGCCTCTGAACTGAGTTACAATGAGGCTCGAGGGTGTATTTATTATTTAGAAACAATGGGAAATCCTAAACAGACAAAACCCTAACCCTAGGAGATGAAGCACCAAAACTATGGGCCCCATTTGGGTAAATTGGTGTTTCAACTTCCCAGGGGCGTAACTTTGGCATACGATCTCCGTTTGATGCATACCATACCTTGTTAGAAATATCTGTCCGAGGACTACAAATTTTGAACAAGCAACATCGGTCCATGGACCCATGTTGGTCTCTGTTTTCCCAAAAAAACGTCGTTTAGGGCCTCAAAACGGCTCCAGAAGTTCAGGACCCGAAAAAGTGCTAAAAATAGTAAGTTGTCCCGAAACTGAAAAACTGAAAAGAGACAATGGTGGGGCCCCAAGTGGAATAGGCGGGTGACCACCAATATCCACCTGGATCATTTATATGGGTTGGTTTCTATTTTCCTACATTATTCAAATATTTTCACGCCTATGTCTACAGGTGTCTGGTGTCAAAGGTGTGCTAGCTAAAATAAGAAGTCAGCAACCCCATTATGACATATCGTAGTGGAAGAAACATTTCAACGGTGGGTCTTATATGTCATTGGAGAAATCTTTCTGCATTCATCAAAGAAACGCCACTACATCCTCACTGGTACAAACTACTTCATGCAGTGGATAGAAGTAGTTCTGCTTAAACAGGTGAATGATCCGAAAGTCATAAACTTCCTTAAGCATAATATCATTTCTAGGTTCAACATTCTGACTTCAATTATTTTCGTTAATGAAACGTATTTTTCACCATTAAAATTATATGATTTTTCATTATAAAATAATATTGTATTGAAACATTAATATAAATACTATCTGCAGGGAAATTATCTTTCTAAGTCCACAAATAAGAACCTTATTTGTATTATCAAGAAGACCATTTTCTCTGAACAAAGGAATTGGAAGTCCCCTTTGGTAAATGCCTTATGGGCTGACTAAGTCATGCCAAATCCATCTTTGAACACCTTCCCTTACTTCCTAGTGTATGGAAAATAATCTATCCTTCATCCTAACATTTACTTGCTTGCTCTTCAACTTTTGTAAGGATCCCAGGGAAAGCCTTGTTTATTAGTTCATCGTAGGATGAACACTCTTCACAAGATATAGGAAGAAATGCTGAAAGAAAAATAGTTTTTTTCCCTTCACTACAATCATATCAAGAGGTGGTTCGACAAGATATTTATAGGGAAGAATAACTTCATTGTGGGCGACTTGGTCGTGAAGTGGGACAAAGCCCAGGAGGAAAAAGACAAACATACCAAGTTTTAATCCCTGTGGATTGGACCATTCACTATTCATGAAAATATTTTTCAAGGCACATATCATCTACAATCAGTAGACAGGAATATTAAATATCTCCTAATGGAAAAGACTTAAAACACTATTTTCAATCACTAGTACCTTTGGTCAAAATTTCGACACTTTAGTTCCGACACTTTTGACGTATTGTTAGAAATTTCCCAAATTTTTCTCAATTTTTTAAATCTCGCCAACAACCGTCACTATAGCGACATTTAGGGACATCGTCGGTATTGTGACATTTAGGAATGTCATCGGAAAACTGACGTTTTGGGACACAACGTCGGAAATGCGACATTTCTAAGACATGAGTCAGTATTGCGACATTTGGAGACAAGTGTCATTATTGCGGAGTTTAGAGACACTTGTTGGAAGTGCGACGGTATCGGGGATAAATGTCGGTATTACGACGGTTTGCGAACAAAGCATCAAAATTGCGACGCAAGTGTCGGTATCACGATGTTTGGAGACAAGTTTCAGTATTGCGACATTGGGAGATAAGTGTCAGTATTGCAACAGTTTTGAGAGAAATATCAGTTTTGCAACGTTTCGAGATATGTTTTGGTAGTGCGACAGTTTGAGATAAGTGTCGGTAGTGCGATGGTTTGGAGACAGGGTTATTAATAGAGGAATTCTGAGTAAGGTGGTTGGATTCCCTCCATCTGGGGTTTGCCTCTGATCTGGGGATTCAGGAAAATATCCATGGCCCAGACAAGTTAGGGCTCGATCGAATGACAGTGGTGAAATCTAATATTTATGGTTAACTTCTTACCCTCCTCCAGCATTCCATTGTGAATTGTTTCATCCTATGCTCACATGTTATCTCTTTGTAACCTCGGAGAAGGTCCATCCATGGCGGAGATCGACATCATGTAACTATGAGGAAAGTGGTTGGATTCCCTCCATTTGGAGGCTTCCTCTGATCTGGGGATTCGGGAAAATATCCATGGCCCAAAAAAGTTAGGGCTCGATCGAATGACGGTGGTGAAATCTAATAGTTATGGTTAAATTATTACCCTCCTCCGACATTCCATTGTGCATTATTTCATCCTATGCTCACATGCTATCTCTCTGCAACCCCAAATAAGGTCCATCCATGGTGGAGATCGGTTTGGAGACAGGGTTATTAATAGAGGAACATTGAGGATGGTAGTTGGATTCCCTCCATCTGGAGAAGGTCCATCCATGGTGGAGATCGGCATCATGGTGCACCCCCTATCAGGTTGGCTTTCTAAACCCTTCCTATCTTAGTGGTTTGCAGGGCTTTCATTTCTCACCCCTTATGATATCTTTCATCTTTTTTTTCTGACTCATTTCTTCAAAATTTTAACAAGATGACGAGGTGTACAAGGTCAAACCGACCTTAAATTTAGAACATTTATCTTCCAACAATTCCAAATCTAATTGTAGTGTTATCATCATGGCTATGCAGGCACATCCCATGACCATCTTCAGGTAGTCATTATTTCTACTCCCCACAAGGTTGCAGATATATTTTCCCTTAAGGGGTTTCTAAGCTATCTAACAGACAATTTTTCATTGATTGGAATAGAGATATGCTTTATTTATTTTTTCTAGTGGCTAGGTTTAACTTATAGTTAATTTATTTATGTACTGCAGGTATAAACCCTAGCTTCGCACATCCGAGATTTTGTTATATTTTCTACCGCGTTGTCTCCGAAAGTAAAGGGTTATGGCTCCTCTTGTTTCAGGTGTGACTATGCATTCAACGACCTATTTCACACATAAAACGTTATGGATTTCACAGAATGTGTTGTGTTGTAGTCCTAGGGTTTAGTTTTCCTTTTGTTAGTAAATTATAAAGCTTCTTGACACTAAAAATGTTGAATCTTCAACTCCAAGGATCGTATGTCCTCCTCCACCCAGGCCTGGAATGCCCCCTCCTCCACCCGGTAGTGGTGCCCCTCCTATTTATGGTGCTCCTCCTCATATGCAGCTGAGACTTAACATGCCACCTCCGCCACCTGGTCAGCAGCAGTAGCAACAACAACCACCTTCTAGACATCAGTAGCAGCAACTATCAATTGAATCAGGTATTTTGTTAATTTCCCTGAATATTTTTGGTATATGAGAACGTCTTTTTATGCTTTCCAGTAGGATTGAAAAACTAATTTCACCATTTCAAGTCATGAGTATTTGAATATTTTTCATTCTAATGATAAAATGAGTTAGCATCTCTAGCCGGGGAAAGCCCAAATCATCGCAAACATTAAACTTGATAATCCTCCTCCAACTTATATTAAGTGAAGATAATTTCATGGCAGAAATTAATAGGCAGATATTTTGTAGAATTTGTAGCTAGTTGAGCTACTACACTTTGCCTTTACTTTGATTAAGTTGATAGTACTGATCATTTTTTTTTAAATCAGGGATCTTTTGCAAGAGTAATTTTTATTTGTATAGAACATTCACAAAAGCATCTTATTCTAGCCTTACAGACCTTATTGTATTTTCTATTAGGTGTATTCCTTATTAATCACCATATTCCATGCTGAAATGCTAAAAACTATTGCCTTGATTGAATATATGTACATATAAATTTTCTTCTGTTTAAGAAATAATAGGTTTTAAAACCATTTCACTATGCGGTTACCATATTATATACTTTTTTTGGCATATAATGTTTTCTTTAATTATTAATATAACAATAATGTACAGACAGGGCATTGTTTTACAAAATTAGGGTGTTGTGTGGCACTCACCACAAGCTTAGGTATACCATGCGAAAGATGCGTTAATAACTTCCATAACTACCTAAGGGCATAGAAGTTAACAAAACCGCCACCTGGGCATATCCAATAACACTAACATTCCAAAATTTCCAGCTGGCACTTAACCATTAAAGCTGATAAAGTCTTGCCTTATGATATGAAAATAAATAAACACATTTTGCAAATCCTGAAGAATCTGTTGCTGGGTTGAGACCTGCATTAGGAGATTCTTTTTTGTCCTTGGGAGCGGGCCTCCAGCCATTATTGGTTGATTCAACATTAGTTATAGCAGGCCACTGTCTATCATTTGTGACTTGTATGTTTCTGCAACACCACCAATCACCCACTGGGGCATATTAATATCTTTGTAACCCAACCTTTGAAAATTTACCTTTATTCTGATCTATTTTACACGTTCAATGCACAATATTATGCAATGCATCATATTCTTAGCCTTTGTAGCATAGATAATTCATAAACATGTAATCTACAAAAAAGCACAATATAACATAACATTTATCTTTGAGGAATGACACCAATTGGCTTCAGACCTAGATGTTCCGCTCAACAATAAACTATGCTACTCATATCTCTTAGTAGTGGATCATCCTCATGTTGTGGTCAAGACTCTATCGGGGTAAAAGGCTACCTAAGCCAACTATGGTCCATAGCTGCACCAATATGGTAGCAGAAAAAGTTACTTGATTCCAACATTTTCCAACCAACTTTCTCTCATCCCCCATTTTCCTTCACAACCCATGGTAGTGCACCCCATCCTTTGCACTTGTATTCCATTAGGTTGTGGCACTACAATCAAAGGCTTCCAACTCTGAGTGGCTAGGGATGTTCCAAAGGCCCATGGCTTCTCAGAGTTCCAAATCCATCACACCCAAATCCACCTAGGATTGATAGGGTACGAAATTCACATCGTCATACAACATTGGCTAGAGTTGCAGAGAAACCTTAGGGTGGAGACAAAACTTTGGATCCCCTGAGACAAGGAAGGGTGGGGATGTTCATCTTTGGTTGGGAGGAAAATTGTGAAACATATCCCTATGCCCATCCTGATGTGTATCAATAACCATGATACCCATAACTTATTCAATACAAAACTCTGCAAAATAGGGTTACAAAATGACAATCATTGCCTAAAATTTAGGACATATTGAAGCCATAGGCAAGCATGGATTACGTTGTATATTTCACCATTGTGGCAGAAATTGCAATCACGACAATGTTGTACATTTAGGTATGGGTTTTTGATCTTTAAATTTGTTGTACATCTAGATCCCATATATATATATATATATATATTAAAGGTGCCTCCATAAGTTGAATGACCTACACAGAAGACATCAGACTTGAAGTAAGGCATTAGTTCCCCTTAACACTAGGTCACCATACTTTAAATAGTGGTGCCTGACACTTGAAGGAATTCATGATATTATAATAATATACGATGTCGCAGATGCAGTTTATTTTCGTTCTAGCCTTGGACATGCTCCAATATATAGGCATATAATTCGATAATGACATATAATAAACCTGTCCCTGACATCTACATGGATAGAATCGGATATCATTTATAGAGTTTAGTCCCTACAATACTGAAATCAAGTCCATCTCTCATGCCCTCAGAAAGAGCTGATTAGTTCATGGATGCCTTTACTATGGAGCTAAATAAGAGCCTGTCATGCTTGTCTTGTGTCCCTGAATCTGGCAATAAAATAGAAGGGCTTACTCGTTGTTAGCTCCCTATAATTTTCAAGATTGGCAAAGTCAAATTGTAGAGATAACACTGTTTCAACCACTTTGGGATTCTAGGATCTAGCCCTCCTGAATCTGGAGAGGGATATCTCCAATAAGTGCAAAGATTGATTTATCTTTAAGGCTTTTGGGTAATGATATTAGGCTAGTTATGAAGGCCGAGGGTTTTATTTTATTTTGGATGGTTGAGCATGATTATTAGTTGAGTGGAAAGTCCTAAATGAAAAGAGTTTCAAAGGTTTGAAGTTGCAAGCAATCAAAACAAACTTTGGCTGATTAGATAGATATAATGCTGGTTTTTAGTCCATTGGGCTATGGAGTCATAATAGGGCTTTAATTGTGCAACAATTCAAGAGTGATCCAAGGGGAAAGTCATCTATATCACAAGATACTTTGGGATAAAATGATGGAATGGAAACAATACAAGTGTTGGAGGGGTGGAAACAGATAATAATTTCAACTAGGATTTATAGTCTGTCCAAACAAGAAAATCCTTTTAAGCAACTGTTTAAAACCAACCAAAGGGCAGGGCTCACCATAAACCTCTTTAGACAAGCTCGTATTAAATATAACTCAAGAGACAAAAAATCCAGTAATCCGCATAATTACTTTCAGAAAGGATGAAAGCAAATAAGATGAACAAAGTGTAGCCTAAGATCAGATAAAATACTTTTAAATCTAGTCTGCTTTTAGCATACACTTAGGGAAACTTTCAGAATCTACCTTTGGAGAAAGAAGCTAGAAAACAGGGCACACCATCACTTTTCTAGACTCACTTTAATAAGAAAATAATGGAAATAACATTCAAGAATAATGTTTAAGGAAAATAGTAGGACGAGGGAGCGCTAGCATTCCTAATTGCTTGAACTGTATTGAATCATTCTTAAATAAACAAATTGGAGGAAAACATTGAGATAAAGCTTATCAGTCAGAGAAGGGTACTGTAAACATTAAGTTATAACTCTATGCTTGTTGTTCTTTATCAGAGAATAATGGACAAAATGGCATACATGAGAGGAAAAAAAATAACAAAGAAAGAAGCACTTCACCAGTGATATAGACCAGGATCCCAAGAAAGAGCTTGTATATTGATGTCAAACCAGTTACAATCTTCAAGTTCAATGTTTCAATTTAGCAATCATCTTCACTTCTCAACCTAACTTATTTAATCACAAGTAGAGCTTCAAGAGCCTTTGAACATTATTTACAAGTAGAAGATTCGAGCACAAGTATATTTCAAATTTCAGCGACCAACATTTACAATGGACTCCTCAATAAGATTTTATTGAAGGATGAGGAGGTCGAAAGAGAGAAAATATCTTTTGAGTTCAATTAATACAGTTAATGCTTCTTGGCCTTTGAGGGGCTCAATGGAGAAGTTTACAGATATTTTCCTGTATTAATTGGTTTACGTTAAGTATTTAAGCTCAGAGGGATGATTTTGTTGACTTTAAGGCTCAGTGTCATCTCTGTAATAACTTAGCAGATTTTTTGCAATAAGTTCTTCGACTGAATTAACTATTCGACTGTTTTTGAGGAAAATATCCTCTATTTTTATCATTACACGACCTATGCTGAATGTTGTGAAGCTACAGGTGGCATTAGGTAGCTGAGAGGAATCAATTAGCCTATGATGTGGCAGTGGAGGCATCCTTTGTCTGATAAATATTTTTGATTTGCCTTTAACTGTGTTTAATTTAGTGGATTAGGCTTTTGATTTTCGATCTTAGTTGTAATCCATCTAAACTGTGTGAATCAGCTTCGGTCCTTCATTTCTGGGTTGATTTAATCTTCAACACTGATACTCTTTGATTTGTATTAATATTGCTATGTCTTGTTGATGTGCAAGTGCCCCAGTATGGCATCGGTGCTCATGATGCACTGATGAAATGTGGCTTTGAACCCTTCGTAGTAATCTTCTTTGATAAATTAAAGCCTGGAGGATCGTCATCCTCGGCTTTAATTTTCTGTAAAATCATATGAAAAAACCTTTAGAACCTACAAAATACATAAAATAATTAATAAATCCTATGTTTTTTGGGGTAAAACTACTTTGGAGGCTTCGGCTTGGAGCATAGCCGTTGGATGAGAGTATCCAACGGTGGGGATTTTTGCATAAAGGTTTAAAAGGAGAGTGGTTGAAAGAATGGTGCAGAGAATTAAGTCCGGGTTGTAGATCCGTTTTGATCAACATTCTAGATCAATCGGGGAAATACAATGTGAAAGGGTCACATTTCGTGAAAATAGAAGAAACCCAAAGGAAAATAGTGAAAATCCCTTTGGGCGGAGAAAAAATGCATTGAGGAAAATTGGGGTTTCTTAGACGATCGTGAGCCATCGAATTAGATTGGACCTCGGGATCAATGGCAGGGAACAAACGTGATAAAACACAAAGAAAATGGGGGAAACTGGTTTCGGAGGAAAAAACAGCTGGTTTCACGTGACCAAAAGGGGAAAAGGTGGTTTCACATTTTCGAACGCGATATGTGTTCCCGCCTGACACGTGAAATTTGAATACCGCCCATATCGCGTGATTTTGGGGAATTAATGCCCGTGCTTAAAGTTATGCGATATGGAACGTTATTCGTTAGATCTGGGGCCTCAAATTGAACGGTGGGGAGTGAGAGCGATATTGATAATATGCGTGGGCGGAATGAGGTGGGGACAGAGAAAGGCGGTTTTAATCTGAGCCATTGGATCAAAGATTGGATGGCTGAGATCAGATTTGGAGGGAGGCAGGACTCACAGGGGTCGGGCCTATCGGGGTTAATATGGGCCATTGGATGGAACAAATCAATGGCTCAGATGTGATCTGTGGTTTTAAATGAAAATAATACAAAGGCAGAGAATGGGTTAATATGAGTCGTTGATCTGCGGAGATCAACGATTGAGATCTGCCTAGAAAACATTATAAAGCGGGGGTGTATGTTTTTAACCAAGGTTGGGAGATGCAATCTGGACCATCCGATCTGGACACGTGGACAACCCAGATGCAATCGGAGCTCCGCGATCAGAGGAGGCAAAGGTTGAATGCGTGCAAGTGCGATTGACTATGGGCCGTCGATCTGCAGGTCAGATCGATGGAGGAGGATGGATCGTAAGGTGACCAATCGGAGGTGGTAAATAAAATATTCAACGCGCCAATGAAATCTCCCGATGCGATATTGCGCGGGCCGTCCGATTGGTCCAATGATCAATGGTGGAGAAGAGCTCCGACCAATTAATGGGCGGGACCCTTCATATATTAAAAAAGGTGGAATTTTATTAAATACAAAGGTTTAATGGCTTGGGACGGGTTATATATATGTGGCTTGGCGCCCGACTGTGGGGCCTTGGTTTTATAAGATAGCAAAGGCCCGGGGCTTAAATAAAAAGATCCAATCGGCATTGGGACAAAGGAAATGTGCTTTTCAATCTACCCATTTGTAAAATCTCCGATGCGAGATTATATGGACCGTTGATCGAGGAAACAAATCAATGATCTTTCCATTAAAAAACATTGCACCGGCACATTTAGTTAAAACCATAGGAAAAATGGTTTTTGTGAATATACAAAGAGAAAATTAAATCGAGGATGATTTATTCACAAAGTTTTAGCACTCGACTATGGGCTCTGAGGTTATATGAAGTGGCAATGGGGTCAGGGGTTTATATAGAAAGGGCCAATCACATCGGAGGTCTTAACATAACAAACAGACTTGTGCGTTCCGATTGTTCCGATGCGATAAGAATTTTTTGGCCATAGCACTTGGTTCCAGCACCAAGTCACATGGAGGGGAAGTGGTTTAGGTCTTAGCTCAAAGGGGCTTAAGGCTTAACACAAAAAATGTATTTTTTATGAAATTTTCAATGTTTTTTGATGGATTTGGGGGTTTCGGCAAGGTTCAAAAGTGAGTTTTAAACCTTGTAAAAAGGGATTTTATGAAGGGAAGAAAGAAATACATGAAAAATATAAGAACTTCATGGGGGAAAAAAGGGAATAAAATGAAGGTTAGTTTTGAGTGGAGGGAGGGGAAAAATGGAGTTTTGCAACAGTCTTTTCTTCATGGAAAATAGTAGAATTTCTAAATTCAAAAGGGAGATAGCAGTGAATATTAAACAAAGGGCATGATGTCTTTATGAGGCTTCAAGAGATAAATTTTTTAGCAATAAAACTTGTTTCTTGAAGGCTCAAAAAATGATTTAGCCACCATTTGATATGACAAATTTTATAGGTGGCTAACACTCGCAGTGCTAGTTTTGCTGCCTGCTAGGTTGAGGATTTGGCATATAGCCAAGCATATGCATAACTCCCTTCATTGGCAAGCCATCTATCTCGTTACCTTGTGAAAAGACGAGTTTTATTACAATGGTTTATGTTCACTACATTTTTTCTTAGAGAGCATGTTTTTATATGCCAAAATCACAACTATAGACTATCAATTAATTTGCGTTGTTTTATTAGTGAAATTATTTCCTCAAGCTACAAGTATCCAAAACTCACTAGGAGAATTTTTGATAAAAACTAGCTAACAGGATATGAAGCCATTGTGTGTACAGGACAATACAGGATTAATGCCACTACTGAGCTCTCTTTAAGAGCAGAAGAAACACAACAAGAACACTCATGCGCACTATTCTCTGTTCTATGTGCAGTCAAAACCCATTACGTAACATTTCTTATTTAACACATTTTTTCATGTAGGGTGTGTGTATCAACCAGATTTTGGCACTAAGCATACATGTTAATGAGATATCCTAATTTACTGCCAAGTGGATTCAATAAAAGCTTCTATCCATGACTAAAAATGGTGACATAATAGATCATCCTCTTTCTGTTCTTTGGTCACGGAGTCTTAAGTTCATAACATGAATAGGAACATTTGTTCAGTCTATTTACAATTACACTATTCAACAGTATCTCCTTGAAAGTTATTCCAAATAGACAGTTTTATAATTAGGGATCATGGAACCATATGTAGCAGAAAAGGGTTTCAATACAACACCATTGTTTATGATTCTCCACAACTAGCTGGTTCAGACACCAATTCAGCTCACGTGTTTTAACAAACAATTGGTAAGCAATGTGTGCTAGATGCTCATTCCACATTTTTTTTCAAACTATTTACCAGTATCCCAGAGGTCCAATCAATTAAACCTGGAGGCTCTTATACCACATTGTGGTGTACCTGGCCTCCTCTATAGTGCCATCAACAAGATGGGGCACTTAATAATTGAAATTTTTACTTTCAATCCTATGGAACTCTGGATTAAGAACATACAAATCATGGGCCCATGATTTCAACCAAATTCTACATCCTTCTATTGCAGTTTCATGCTATCTATGTCACTTAACTCACGAAATTTAGTAAAGAATTATGTCATGGCTTATTCCATAGTGTAAATATACTAATTACAAAAACGATATAACATAACAGTTGCAAAAATTAAACTTTTCTGTCACCAGAGCTAAACCACATTGAATAGATGTCAAGGAACGATTTTCCTCCCAGCTATAGGCAATCCTGCCCCCTGAGTTGGGGTCATGGAATGACACAGGCAAAGAGTATTCTTCAATTTCCACTCTCCAAAACACAACACTCTAGCATAATGACATTGCACTCACAGTAACACAAGATACCCATGATGTGTAGAAAATTCCATGAGGGAATGTACCAAGTGATGGAGAAGAACAATGACAAAAAATTCCATATCCAGTTCAAATTTTCCATTTTATATCCCCCTTGCATGGTAGGCTAGTTGTCACCACATAAAAACCTAATTTGCATAGATAGCTAGGTATCATTTCTCTAATACTGAATTACTTCGTAAAGGGGGTATACAATGTTTGAGTCAGCAGGGGAAAGTCATGTGCCCCTCATCTTCACTCTAGCCATTTTCCATCTATCAGCCCATGGTCGTTCCCATGTTCCCCTTGGCTATTCTATGTTGTGTATGTTAATTTATTAGGGACACTGACATGTTCACATCATTATCACAGGCCTCACTCAGGCCTTATTAACATCATATTTCATGGTCTAAATGATACACATTCACTAGCGGGGTCTTGGCCTTGGGCTCTCATTAAGAATCATTTTACATGATCGCTTTATATTTTTTCATATACTTTCTGTTTAAAAGTCATTGGTACCCTTGACTCAGTACCAAGAAAAAAGTTAGTCATATATGCTAAACTGCACCTATACATATTCAAACAATTCTCTGTGGAAGCGTGTCATTAAAATTGTAGGAATAAAACAATTCTCTTAGTTTTAACCAAAACTTTTAAGTTTTAACCAATAAAACATATATTTATTTTTTGAAAGTACTAAAGAGAAAATAGTTTGGAGTCTTACCTTGCAAGCAAGAAGTTGTTTCTGGTATTGAAGCTTGGCCACGTGCTCTTTGAGCTCAATGACATAAGAGCTAATATTATTAATATTCTCTTCAGCAGCAACCTTGAACATATTCTTAACATTTTTTATGTCAAAAGAATGTAATATCCCTTTTTCAAGATTTGCTAGAATAGGGTCCAGAAGGACGTTGTATAAGGAAGATAATGCAAAAATAAGCTGAACCGGGACTTGGATCCCTTTGTTTACCCTTCATAAATTACACTTCCAGAATATTAGCTCAAATAAATAACCCTAAGTGGGTTATTCAGATCCTCCACTCCTAGGTATCTCAAACAATGCTCAAATGGAGAGCTACAACAATATATGAACTCCAACAAATAGCAGCAGTGAAATTTCAATAAATATGGTGCAAGAAGAGTGCATATACATTATATTATGTGCAGTTTCAAATATATATACAAGAACTTGAGGAAATTCCTCTCAAGCTAAGCTAGATCAGCCCCAAGACAATTGTACATGCAAAAGAGAAAGTACATAGCTACACAATCCAGCAACAAGCTATGACTACGCAGTCTATAGTGAGAAATGACTACAAACTGATATCGATACAATGATATAGCAATAATAGGCTCAAATAAGGTGGGGGAGCAAGATCTCAACCCCAGAAAACAATACTACAACAATCCTCCAAAGGATTGTCCAAAATACACTAAATGGCAAAATGTTAGAGTTGCTGGGTAGCAACAGAAACTCAATAACAATACCAAAATGGAGAAGGATGGAGAAGCTTCAAATGATTTAGAAAATTCCTCCACTGATCTTCAAAGTGAAAGGCTGCTCCCTTCACTGAAGATTACACCCTCCGATCCACAGTGTGAACCCCTCCTACAAGTGCCCACTGAAAATAACGCAATATGGGGAAGAGACTGCGTTGTGAATGAGATGAAACATATGGATTAATGCCAAAATATGCAATGAAGCTCCAGGATCTTCCTCACTGATCTACTAGAGAAAGAATGAGCTCCTCCTCTGCAAAACTGGCTCCGAAAATGGGTGATAATGAATTCTCACTGCAACCCCCAGCAACTCAACGTTTCTACCAAGTTGGAAAACGTTGTAGCTGAAGATGGTTACCTTGGCCTCAAGCCTGGATTTGAGGAGAATGAATATCAGGTCCTCCAAATCTTCCCAATGAAGTAGAGGAAACTTCTAAACATAAATCTCCCTTGTGCTAAGCAGCACAAGCTATCCCAATTGAACAACTAGAGAGAGCAGAGAAAAATCGAAATCTTCAACATAATGAGCAATGGCTGTCCTTCCCTCTTTTATGCCAAGAGGAGGCTTCCTTGCCATGGACCCCACCCATTAGGGTTTCTCTCATCCAATAATATCCCTCCTATCAAAACTGCGTTGTCTTCTTATGCAAGCTACTCCTCCTTAGGCAGTGCTGTTTGATTTGGTCAAACTTGACCTAGCCTTCTTGTATTTTCCCCTTTTCACACTAAGAGATGACAAATAAGCCACTTAAGTTACCCCTTTGCACATTAGGAGTGTTTATTATGCTTCTTCATGGGCCCCCTTACCCATTTTATTCTTTTTATTAACAGGAAAGCAAAATTAATGTTCCAATTAACTTAATGAAAATTTTGGAACATTACAGTCCTCCCCTCCCAAAGATTGCTTGTCCTCAAGCAAGTGCAAGGGTAGACTGATTCTTCTTCTCCTCTGTTGTAGCACCCATGTATGATGATCTCCTCCAAGAAATAGGATGCTATCACATCAATAAATCTCCCACAATGCCTCTCCTCAGCATGTAAATTAGCTACCAAGCTATCATCATGAAAAAGTGAAGTGCTCAGGAGAGTGGCAAAGTGTTGTCTAGAGTTTCTCCCAAGGTATGGAGTCTAAAATATGTTGGGAGACATTCTCCCCATGTGTATCCTCCATCCCCAAGCAATCAACCATGCAAATTGAGTCACCTTCCAACTAGGCAACTACGGAAAATCATCCTCCACCCTGGGCTCATGTAGAAGAGGTGGGCTGGAAATCTTAACATGGTAAGCTTCATGGCCTACCCCATGCTGTCCTCTTCTCCACTTATGGTAAGTGAGGAGTGAAAGCTGAACTTGGGCTGCAATAGTGTTGCCCTCAAGTGACAATATGAAGTTTAGATCTCCAAGGATCTCTCCTCCAACACTGAAAATCAAGCTAGCCCAAATCATCTCATATGTGATGAGTTGGAAGTCATCATCATATGGCATCCTATCAATCATATGGTTCACCTTATGGAGAAACAATTTCCTTATCATAGTGACCATATCATCTTCCATACTCCCCTTAGAACATGCACTACAAAAATTATGGAGGTCTTCTCCCCCAAAGAGCACATCCCTCCAATGTGTCTCCCCTTCCTTATGATACATATAGGGCTGCTGCTGATATATGGCTGAAACATAATGATCTTCAAGAGAGACCCAAGCCATCCCATCAAATCCAACACCCTTGGAGTGCCTCCCCAAAAAACTCAAGCTCTCCAAATGGCTCCTCCCATTTGAAAGAAAGAGGTGTAACATGGCAATCAAGGCTGGCCCACTTTTTTTTTCTGAAACATGCAATGTGAGGAGTATGGGGAACCATACTCCCTATGGGTATCCTCAACTCTTGTGCCACTCGTCCAATGGTGCTTCCCATGTCCAACGTTCTACTAGTAGAATATGGAAGCATAAATCTATGAGAGCAAGGAGGTGAAACATAGCTCCACACATGGAACCAATGCAGGGCATCATTGGCCTGCCTCAATATTGAGTGCAATAAGTGTCCTTTCAGCCAATTTTTTGCTACCACATTCATCTTGCAAGATGAGATCATGAAAACATAATTTGGTGCCAATGGTGCACACCAAAAATCTTGTGGCTTTCCCCCACAATCCACCAATAAGATGGCCATCATAATTACTACAATTTACCATAAGTACAACAAGACATAATGTGAAAGAAGGAAATATCCTCCTTTATATGATATGCTACTCAAAAAGGTAAGAGAGTGCAAAACATAAAGCAAATAGTTACCTCCCTCATCATGTACTTCGGTCTTTGAGCTGAAATGGCTCAAATGAAAATTATCCCTTACTGCAACAGAGTAGGGAAGTGGTTGTGCCAACCTTATCATCATCTCTCGGGTTGTGCATCTATCCATATGCTAATAAAAATCCATTAGGATTCCCTCCCAAGTGGACTCCTCCATCAACAAATAGTATGCATAAGAATGCATGAAAGGAGAATCCATAAATGCTGGATGTAGGTGTCTCCCCTTGTGCTTGTGAACCCAAGCCAAGAAGATAAAGATATAGTAAGGGATGCTACCATCCATTACTCCCTCATCCTCATCTCCTAAATTTCTCCAAGGTACATCACTTGTGAAGTGGTTTTGGAAACACTTCAACAAGCAATCCCAACTCTAAAGTGACAGTGCTGCTGGCTTGTGGAGTAGGGTCACTGTCATCTCAAAGCTCAACTCTTTGACATGGATCTTTTCAAAGACTCTACTCATCATGTTTTTGCACATATACAGTCCCTCCCATAAAGAAGGTACTTATTAGGCATCTAAGGCCAAGGAGCAACCCCTTTGCACTATGCTAGTGCCTCCTCCTGCTCCTGCAACATCTGAATATAATCTGAGCAACAAGAATGTTTGATGCTCCTCCATACTCCCACCATAAAAAATATGTGGAGGTGGCATAATGAGTGGTAAGAAGAATGAGATCTCATCATAATGCACCCATGCTCCTCTCTGCCCCACGGTGTAAGTATCTTGCCAACCCTCCTCCTTCTCCATATCCCATGAAAAAGGATAGGTCCCATGCTGGTCAAACTCTCCCAAGAGTAGCCAACGTAGCATTGCCTCTTGCTGCCCTGTGTCATAAATTTTCAAAAGGCTCACCATCCTCTTGCCTTCCATCCACATCCACTCAACTCCTTGTGGATGTCTTCCTCCATCCTGCATCTTGGTATCCTCCCAACAAGGACTACCATCTTACCAAAACAGATTTTGGCCTTTGCATTTCATGGGACATTGAAATGCAATCTCTTCTGTGACAGAGTTTCTACACCCCAAACTAAATGGTGGTACACAACATATCAATGATGTATGAATATGATGGCATAGCGCAATGAAATTTTCCTGCTCTAGACAAACAACATGTAAATATGTATAATCCTCCATGAGAAATAAAAACTTAGGCATACCTTGGAGAGTTTTAGAAGAATCTTGTGTTGCATCAAGAGCCTCTTCCTCAATAGTTCTAGATGCATCAATTTCTGAAGATGAAGGTTGCTTCTCAATCACTATGACAGCGCTAGTTTGTGCCTCTTCAACAGGTGGTGAGGGTTCCTCCCTCCTTTGACCAAATCTCCTGATAAATCTTTGAGAAAAATCAGCAAGAGTAGAAACCCTTGCATGGTCCCAATGGCTGAACGACCAAGTCTTTGCTTCACCCTCAAGGTGCAGCACTGCAACTTCTACAGCCTCCCTATCTACTACAGGATGTAGTAGGAAGAAAGCCTCTAGCTTCTTCACCCAAATCTCTGTTGCACATGTGAGTGATCCATCAAATGTGGACAATAGAAATCTATTGCCTCTCATCATCCCATAGCTGTGGGGTCTTCTCTGTTCTTTATGCTGAATACATTGTGGAAAAGATAGAGTCTCTTGGAAGGCTCTAGGGTTTTTTCAGTACTCAGAAAGATACTCACTTAGAATTTCGAATTCCAAGTATTTCTCAAGCTCTATTTCTCCTCCTTGGTGAGAGTAGGAAGTGCATGGTCCTTCCTCTTCTCTTTCTTCAGTCTTATCAACCTCCTTGGAGAGGCCTTTGCTAGATCTAAAAACTGATGAGAGTAATTTCATCCTCTACATCATCTTGATATCTTCTGTCTCTACAATTCTAACTTCCACCGGCTGGGCCAAGTTCGAAGCTATGATACCACTGTAATATCCCTTTTTCAGGATTTTCTAGAATAGGGTCTAGAAGGACGTTGTATAAGGAAGCCAATGAAAAAATAAGCTGAACCAGAACATGGATCCCTTTTTTTACCCTTCATAAATTACACTTCCAGAATGTTAGCTCAAATAAATAACCCTAAGTGGGTTATTCAGATCCTCCACTCCTAGGTATCTCAAAAAATGCTCAAATGGAGAGATACAACAATATATGAACTCCAAAAAATAACAGCAGTGAAATTTCAATAAATATGGTGTAAGAAGAGTGCATAGAAATTATATTATGTGCAGCTACAAATATATATACAAGAACTTGAGGAAAGTACTCTCAAGCTAAGCTAGATCATCCCCAAGACAATTGTACATGCAAAAGAGAAAGTACATAGCTACACAACCCAGCGAAAAGATATGATTGGGCAGTCTATAGTGAGAAATGACTGAAAACTGATATAGATACAATTATATAGCAATAATAGGCTCAAATAAAGTGGGGGAGCAAGATCTCAACCCTAGAAAACAACACTACAACAATCCTCCAAAGGATTGTCCAAAATACACTAAATGGAAAAATGTCGGAGTTGCTGGGTAGCAACAGCAAATCAATAAAAATACAAAAATGGAGAAGGATGGAGATGCTGCAAATTATGTAGAAACCTCCTCCACTGATCTTCAAAGTGAAAGGCTACTCCGTTCACTGAAGATTACACCCTCCAATCCACAGTGTGAACCCCTCCTGCAAGTGCCCACTAAAAATAACGCAATATGGGGAAGAGACTACGCTATGAATGAGATGAAATATATGGCCCAATGCCAAAATCTGCAATGAAGCTCCAGGATCTTCCTCACTGATCTCCTAGAGAAATAACGAGCTCCTCCTCTGCAAAACTAGCTCCAGAAATGGGTGATAATGAATTCTCACTGCAACCCCCAGCAACTCAATGTTTCTGCCAAGCTGGAAAACGATGTAGCTGAAGATGGTTACCTTGGCCTCAAGCGTGGATGTGAGGAGAATGAAGATCAGGTCCTCCAAATCTTCCCAATGAAGGAGAGGAAACTTCTAAACAGAAATATCCCTTGTGCTAAGTAGCACAAGCTATCCTAGTTGAACAACTGGAGAGAGCAGAGCAAAATCGAAATCTTCAACATAATGAGCAATGGCTCTCCTTCACTCTTTTATGCCAAGAGGAGGCTTCCTTGCCATGGACCCCACCCATTAGGGTTTCTCTCATCCAATAATATCCCTCCTAGCAAAACTGTGTTGTCTTCTCATGCAAGCTACTCCTCCTTAGGCAGCACTATTTGACTTGGTCAAACTTGACCTAGCCTTCTTGTATTTTCCCATTTTCACACTAGGAGATGACAAATAAGCCACTTAAGTGACCCCTTTGCACATAACGAGTGTTTATTATGCTTCTTCATGGGCCCCCTTACCCATTTTATTCTTTTTATTAACAAGAAAGAAAAATTAATGTTCTAATTAACTTTATGAAAATTTTGGAACATTACAAAGAAGCACTCTGTTCAAGCATTTCAATGTTGTCTGTGGATAACACATTTCCTTCTTTACCCTCATTTTTATGAAAAATATTCTTCCTCAAGCTCCCGAGTCTCTTCCAGCCAGCTATTTCTGGTGGAGTGTTTTTGTTATGCTCAAAACTATATGTCACCCAAGAAGAGGGAGAGGATGGAGGGCTAATCATTATTTCAGCTATACAAATTTTGCTCCTTGTTAGTTGCAGAGCTGTACTGAAATCCGATAATCTAACCTCATTTGGAAGAGGAAGTAGAAGATTTTCAATGGAATTTTGCACATTCTGAAGCTTCTCTTCCAACGCAACAATTGTTGCATCAGCCTTAGTAAATTATAAACTCAATTATAGGCCAAGAAAATCACAAGTATTCTTGTACAGTTCTATGTGATAAATCAAGCAGGGGTATTCTTTTAGTAGTTCATGCTTCACGGTTTAGAGTTGATGGTTTTTAAGGTCAAGGCTCTGAAATTTTATACTGACAACAAAATAGATAGAAATATATGATCCTAATATTTCATTTACAAATTATTGGTGCGGTTATTTAATGGGCTGGAAAATGTCTCTTAGATTTTGAGACTGAAGTAATGAAGTTGTTATGACAGTGCGTGATGCATTGCAAATAAAACCCATCAGCACTACTCCTTAGGGCAGTGTAGTGTTGCTCATTATCACAACACGCTAGTCTAGTTGGTTGAGGGTGATTAAAAGGCTAGTAGATGGAGTACAAAAGGAATTGATCCAACCTTGTTTGATGGTTCAAGTATTATAACATAAAAGCTTATGTTATATGATTGCCTGCTTCCAAATTCTCTAGGGAATTTGACAAATCTAGAAAGCATCATCTGAATCAGTGTGAAAGTTTGGAAATGCTTCCAAATTCTGTGGGGCATTTGAAAAATCTAAAAAGCATCGATTTAACTCAGTTTCAAAGTTTGAAAATGCTTCCAAATTCCTTCTCTAATCTATTGCACCTAAAATATCTGCATTTGAGGGGTTGTTGCAGTTTGACTATCTTTAGCAAAACACTTGGAAACATAATCATGCTTGAATGCTTAGATCTCTCACATTGTTCCCATATGGAATTACTTCCTTCCCAGGTTGGCAGTCAACAGTCCCTCAAAAAATTAAATTTTGTGGGTACAAACCTCAAAGAGTTTCCGAGTGATGTTCTGTGCCTCAAAAATTTGGAATTTATGAGATCAGGAGGGTCTTCGCTGGAAGTACTTCTGCCTTCTCTGGGTTATCTAACGAGTTTGAAGGAATTGTGGCTTCAAAAATACAAGAATTTGCAATATTTACCAGTTTCAATTGGATTGTTGACTCAATTGACCGTGTTAAACATATCGAGATGTGTAATACAATAACTACCACCAACTATCATGGGGATGAACAATATGAAAATTTTAATAGTATGCAGATGTCATTTAACTGAACTGCAGGTGTCCTTTAACTGAACCACCAATTAAAAGGACTGAAGGAGATGAAGAAGAGTTATTAATGGAGTACACAGGCATGGTTCAACTCAACGAGTTAAAAACTATACCACACAGATATATCGCAGGTAATCTTTCCTGTAGGCATTTGCCCCAACCTTAAACATCTCAAAATCTACCATTGTAGAAATTTGGTGAAGGTTGGAGCATTGCCAGTAGAACTAATAATTTTTCATTTAAGGTATTGTGGTGCATTGACCAAATTAGAAGGGCTTTGTGGCCTTGCACAACTTGAAAGGATGGATATCACAGGATCGACTAATATAAAAGAAGAGGAGCTCCCATGTCTTGGAACTTTGATGTCTTTTCTTTAGTATTGATATGATGCTACCTATATATGGAGTGAAGAATGGAGAGTGGTGTGTGTTAGCATAATGATGAAGTCTGTGTGCAGGTTGGATGTCATGTGGCCTTGGCATTGAAGTCTAATTGAAGTGAGATCATATTTTTCTGAGTTGTGTAGCCTATAGAGAGATTTTGTGATTAGTGTGAATAGACTGCAATTTTATATCTTGTAGATGAATTTTACACCTATAGTAGATTAATTTGGAGAATTTGGAGATGGATAAAAATATTTGTGGATACATGTAGAGTGTATTGAAAAAAAAAATGGTGTGATGAATCGATTTGATTGCTACACATAGGTCAGATGTTCAAGACTTGTGTACTTGTTGTGTTTGTATTTTTATATGCTTATAACAATGCTATTATTGTAGAGGTGAATGGCTAAGAGTGTCAACATATGTATGCCATTGTGTTTGCAGGGTTGCTAATGCTAAATGATAGTGTCATAATGAAATTTATTGCTACCTATTGTTGTAATTTCATAAATGCATTTGAGATGTTGATGGTGTATTTAGAGCATCTTGAGTATGAGGTTAGTGTTTGATGTGTTTTCACGAGGGAAGAGTATCGATTCATTGTTGAGATGCTACTAGTATTTTTGGGTTATAGTGAGCTAACTACTATCTTTGGGAATGCAAGCCTAAGCAAGTGGGCAGACCTTGCAACTCAAGGAATAGCAATCATATTCGTCATCCATTCAAGGACAACATCTCCCCTTCTGTTAATTCCAATCATTAATTCAAACAGGGCACATATTCATAAATTCCTTGATTGAGGCAGAGTATATGTGGATACAAAACCCAACATAAGTTCATTGGATGAATTTTCCTTGCTACTTATGTGATCCATATCGATCATTGTGAAATATTTGTAATTTCCCTTCCAACATAGTGGGTTCATTGACTGTACATTTGAATTGACTGGAATTTGTTTTTGCATTGACTGGTCCTCCTCTTATATGCCCCACTATGGATTCTTTTCAACCTACCGATTTTTTTTTCTTTTGACATGATCCGATCTAATTCTAACTACCTCATTTTCTGTGCAATCTACTTTGGTGTTATATTGCCTTTGAATACGAACAGCCTGCCAGTTGTGGAAGGGATATAGTTTTTCTTTGCATCTTTGAATTATTTCGGTGATTTGGATGGAAGATTCTTTTGCTCAGCCTAGGATCTGCAAAAGACTGAGCTGTGAGTCTCTAATTAGAATTCAGCTCCAATGTGGATATTCTTCATAGAATATTTCCAGTGCTTTCTGATTAAATTTTGAACTTAGATGAAAATTATCTATATTTAATTTATGATGAATACTGTTTCGTGAATATCTCATTTATAATCAGAATATTAGAATTCATAGAATATTTCCTATGCTTTCCAATTATTTTTGACATTTAAAGAAAATTGTCTGTCTATTTTATTTATGGGAAGATTTTTAAATTTCTTAGAGTATTGCCTATGTTTTCTAATTATATTTTGAAATTTAAATAACTTGTCTACTTGCCTATTTTAAAGAACTTGCCTATTTTTTTGTAGGCATAATGTTGAAATTCCTCAAAATATTGCCCTTGCTTTCTGATTAAATTTTGAAATCTAAAGAAAATTGGCCATGTCTATTTTGTTTATAAGCATAATGTTAAAATTTTCAGAATATTTCTCCTGCTTTTTTATCAGATTTCCAAAGTTGAAGAAACTTTTCTGTTTATTTATTTAGACACAGAATTTTGAACTTCTCAGGATATTACCTATTGTATTTATAAGTTGAATGTTCATCTTTTTAGAATTTTGCCCGTGCTTTCTGATCAAAATTTGAATTTTAAAGATGTGTATTTTATTTATAACACCCCAAAGAAAGCCTCTTTGTAAAATAAAATTAGATGGAGAGAACTATAGGATTAGGAATTTTAAAATCCTGAATCTGCAAATGCATCAAATGCTAGTCTAGTTGGTTGAGGGTGATTAAAAGGCTAGTAGATGAAGTCCAAAATGAATTGATCCAACCTTGTTTGATGGTTCAAGTAATATAACATAAAATATTATGTTATATGACCTCCTGCTTCCAAATTCTCTGGGGAATTTGAAAAATCTAGAAAGCATCATCTGAATCGGTGTGAAAGTTTGGAAATTTTTCCAAATTCTGTGGGGAATTTGACAAATCTAAAAAGAATTGATTTAAATTAGTGTCAAAGTTTTAAAATGCTTCCAAATTCCTTTTGTAATAAATTGCAACTAAAATTTTTTTTTTTAGGATAAGTTCGCTGCTGCGCGCGCGCCCTTGGTAGCTCTGCAGCTGCCCTAGCTGCGCCTGGTCGGCGGCATTCATCGAGCGGTCTCCTCCATGGATCCTGGAGGGGGCCCTGCGGTTTCTCCCCCATTGCCTCCGGAGCTGGCGGCTTTCAACTCTCTCGTTGCAGCTTCAGGCAACCAGCCCACAACTGGTTCTCAGCAGAAATTCGTGAAAAAACTGGCTAACATTCCCTCGGTTTCTTTGCCAGTGGAAGAGACTTGCAAATCCGCGCTGAATCTGGCAGAAAGGGGCCTTATAGGCCAGTTCACAGGGTTATGGCCTTCCCCGAAGGCAGTCGGTGAATGGGTAAAAAGGAACTGGATTCCTCTGGTTAAGGAAAGCATCCAGAGCCACTTTGTGGGGAAAGGTTTTTTTGTTTTCGTCTTCGACAATGTGGAAGACAGAAGCTTGATATTTCGAAACGGGCCATATTTTATGGGCCCTCAAGGTCTCTATCTGAATAAATGGTCGCCAGATTTCGACCCTGCACAGGACGTGCCCACGACGGTGCCAGTATGGGTGCGACTGCCCCACCTCCCCCTCCACTGCTGGAATCAGAGATCTCTGCAGTCTATTGGCAACGCCCTAGGAAGATATATCGACCAAGCGCCGAGGAAGGATCAGTATTCCTGTGCCCGCATTTGCGTAGAGGTGGACCTAGAAATTGGGCTGCCTGAAGCAATCAAACTCACAGTACCAGATTGGTCACACGTCCAGGAACTTGATTACGAGCAGCTTCCCTTCAAATGCCGTCACTGCCACGAATACGGACACTTTGCAAGGTACTGCAAGAGAAAAAACGAGGAGCTAACAGAAAAAGAAAAAGGTGAACAGTGGAATCAAGTCAAGAAGCCATCAAACAGCAGACAGAATAACAAAAACAAAGGTAAAGGAGTGGAGAACAAAGCAGGGTAAGAAAACTCAAACATTCAAACCTCAGGAAGTAAGGACAAAGACAGCATAGAAGCGGATAAAAACCCCTTCGAAGCTCTAGACCTCCAGCCAGACCCTCCAGAAGTTGAGCCAGATGGTTCAACCCCGAAGGACAACATCTCCGCTCCAGATCCTGGCATCATCCCAATCCCATCTCAAGGTAATACCTCTTCCCCCTCTTATGCAGACATCATTAAGTCTAAAAAGAAGAATGCAGAAATCACTGGATCCTCAGATGATGAGACCTTCGAGAGGCCATCAAAGAAAGCTGGTAGGAAGTCAAATAGAGAAACCAGGGAAGAAGAATCAGAAAGACAAAAAACCCTAGGCAGCCAAGCTACCATTGAAATGACACTAGGCAGAAATACCAGATTAAGGACTCCCAAGGGAGGTGGACCTACCCCTTCTAGTTTTAAATGATGCAGATGATCTCTTGGAACTGCAGGGGTCTGGGGAATCCCATCAAGGCAGAAGCAATTAAAGACCTATTTAAATCGGAACCCGCAGACATCCTAATGCTCCAAGAAACAAAAATAGAGGGGGAGCACCTTCTTAGCACAAGCAACACCAAGTGGAAATTTGATGAAGGCAAGGCAATCCGTGCAAGAGGCACAGCAGGAGGAATAGGTACATTTTGGTCTCAAAAACTCTTCTCATTAGAAAGATTTCATGAATCTCAACATTGGATTTTTACTGAACTCCGTCATAAAGCGAGCAACCTAGTGCTGGCACTATTTAACTTATATGTTCCTGTACAATATGATGAAAAGAAAGAGTTCTGGAAAACACTCTCAGATTACCTAGAGCTACATAATCCTCAAAATGTAATTCTAGGAGGTGATTTGAACATAGTATTGGATCCAAAAGAGAAGAAAGGAGGGAGTTCCTCGAGGGACCCCTTTCTCCACATCGTGGAAGATCTTATTCTTCAGTGGGATCTTGTAGACTTCAAACCAGTCAAAGGAGAATATACCTGGTCCAATAACAGAACTGGAGGAGATCACATTGCAGCAAGGTTGGATAGGTTCCTCATCAGCAGCTCCATTATGCTGGACAACAGAATTGTGTTAACAAAGATCCTTCCAAAACTCACATCAGACCACAAACCAATCCTGCTATGTATTAAGGATGAAGAAGATTTAGGCCCTCTACCATTCCGATTTAATCCTCTCTGGGCAGGAATAGAAGGGTTCCACGAAACAGTTCAATCTGCCTGGAGAATAGAGGTCACGGGCTCTCCAAGTTATGTGTGGGAGCAAAAGATAAAAAGCACAAAAAAATCCTTAAAAGACTGGATCAAGAAAGCCATTAAGACGCCCACCAGCCAGAGAAAAGAGGCTGTTCTACAGCTGGCAGATCTACAATTTGATATGGAAAAAAAAGACATCTCCCCAGCAGATCTAACAGAAGAAAACGCTGCTCAAAGGAGAACATACAACTCATTTAGAAATGAAGAGGAGCACTGGAGATTGAAGTCACGCAGCCTTTGGCTTAAAGCTGGAGACTGAAACACTGCTTACTTTCATAAATAGTACAGGGCAAGATTATCAAAAAACCATATTGCAGAAATCACCTTAGCCAATGGCCAGGTATGTAAAGGTTTTGAACATGTTAAGACTGCTGCCGAGGATCACTTCCATAGACTTCTCACTGCAGAAAGGAATGGAAGCGAGGAGGACATCAATGCTTTTCTGTCAAACATTCCAAAGCTAGTCAGCGTTGATGAAAATAACTCCCTCTTGGAGTTGGTCTTGGAGGAGGAAATCTATAGGATAGTGTGGTCGATGGAGCCAGATAAAGCACCAGGACCAGACGGATTTTCAATCCATTTTTACAAAATATGCTGGGCGCTAATCAAATCTGACCTTCTCAAAATGATTCAAGGTATCATGAGAAAGGCCAAGGTGGGTGGTGGAATTAACTCTACATTTCTTGCACTAATCCCCAAGGAAGCAAACCCTGGGTCGTTTGACAGATACAGGCCAATCTCTCTATGTAACGCCTCCTATAAGATTATGGCCAAACTGCTGGCAAATAGACTAAAACCCCTTCTGCAAAAATTGATCTCTCCAGCACAAGGAGGATTCGTGAAAGGCCGTCACATCCTGGACAATGTCATTCAAGTTCAGGAAGCTCTGCATTCCAGCCATGCCCGGAAAGAACAAGGTATGCTTATTAAATTAGACATGTGCAATGCTTTTGATAGAGTTAACAGATCATTCCTGTACAGGGTTCTCTCCTCCTTTGGGTTCTGTCATGACTTTATAAATCTAATCAAAGCCTGTATAGAAAGGACTTGGATTGCTCCATTGGTTAATGGCAGACCGGCGAACTTCTTTCTGGCTACCAGAGGGTTGAGGCAGGGCTGCCCTCTTTCCCCATTCCTATATATCATCATGGCAGATTCCTTGAGCAGAAAGCTCACCAAAGAAAAAATTGATGGAAATATCCCTGGCATTAGAATTGCAAATGGCATCGATCCAGTGAATCATGCCTTCTTCGCTGATGATTCGATCCTGCTTGGGGGCGCCTCAGCTAGAGTGGAAAACTTCTTCAAAAACACTCTTCAGAAGTATTGCAGTGTCTCAGGAGCGCTTATAAGTGAAAAGAAGAGTGATGTATATGGTTGGAACACTGACAAACACACTATTGAGAAAATAGCCAAAGATTTGGGCTTCACTGGTTACGCCGAGTGGGATAAGTTGAAATATCTGGGGCTCCCAATCACGATAAGAACCAACAGGAACCATCTATGGGAGGAAGTCATCTCGAAATTCAAGAAGAAGATCAGTGGGTGGGGAGGATTCTGGCTCACCACCGGGGGAAAACTTATTCTTATCAAGGTTGTTCTCTCAGCTCTGCCCACATACCAGGCAACTCTGATGTTAGCTCCAAAAGCTATATCTGATCAGATATCCAGAATAATGTGAAATTTCATGTGGAAGGGTGGTCGAGGCAATCAAAGCAAGTTTAATTTAATCAATTGGGAAATAGTGAAACGCCCCCTTCTGGAAGGTGGTCTGCAAATTCGTGACCCTCAGAATGCCAATCTGGCTTTGGGTTGCAAACTACTGTGGAAATTAATTGACAATCCTCTACATCCTGTCAGTCGAATCTTCAAGATTAAATATTTAGAGAACCGGCCTCTTACCTCATTCACAGCTGACAACGCACCAAAAGGCACGAATGTTTGGAAGCTTTGCAGCAAAGGCATAATTTTTTTCAAAACGCATCTGTACAGAGTACCAGGAAATGGGAAAAATATAAGGATCTGGAGAGACAGCATTATGGGTCATTCTCCGCTTGAAGACTCCAACGACATCAAAGAATTAAGAGAATGGTTTAAAGTGCAAGGAATAAAGAGAATCGAAGATATATCAGAATGGGACGCTAACGGCAATTGGCAGCAATGGAAATTACCCAAGCCACCAGCGCATCTAGAAAATCAGCTCGCTGCTTTTAAAAGCGCTATCTCAGACTTCGCCCCGGTGCATAAAGATGAAGCAGATCATTGGGGATGGGGGAAAACAGGGATCTACACAGCAAAGCAGGGATACCTTCAAATCCAAAGCAAAAAAGAATCGCCTTATCCAGTGACTGTTTGGAAGCTAATTTGGGACAGATTCAGTATACCCAAAATCAATTTTTTCTTCTGGATCTTGTTCCAAAACAAAATTTTGACGGGAGAAAACCTGAGCAAGAGGAATATCGTTGGCCCTCATCACTGTGCTCTATGCAAAGCAGCGCTGGAAACCTCAGGGCATTTTTTTCTGGAATGTGATTTCGCGAAGGAGGTTTGGTCCTACTTTCTGGTAGGACTGAACGTGCATCCACCTTCTCAAGGAGAAATCAACTCCATGTTTCTCTCTTGGATTTCTGCCTACCCTCATAAAACTGCCAGCAATTCCATATGGCACAAGGTGTGGACAGAAGCCCCCAAATATGTGTGCTGGAAGTTATGGCTGGCCCGTAACGAAATCATATTCAGCAACAAAGAAACTACGGTAGATAAAGTGGCAGACCGGGCCAAATCCCTCCTAATTGAGACCTTGATTCACTCTCAGAACAAAGAAGACAACTCTCTTCGACCTGATGAAAGGTCGTGGTTGGCTCCTTTCACCGGCTTGACCATCTCTTCTGCAATGCTCCGACCGGCCTATGTGGAACATTGGCAGATTCGTATGCCAGAGGACAAATTTCACCAATGGTGGAAAGCTCAAGGTAAGATTTCAGTCTTCTTTGATGGTGCCTCAAAAGGCAACCCGGGTAGATCCGGAGCTGGTGGGGTGATTTACTATCCAAATGGGACTAAAGAGGAATTCAGTTGGGGACTGGGGTTGAAATCCAATAACCAAGCAGAAATTTTAAGTTTATGGAAAGCATGTCAAACCGTCAGAAAATAAAATCCAAGCGAAATAATGGTCTTTGGAGACTCAGAGGTGTTGATAAAAGCTATTGCCAGCAAGAAGGGATTCAAGAATCCGGTGCTCAACAAACAATTAGTAAGAGTAAACAGAATGCTGAAGATCTTTCCCTCAGTAAATGTCTTTCACATTCTCAGAGATCTCAACAAGGAAGCTGATAAATTGGCCAACATAGGCTGCACTCTTCAAGAAGGGATGATAAGCTTAAACGTAGAAGCCCCGCATTTGTCCACTATTCCTTAAAAGGCTAATGGAGGCTTAGATGTAATGACTGTTGTAAGTCTGCTATGGTAGAGAATCATATTGTATTGGCTGCTTAGGCTCTGTCCTAACATCACTTTTTTTCAATATAATATAACCGTTCTAGTTAAAAAAAAAAACAAAAAATTGCAACTAAAATATCTGCATTTGAGGGGTTACTGCAGTTTGACTATCTTCAGTGAAACACTTGGAAACATAATCATGCTTGAATGCTTAGATCTCTCACTTTGTTCCCGGATGGAATTAATTCCTCCCCAAGTTGGCAGTCAACAATCCTTGAAAAAATTAAATTTGGTGGGTACAAACCTCAAAGAGTTGTCGAGTGATGTTTAATGCCTCAAAAATTTGGAATTTTTGAGATTAGGAGGGTCTTCGCTGGAAGTACTTCCGCCTTCGCTCGGTTATCTTATGAGTTTGAAGGAATTGTGGCTTCGGAAATGTGAGAATCTGCAATATTTTTTGGATTCAATTGGACTGTTGAGTTAATTTCCTGTGTTAAACATATCGAGATGTGGAATACAATACCTACCACCAACTATCATGGAGATGAACAATCTGAAAGTTTTAACAGTATGCAGGTGTCCTTTAACTGAACTGCAGGTGTCCTTTAACTGAAATACCAATTAAAAGGAATGAAGGAGATGAAGAAGAGCTATTAATGGAGTACACAGGCATGGTTCAACTCAACGAGTTAAAAAATATACCACACAGATATATTGCAGGTAATATTTCTTGCAGGAATTTTCCCCAACCTTAAACATCTCAAAATATGAATGTTAAAGCCTTGTTAAAATTGAATTATATTTCCAGCTAATTAGGATATTTATATGATTAAATGGAAATGAAAAAAATCTGCACGTGTTAGCTGCTGAAATTTAAAGAAATTGGTCATTGTGTTTTGATTTTACATTCATAATTTAAAGTGATTACGCAAAACTTTTCTCGATTTACTTTGGGGAGGAATGAATAGAACAACACATGATTGCAAGTAGATCACGAAAAAGCAGAGGTCATTAAATCTGAAGCCCTACAAACAATACACAACTATATGCATATTTCATGAATGCCAGAAAATATCGTGATGTAACAAATTTAGACTCCACTCCCATAAACAGAAGAAAATACAGAAGATAGAGAAACATGTCATTACATAAAAACTATTAACAACAACTTGACTATATGTTAAAGAACTGCCAACAAAATGGAAAATGTTGGCAATTAATCCAGGGAGCTGGTAAGATCATGATTCAGTTTTGAGTGAGGTGAATTAGGTGGACAAGCTGAAATGAAAAATAAAAAAGACCACTATTGACATTGTCTGGAATTTCATTCTCTCCAGTCTCAATAGCCTTGGATGGATCTTTCAGTTCTTGGAGAACTAGCATCCTAGTTGGCAAGTTGATCCATAACACTATTGCATGCATTAGAGGTTTGCATCCATTACATTTATGTGATTGAATAATTCCATCAGATCATGAATTTTCTTTCAACACAGGTTCCAATTTCAGTTTAATTGCTTGGGCTGGTTGTAAAAGGGCTAAAAAGTACGCTGAACAGATTTTTTAATGATTTGGGAAACCACTTGAAGAAAAAGTTTTCGGATATTCATTGTGAGTGTAAAGTGTTGATGGCTGAAGTTATAGCCACATTATTTATGGAGTCCCCATTATGAAGATGGGTTCACCTTGGTGATTTGTAATAACTCTTGTAATGCCTTCCCTACCTAGGTTGCTCTTGAAAAAATCTGTTGAAATGTGATTTGAAATTCGAAGAATGGTGTGGTGTTTCCTGAGTCCAGACATCAAGAAGCACAGCTGAAGTTGTTTAGAACAGGGTTCAAAGATGTGTTTGTGTCTATATCAGCAACCTGCTTAACAACTATCTGTTTTTCATCAGATGTATAGTGCATGTGTCCTACTTCGAATGTTTGGCTTCAATGGCCTCTTTCATGTTACTATAGATGTATAATTGACAATGCACTAGAAATAGTTTGACTCTGAGAAATTGATCCATACGCTGACTGGTTATTTTGATTAGAAATTTCAAACCTTTTTACAAGACCAAATTGCAGTGAGATTATTAACGGAAACTTAAATTTTTCATGCAAATTTTAGAATCAAATTCATAAATGGTCCTAAATTATCCCTCTTGAGTGTGAGAGATCTGGATTTCCCTTCAAAACACCATGAAAGAATAAATTGAATCGACTATTGGAATTAAAATAAGGGGAGATGCTCGGATATCATTGGTATTCCTTGAGCTGGAAGTATGCACTCATTTTTTTTTCCATATATGTTTTTTTTTTTTCCGTCAGTATTCCGACGATGCTATCCACTTACAACCGTCGGAAGTGCGACCAACACATAGAACCATCAGAGGAGAGACAAAGAGTTTCCATGTCGGAATATCGACAACAACCGTCGAAGTCTGCATACCATTGGACTTGTGACGAAGTCTGCAAGACCTCGGACTTCTGATGAATTCTGCAAACTGTTGATAGAGTGACTAAAATTCCAAAACGTCGGACTTACGACGTACTTTTCAAAACATCAGAAACATCAGAATAGCGACGGTCATGGAACGTCAGAATAGCGACGATATGGTATCGTCAGAATAGCAACACTCTTGCTAATGTCGGCATAGCGACACTCAGTAGGTAACGTCGGAAGAGAAAAAACCGTCAGGAAATGTCAGAAAATGTGTTGCTCTTCCGACACTTAACTGAAGTGTCAGAATTGCGACATTATGAGAAACCACGTTTTTCCCCACCTCAAAGTGTCACTCTTGGGACGCTTATGTGTAGCAAGAGCGACATTTTGGCCGTCATAAATTGGGCCAAATGTGCTAGTGAATAATGATCTTGGGCTATGCCCTACACTATGTACATAATTTCTTTTATTTCTTGTTTTCTTGTTTGCCCTTATTTTGTGTTTTCATTTGTGTAAATAAGTGTCAAATGAACGTGTTTTCTGGATTCCTTGTGTATGGTTGAATCAAAAAGAGTATTGTGACATCACAACATTTTGATAACCTTGAGTCCTCCGTCTTTATGTTGGCTACATATTTTGGTTGATGAAGTTCTGATGGAAAATATGATCCGCCCGTAAAGAGAGTTTTGGTCAAACCATGATACCTATGTCTATTATGGAAACCTTATACGACACTCAGTTCTTATGTTACGGTGTCCTAATTCTTATCCAATCAGTAGATGAGGAAAATAGGGAAAATCTAAATGAACAAACCTAAATCAGAGGTATCTATATGCTTCTCTAAATGAATAACCTCTTCTTCTCTCAATAAGTCAAGATCCATCTTATGCCCATAAAATGAATAAGTGTCGATGCACAATCCTGTTTATATAAATGTGAAAGAAGAGAAAGGCTTCCTACATAGAGAGGTGAATTAGGCAACTCTGTTGCAGTACTGTCTAGGTTCGCTGGCAACAGAGCAATGTTTGTGTTCCTATAGTGAATTTTTCGGGGTACTTTATAGGCCTGCTGGGAATGGAGCAACACTAGATATGAAAACTTATACTTTGCAAATATAAATCTCGCGAACTTCACTACCCTTTCCAACTCAAAACATTGCGATATTTCCAATATTATGTTGTGTTTAGCTGAGAAAGCACCAAGGGGACCATGTTTATTCACATGGTAAGTGCGGAAACCAAAGTAATCTATATGATGAATCAATACTCTCTGACGAACTAAGACCCTGAACAAAAGAGTTAACCAAGTCATAGAAGTTGTAATTATACCAATGTGTCACCATGTGTGCTGACTGCTACAACACCCTCCAAAAAAAATTCCTACGCTCAATTTCAGAGCCTTCCTCAGTCTTGTAAATTGTTGTTGCAAACATTGAAACTCGTTCCATGTGTTTTCTTAAGGTGTTTCGGTCCCTTTTGCAAGATAGGTAAAATGTTGTATCTTCACATGTTGGTTGTAGCATAATGTGTATAAGCCTATTTTGGTGGTTTCAAGAGGCTATCTTTATGTAAATTATTTTTTATCACCATATAAACATCGGTCACACTCATTCCCAAATTTTTTAGCATTTCTACACAAGTGTCGTCACGGTCATCATAAAGTGTACCTTTAGTGTCACACTTGTCGTAAAGGCGTCGCAATTTTTTTGCATTGAGGGAAACATGTTTTTAACGTGTTATGGATGATATATGTTATTATTTCATCAATATTTATAAGTGTGTGATCAAATTCAAGTCATATCATTGTTCAACTCAGCCTCATTGATCCCTTACTTACCCAATTTTAAAAAATTCCCCACTAACATAGCCTCATCTGTCCTTCCTCAACTGTGTATTACATAGTTTGAACCCTCAAGTTGTGACCTTGCCTCTTGACACTGCGCAATGCATAGTTACTTCCTTCCAGGACTGCTGCACTAGGAATTTCCAGTGCTCAAGCCTCGACCTTGGCTCTCAGAATTGTGCAATCCATCTTCCCAACCTAGCCTCAACTGCGTATTACGCAATATATAGCCTCAAGATAATCCCTTGAACCAATGAGGTGCATGGTTGTGAAATGGATCAATCTCCTCTATCTCCAAAAATTGCACAATTTGTTAATCCATTGCCCATCCCCTCATCCTGTCACACTGACCTCGAGAATTGCGTATTTCTCTTCCTCAGCCCAGCCTGAACTACACATTACATAGTCTCAAGGCTCAAGGTTCACCCCTTATTTCTTGAACTATGCAAATACATAGTCACTGAGCCCCTCTCCAATCTTGTTACCTAGTTTCGGCTCAGTCAATGGATCAATATGCACTATCTTAGACTAGGGGTTTTTTGGGTAGATGTCATCTTGTCGTGAATGAATTACAGATGCAGGTACCTTATCATGCCATGGAAAGATGATGAAGAAGGAGATAAAGAAGGGAAGCATTCTGAAATACATATTTGTAGCTGAGTATGCAAGATAATCAACTGAGAGAAAGAAAAGGGACACCAGTTTGCGACCACAACTTAAGACTCGATATCATTGAATATTCCTTATTTCCAAGCCATCGAGAGGTGGAAAGAAGTGCATTATCAATCAGACACCCAAAAAGTAGTAGTAGGAGTGGCTTGACATTTCCATGTCATCAAGCATTCCATGTCAGTAGTGTCATGTCATTTCATGTCATTAGTTGTCACATGCCACACCGTTATGGTGGATTATATAATTCATGTTTCAAAAATATATTGTAAAGTGAAAGTCCAAAGGAAATCTGCGAAATATGAAGAGTCATGTAAAGTTGAAAATTTATAGGAAGTCAAACAATCATGGGGGTACTGATGAAGAGTCACAAGGAAGGTGAAGCATCACCTCCTCATTATTATATATTCACCCTCATTGTAAGAGCAAGGGACTTTTCACCTTGGCTCCTCCCGCAAGGCATTAGAGAGATAAGCTAGTTCTTTTGAAGAGCAAGGAGTGGATACAACACTACACTATTGGAGCTAGTAATGTTAATGGTAAACATGTGTCTTGGAACTTTTAATTAATAATAGAATCCTTCAAGGCCATCACGTTCTTCATACATGGATTATTAATGTTTGTAAGACTCTTCCACGGATGTTTGTATTTCGTGTTTTCTTTCATCTGTGCTAAAGTAGTTGAACTATTTTGGTTATTTGAGTACTTATCATATTGAGAATTTTTTGTAATGCTTTTTATCGTTGTCCCATCCTCATAGACTATTCTATCGGATACTAGAAAAATATTTCTCATTTATTGGTTATAATGAACTTCGCATATTTTGTGGGCTATTCCATTAGATGTTTGACAAATCCTTCTTGGTTGTGTGTGTCTCTACCAGGGTAGTACTATTACCTCTCTCTTAGAGGATCACTTTACTCTTTCCCTCCACAGTAGAAGAAATTTGACACACCTACATCCAAACACTCACCAGACACACCTTCTTACTTTTCGAAGGCACCATTGCATTCCTCTCTCTTGCTGATAGTTAGAGCCAAGGAAAATATTTAATAATTTTCTAATTGGGCCATATTATGGATGGGGCTCCTATCCAAAATGGCGTGAGGTCTAATTGGGGCCCCATATTGGGGATACCCCTTGAATGTTGGCAGGTCCAACACCGTCAACATGCCCTTATACATGCACCGAGCTTCATCCAAGTCTTACATTACCTATTTGGTACCACACAACTCTCCCCACTATCCATTAGCTCTCTCTTTCCCTAATAAATTCCCAATAGACCTGAAACGTAAACGGAAAGAAAAAGAAACAAACGAATAAAGCCATCAAAAACCAATTGCAATACAAAACCACAAATAAAGTGGCATGCCCATGCACCAAACACAAGCGAAAATTGCAAATTAGGTGCAAACAAATAATAAGAGACCAAAAAAACAAAAATCCAAACAAACACCATGAATCAATCCCCATGGGTTCCCAATGCTTCTAAGGGAAATTTCAACCTGATCCTTCTTCAATATTTCATGGAAATCTCTTTTGTCATATAGTCCCCTACATCATACTACCATAAATACACAACTTTTAGTGCATAAATAAACATAACAATATAGCAGTTACCTTACCTTGTTGTACCCAAAACACTGACCTTGTAGCTAAACAGATACACATATCATTTCTCAAGGGAATCCAATTCTCTTGATGAATCCAACCATAACTGGAACCAATTGTTATGCATGTCAAATACATGTTCACAAATATAACACATCCACATAATGTCATACAAAATCAAGTTTAAGAAGACTTCTTGTACTCATGCAAGCGCTCATTCATTTGGAACTGCGATTTCCAAACATTGCCAAAGGAATTCTTATCAAATTCATTCATTTTATCATTTTCCTTTCTGCAATTGAGTCTTATTATGCACTATCACATCACTTATATGTTAGCTAGATAACCAAATCAATTGTTACCTCGCCATGCTAATACTAAGAATGATGCCATGTAATTGTTCAAACATGTCAGTCACATGTTCCAAAAAATGAATACATTATGTCTATCAATTTGAAATCATCCTTTACACTCAATTATATATCATTTGTCTCAACACATATTGCATTAGTATAATTTTCTTAAACAAGGTCATTCCCTTATAAAATTTTATAAACACATACTCATATCATAAAATTAATAAAACAATCAAACAAATTCTAAACATTCCAGGTTAGATAAACCATATATATGACATAATCAAACTCATAGCTCAATGTATCTTAGGGGAGGCTATCACATTTTCAAAAATCAGTCTATATTAGTATGACACAATATCACAAATATCTCAACTCATACATGAATATCATAACCATAGTCATATGCATAGGCCAATCCATATTAGCACGATACATATAACATTAACATCTAATCCATAATGACCATAATAATCATGCATATGATCACAATGCATATAACAAGTTAACTACCATACATGACTATCTAACGAATAGGCATATGACCACATTGATTAACTAGCATCTATCATGCATGTAACCAAAAAAAAATAGAATGACATGAATGTACATAACCATAATGCATATAAAAACCATTAACTATCTTACCTACATCCCAAACATAAAATAACTGTATGAGTATTTTCTCTTACCCCGAGGTTTAGTGCTGCAACCTCGCTTTCATAGTCTACATCTCTTGCTCTATCTCAGCAAACAATTCAGCCTAATAAGATACTAATAACATCATGATGACACAAGAACACAACAAATACCATCAAAATTCATGCATAACAACGCATATACAACTGACATACATGCATGACAAACATAATCCACCCATCCAGTCCAAGTATTTGAACTTGGGAGATCTGATACCACTCTGTAACCACCCCTCCAACATTTACCCAAGTTCATCGGTCTACCAAGGTAAACATGTGATGAAGAGTTACTATGATATGACCTGATCTCCTAGATACAATTAAGAAAGTGGGTCTGACAATTAGAAACTTATTGACCTTCCTCGAGAGCTACAGGACCCCGAGGAGATGAAAAACCACTCCAGGTGGCCTAACCCTGAGTTATACTACTTTTTCATTGACCCATACTCCCAGTCGCATGAAAAATCCTCCATCCATGCAACTGTAGGCCTCCAATCACATGCATAATCCAACAAGGTAGATATTGCAATCCCAATTTCCCAGTTCTGAGCCTGCAACCACGAGATCTGTGTCACCTTTTCAGGGCTAGTCTTCATATCACTGCCCAAAACTTAATTATACTTTCCAAGACAATAAATGACACAAAGAAAAAGACTCTAATACAAAAATTGATCAAGGACTTGACCTAACCAAGTGTAACCATGATATACATTTTGTCAAACACATGGCAGACATGTAATTTATAGGTCATGAATGCATATATGAACCTAGGGTCTAAAGCTTATCTATGATTCACCAAGAAGGGCCAATACCCCCTCATAATAGCTAAAATAACATTTTTTATCTCATACATTCGTTGAAAAATCAATATATAAACAACTCATGAAAAGAGCCATAGAAGATACACATGATACAAACAACATATAATTAGAAATTAACCAGCATGTAAACCATGGAAACTCAACCATAATATCACCAACATATTTCCAACATATACATGAATCACAATAGAAGAATATATTATTAACATATGAAATTAACAACCAAGTCAAGGACTTCCATGTTCCAACCGACCATATATTGGGTTGAACCAAATATCTCTTCCATCCAATCACCCTTGTGCCATATTCCAAGCATGAATATGGGATCTCATGGAATAGACCAACCAAAACCAAGCCAGGACTTCCTGAGGCAATACCATGTCAATCCTCAACCAGTGATTCCACCTCACGGTTGGACATCACTAACACCAACCAAATCGGTCTCTACCCAAATTGTCCATGGCTCTAGAGCATTTGTTCCAATCGTCTCTCCAAGAACTAGTAACTCAACCCACAACCTTTCATGGCTCCAAATAATTTTTCCAACCGAATCTCTAAGACTAGTAACTCAACCCACCAAGGACTCTAGAGATTTTTTTCAACCAAAGCACAAGGACTAGTAACTCAACCCAATTTGTTATAGGGCTCCAAAGTGTTTGTTCCAACCAACGGCTCTAGGAACTAGTTACTTAACCTAGAGCCATAAGGAACCTAAGCACCAATTAAAAAACAACAAGTGGAAACACCCACAACACCATGGTTATCCTGGAAATGGAAAGGCTAGGAAAAACCATTGTCAATCGAGGCAATCCTCCATGCCAATTACATATCGTAACCAAATAACCACATGCATATACCATGCATGCCAAAACTAGAAAGGAAATCATACATGCAGCTCGATACATGCAAACCAATCCTGCTATAGTTGTTGATCCACCTGTTCCCTTGAAATTTCCTTCTTTCCCTTTTCCTTCTTCCTCCAAATATAAAGTATGCCACCATGATCCAAGAATGCTCCAAAAAAACCTTAGGTGTGCAAGAGTGTGAGAGAGTGAGATAATAGAGAGATAGTTCCAAGAAAAAACCTACAAAATTCCATGAATTTATCCTCAGAAGCCTTTTCATCATTGAGGCCTCTATTTTATTCATTCTCCTCTATTTTTCTTTCAATTTCCATCTAATGAAAATATATGATATTTCACCTTACTTTTCTCCTATTTTTCATTATTACATAGATAAAATGCCAATTAAAGCCTCTTTTCCTTTGCCAATTTTCCTAGCCATAAATAAACCTAAAGTGGCACCCACTAGGATGTTGTTTCCCACCATTCAACATGGAATACGTGTCCCATGACCTTGGTCTTATTTTTTTTCCTTTATTAAATTTATTACATGAAATTTGTGGTTTTTATACTACTATATTTTGACCTTAACAAACACTTTATCATATGTCCATTTGACCTCGGTCTATCTACCCTGATGTTCCAGATCACTTCAAAATCAATCACGTATTACCATTTCATTTCAATTGATGAGGAACTCCTTATTTCCCTACTTAAATAGATCCCTTCATATCAAATTCAACAAATTATATAGAATACGAGTTGAGAAGCATCATAGTTCCCAAGATATTGTAGTCCTGAATGGTAGGTTTCTATGCATTTTATCAAGGGTTTTCCTTATTGACTCCCAATTAAGCGATTCTATGAGTGTTCGACCTCAAATTATTTATTCAAACTCGCTATGATCCATAATTATATAGGAACACAACAAAATACAGATAGAAACATAAACATGGAGATGCAACGGAAAAAAAAAAAAACTTCATTCCATTAATGTCAAAGAACTCAAATATGCTTACATACAAAATGGAAATAAACTATCTTGGGCGATGGTAGCTTATCTCTGAGAAGAAATGTGGCAGATAAATGCCTCTTAACTGTGTTACAATGAGGCTTGTGGGCCTATTTATGATTGAGAAACAATGGAAAACCATAAAAATCCAAAAACCTAAGCCTGAAGAGATGAAGTGCCAAAATTGTGGGCCATGTTGGGGTAAATTGGTACATCAACTTCCTGGGGTCGTAACTTTGGCATACGATATTTGTTTGACACGCACAATACTTCGTTAGAAATATATATATGAGGACTAAAAATTTTGACTACAAATGTTTGTCAAAGATTCACTTTTTTCCATTTTCCAGAAAAAACATCGTTTAGGGCTACAAAATGGCTCTGAAAGTTGAGGACCCGAAAAAATGCCAAAAATAAAATTTTCTATAGTTAAGGAAAATGAAAAACTGAAAGAAACAATGGTGGGGGTACAAGTGGAATAAATGGTTTCCCACCAATATCCACCTGGATCATTCCTCCCCCCTAAGAAGAAATGATCCCCATTGTGTTGAGTGCCTCCATGAGATGGGGCAAATTCTACTGAACTTGGTCTCTGGTGAGCCACTTGCCTTGGTGCAGGAGTTGGACAACTTTGACAACCAAATACAGTTGGATCTTATACTAGTGAGTGTTATTGATCTACGAGTTCGTGATACGATCAGTTGTGGAATGTTCCATGTAGTTTGGTTTTAACTCTGCTGGGGTGGTTGTTATGCAATGTCTAATCTGTCCAATAATAGTGAAAAGTATGGATGAAGGTAGTCTACATTGAACATTGGCTACAAGCGAAGGAACAGTGGAATGTGGAGCTTGAAGGAATTGTCCCCTACAACCTTGGTGATGGTGTATGGCCCATATTGGAGCGGGCGAAGATTGTAGTGGGGCCCAATGAGGTGATCCTTCTGCAAATGTAACCAAAATTTTTCGCCCACCTAGAACTTGTGTGGCATTCGTTGTTGATCATGTCATTGCTTGTACTTAGCATTAGCTCTGTTTAATGTGTCATGGACCTGCTGGTGGATGTGTAAAATGCGCTCAATGAAGTTATTGACCCTGTTAACTCTGGACTGGAAATGAGCCGAATCTACCTAAGTAGTTGCAAATGGTATGACCACATCAATGGAACATAGTGGCAGGAATCCCAATCCCACTTGAAAGGAGCTATGGCCAATTGAGATATGGAGAGATCTATTGTAGATGTGTTGGACATAGGGAAGGTTTTCATCTCATGTGCATGGATGATTCAAATTTTACATGAGCAGAATGTGTACAATCATCTTGTTGATGACCTTTGTTTGGCTATCATTTCGGGGGTGGAAAGCCATGGAATTAGTGAGTTTGGTATCCAACATAGACCAGAGGCTTGACAAAAATGTACTCAAAAACCTGTTGTATTGATCTAAGATAATGGATTGGGGGATCCTAAAGTGCACCCAGACTCGTTCGAAGAAGACATAGGTGGTGGCTTCTACTCTGATACTCTTCTTACAGGCCGCCAAAATGGCCATCTTCGAGAATCTGTCGATGACCACAAAAACGCACTCATTTCCATGCTTATTAGAAGGAAGGCCCGACATGTAATCCATGGATATTTATTCCCAAGGCTGAGTGGGAGTAGGAAAAGGAGTATATAGGCCTTGCTTCTTGATGGTCAGTTTGGAAATGGAATGGGTGGTGCAGGATCTGATGTACTTCCCAATATCATGTCGAAGGTTCGGCCATTAAAAATACTTCTGCAGCACTACCACTATGTTATCTACTCCAAAATCTTTAGTGACCCAACTATAGCATGTCTCCCAAATCATCTTGTCACACTCACTCGAAGGAACATAAAGGTGTCCCAGGTGGCATAACAATGCACCCTGAAGGTGAAAATTTGGAACTTTATTTGCTTCTAGGAGTGTATGGTATGTGTTTCCAAACTCTAGATCTCTCTTGTAAATATGCGGCCACCATGAAGCCTTATGTCCACAAGAGTTGAGTATAGTGGTCAGCGAAATGATTGGAGGTCGGCTGAGGTAGTTTGCAACATTATTAGTGATTCCCTTCTTGTACTTAATATTCAAATTATAGATTTCAGGTATGAGGATCATTTCTGATGGCGATCATTTTGCAACTTTCCTTGTGTCTGTATGAACTGCAGGGGTTGGTGGTCTGTGTGGATGACAGTTTCCTTCCCCAAAATGTAATGGTTCCATTTTCGACACGTCTGCACAATGGAATACATCTTCTTCTCATATGTGGGATATTTTTGTACTGTATCTGAAAGTGTCTCACTATGATATGCCATTGGATTCCCCTGCTAAGTAATAATTACACAAATAACATAGTCAGAGGCATCTATTTCAGTCTCAAATGGTTGTTGCAAGTCTGGTAATGTGAGCACTGGTGCAAAGTAGAGGTGATGCTTCAACTCAAAAAATGCCTCTTGTTGGGATTCAAACAAAAATAGTTTTAGTTTCACTATGCCCTTGGTGAATTGACACAAAGGCCATGTGATATGAGACAACCCCAACATGATCCTACGGTAGAAATTTGCAAGACCCAGAAAGCTATGAAGCTTTGTTAAAGTGGTTGGGGTTAGCCAATCCCAAATAAGTTGTATCTTGGTTGGGTCCACAGGCACACCCCGCTCATCAATGATTTACCCTAGGTATTGAACCTAAGTCAAAAGAAAAGTGCATTTCTTCAAATTTACACACAATTTGTGTTGTCGTAGGGTTTGGAGGACCTATCGAATGTGGTGGAGTTAGAGTTCCCAACTCTTGCTGAAGGTCAAGATGTTTTCCAAATACAATACCATGAATGAGTTGGTGAAGGGCTCCAAGCCTCATGAAGCTTGTGGGGAAATTCATTAACCCGAAAGGCATGACCAACCAATCAAAAAGTCCCTCCTTGGATTTTAAGGCAATCTTGCACAAATCAGAGGGTTTGATAGGTACTTAGTGATAACCGAACTTCAAGTCAATCTTGCTGAAATATTTGGCCCCCTTAAGATGGTCCACAAGGTTATTGATCCATGGAATCAGATACCTATTTTGGACAGTAATTTTATTCAGTGCCTGATAGTCAATACAAAGTCTCCAAGTCCCACCCTTCTTTTGGACGAATACGATTGGGCTCCCACGGGGTGATGAGCTTGGCCTGAAGTTCCCTTTCTGGAAAAACTCTTGAATCTGCCTCTTGATTTTATCGTTCTCCATAATAGAGCATCGGTATATCATTCCATTGCATAGTGACGCACTCGGGGTCAAATCGATGTAGTTCTTGACATGATAGTGTAGGGGTACCCCTATGGGAGAGGTGAAGATGTACATGTACTCTTCCACGACCTTATCCATATGTTGTTGTAGCACAGAGTAGCCCTATATAGAGGGTGTGGTTACAATATTCTTCTTACTCTAAGGGTGAATCAAAAGGGAAAAAAATTTCTCGGTCTGGGAAAATATTTTACTGAATTTCTCCGCAGTGATAAAAGAGTTGATAGGAGGTGCTATCTCTGGTATCTTTTACAACTTATTGCCCAATGTAATAATAGTAGTGCGAGTCCTAGACTCATATAGAGCATTTCATTTCCACAAGTATGGTTGGCCTAATAATACATCACTAACTTCAATAGGAGCAACATCACATAGAAGCTCATCGGCAAAGGGCTTGATGTTGTTGGGAAGGTAGAACTGTTGGCTAACATGGAGACCTCATCCTTGGTGAAGCCACCCAATGTTGTACATTTGCAGGTGATGTGTGGTCAATAGGCCCAACCACTACACAACATCTGCTGAAACGAGATTCTTGAGACTCTTGATGAGCTCCATCATTAGGTATAATTTGAGGGGTTGATTTTCACCTTTTAAACCCTATTAAGTCTCTCTTTCTCACATTTAAATTATATTATGGTCTTATGTTGCTAGTGTAGATGGTGATTAAGGCTTGTCATACTTAAAATGCCTAACATGAGTTAAATGTAGGATAATCACAAATATATTTCACTTTTGATGAATATTTTCAATTAAAGCTCAGAGTAGATAGCAAGGAGAGATTATAGGGGGATTTAACACCTCCTTAACTACCAAAGGCAACCAATAGATCCTCGAGATTCCCTCCAACTACTTGAAATGTAGTATACCTAGGGGGGATAATATAGGGTACAGAGGGAGGTACCCAAGGGAATAATATGATGTAATAATATAAGAATGATATAATTGGGCCATAGTTAATAAATAAAGTGGTTAACCCACATTATGTAAGGGACCACATGTAGCTAGGGAATAAAGTGATAAGCCCATTGTATTGGATGTATGGTATTGAGATACCCATGGTATTGCATGTATGAAACCTATATAGAGGCTAGAGTCTCTCCATTGAGAGATGTCAAGGATTATTGTATGGGCAAGCATATGGCTTGTGGAGTGGCCTCCTTCCTTAAGGAGTGAATGTATGGTGTTGCCCTACCTTAAGGGTTTTGATATTAATGAAGATCTAAAGTTTTGTCTTCTATGATTTATTGAGCATATTTTCTATTTCTATATATTTTCTTGTCATATCTAGTAACTCAATACCATACATCCAATACAATGGGCTTATCACTTTATTCCCTAGCTACATGTGGTCCCTTACATAATGTGGGTTAACCAATTTATTTATTAACTATAGCCTAATTATATCATTCTTATATTATTACATCATATTATTCCCTTGGGTACCTCCCTCTGTACCCTATATTATCCCCCCTAGGTATACTACATGAAATCAAAGGCAGCCAAGAAAGTGGGAGATCAAGTGCACCAAAGCTCCACTTCTCTTGCAGTCAAAGAGGACACATCACCTACTTTTTAGGGAGCTGTTGGTAGCTACCCTATAGGTTTAATAGGGTTGAACAAGAGCTCATTAGGATTATATATTTTAAGTAACCTAATAGACTCTTAGCTCTTGTAATAGGTTTTTGAGACTTTTATGGCTATGTAATGAGACTATTTTATGCAATAAGATGAGTATTCAGATTGTCCTTCATTGATCTAGTTTTAGAGGGCTACTCTTGTGGGTTATGGCCCAATCCATTGGCCTCAGTCTCTCTTGTGTATTCATGCTTATTTTTTATGTCATTGTAGCTATTTCTATTTAAGATTTTTAGCTAGTTTTCTTACATTCCAATTCACTATTTTTAGTTTTCTTCCATTTTTCTTTGTTGTAGTTAAGCTTGCATAAATGTTGGTAGAATAGTATCTAAACTCAGAAAAATATATGTCAAGCCTCCCTCTCTCATCTCTTTCATTGGAGCTCGAGGAGGGCAGACCTTACCTATAGGACAAATTTGATCTTTAGTTTATCATTTCTTGGAAAGAGTAGTTAGTTTTTTGTAGTGTCATGAAAATGTCTAGAAGACTGAGTTATATTTATGTTTGAACACTAAAGTAGGTTTTCTTTCCAAATTCAACTCATCTTTTCCATTCCCTTCATCATGAATTTGCCAATGTTTATTGCATGAACAGGTAGTTTTCTTGCAGGATCAAGTATCACATCAAAGGATTGCCTCACCAACACCTTTAGCTTCAGTTCTCACCCATCATTAGCCTTATTTCCATCAAATTGCCATCAGCCTTGTTTTTAAGATTTTTCACCTTCACACCGTGAGAAACCCGTGAAGTGAAAGACTTTCTTCCTAAGAGGTTCTGAGCTTTGCCAAGGGGTTGGAAACCCTCCATTCATCCAAAAACACCTTCATTCCAACTCCACTATGCTTTTATCCACCATTTTTGGCCTCGGATTTCACTCGAAATATTTCTTGTAACAATTCAGTACTTTCTTGTAGCACTACAGGAAACATGTAGTAGCACTTGCAACAGCACTAGTGGGCCTCTCCTTAAGCCCAGAAATCATCATCCACCTCACCCAGACCTTCCAAAACTATCTAGACACCTTCATCTATGCATCCATGAGTTCAAGACCTTCCTAAACCACCTTAGCGCTTTCTTCTCCTTGTTGCAAAACAATGCATTTACAAGCATAATTAGGTCATGATTAGATGCATGAGTAAAAGCATGACAGTTGAAAGATGAAGTAGACAGAGTGTGTTTAGCCATTTGGCCCAGCAATGTGTGATTATGTTAGTCTTCTTTTTGCAATTTCAATTCAGCAATTTACTTCATGAAAGATGCCTAGTTTACTTCCATTTCTTGCCATAGCTTAATTTGTAGATTTCTTCCATTGCAGAGTAGCTAGATGTAATTTCTTGTTGTAGAATAGTTCTTTGATTTATGATATATTAATGGCTTTGAGTCACTTGTAGCCCTAGGTCTAAATTCGGAAGTGTGACAGACTTCATTCAGAAACCCTAGAAATAGCACCCTTTCACAGGACTCAGAAAAGGATGACATGAGTACAATGCATATATTGTGTATATAGCATTGTCACCTCCAAGTTTTTACAAAGCCTGGATTGATAAAGGAAAGTAGAGTATCCTTTGGAAGTTGCATCATTCTTGGTGCAATACCAGGGCTCACCACTTTTTGGCGTCGTTGGTGGGGAGGTGTCTAGTAGATGCTTTGGTTATATTTTAACATTCTTTTCTACTTTACTTTCACATTTCATAAATATTTAAAAATACAAAAAAAAATCTGATTTCCATGCCTCGTAGGAGTAGGGATACTCAAGGAAATTTTTTACCAAAAACTCCCACATCCCCACATAGTCACCCTTCACTCTTCTTTAGTGACTATGAGGTTGAACAAACCATAGGTGAGCCTTTTGAAAATTTTTAAGAACCTATTAGGGAAGAATAAGAACTTGTTTCACCAGAGGAACTTGCTTCATCTATTCAAGCCATGGCTGAAATTGAAGCCCAGTGAGTCTTTCCCATCAGAGAGGCATATGGGGAAACTAAAATTAAGAACATCAACCCCTTATCCCTTCCACATTTCCATCGACTCACCTTTGAGGACCATGACACATTCATGTTTGAATTTGATTTTTTATGTAGGACCTATGATTATTCCTAAGATGATCAAAAGTTGAAGTTATTCCCATCTACCCTTAAGGATGCAACCTTGTGCTGGTTCATGGGTCTACCTGGGAACAACATCACTACTTGGGAACAGATGCAAGAGGCCTTCAACAAAAGGTACAGGGACTATTGTAGGTCCAAGAAAACTAAATAGGAAATATTCAAGATGACTCTAGGGCTTGATTAATCCCTAGAGGACTATGAATAGAGGTTCCAATTAAACTATAAAAGAGCCAAATATACCCTTTATCCCCGATCACTTAAACTAGTAATAATTTAAGGGATAAGGGAGGAGGTGATAGAAACCCTTAATATGTTATCCGGAGGAGATATCTACCAGTTTCCTTTTGAGACAATCAAAACTATCTTCAGGAACCATTCTAGGGCAGCTAGGAAGAAAGGCAGAGCTAGCCAAAGTATGACCAATACCCCTTCCTCTTCCACCTCCATCAAGCATGAGATTGAAAACATGTTGGAGGACTTCAAGAGTGAGTTTTTGCACACCTTTGCATTTAAAATGGACACAATGCAGATCAAGAGGAAGCACAAGGAAACAGAAAGAGCCTTGGCTATATTTTTCCCTACATGTACTAGAAAACACCCTCGAAATGAATGTCCATTAAATTTCATAGAGGTTTTCTTAGTTAGTGAGGAGAATCATGCCACAGACAAGTGTCCCTCACTTGGACTCAAAGTTGTATATCAATGTGGGGAAGTAGGACCCGAGCAACTCTGTTTCATCAACCAGAGAAGGCCTTAAGGCCCTCAGTCATATCTACATGGTATTCAAGGTGCACCTTATTCCTACTATCATAACAATCAGAATGCACCTATGAAATCTTGGTACACCCCCACTCCTCAATCCTGGCCTACACCTCCTACTTTTCCTTACAACCCTCCATGTCATCCCCAACCTGTGAACCAATCATTTCAGCAGTATGTTCCTCAACAACCTTAGTGGAACAACCCATCACAAGGGTGGAGGCCTCAACATAATCAACCACCTGCTCTAATTCCTCCACCCCAACCTCGACCTTGGCTTACTCATGCGGCTCCACCCAATCTGCCCTAGATGCCTGCACAACCCAATCTGAACCTGAACAACAGAAAGGCACAACAAGTTTATAGTGGAGAGACATCCTATCCAGCTTATGTTGTGGAGATACAGGAGATTAATCTCAGGTCAGTAAGAGTACTCCTAAACAACCATCCTCCATATCCACTTATAGAGGTTGAGGAGGAAAAGGAAGAAAGTAACACTCAGATCCAAAAACCTTCTTTTCTTGAGCGCTAGATCCACCCCAGTCAGCACACACTAGAGGAGACCGAACATCTGGGAGAACTGAAAAAATTGTGTGTAAAAATACCCCTTCTCTAGGACATTAAGGATGCCCATATTTACAATAGGCTCATCAAGGAAAAGGGCTTCAAGAATTCTGGGAGAAAGAAGAAAGATACCCCCACCATCAATGTAGTAGGACAGTTGTGTGACTTAATTTTGGGGAGGGTGATATTCCCAAAGTATCTAGACCTTGGTAGTCCATTTGTAGATGTGCACATAGATGGTATCATAGTCCTCAATACTCTGATTGATCTCTAGGATGCCATCAATGTAATGGCGAAGGAAACTATGCTTAAACTCAACCTCCAAGGGACTTTAAGGAAAACCACAATGGTCCCTATATTAATAGTGTAGTACCTCATTATGTTAGTGTAGCCCCACTTATTGTTATTATTGCACCCTTGTAACCCCCATATTGTTATTATTGTGCCCTTAAATTATTATTGTTAGGTCGGCTAGGATTACATTGTGGCCCACTAGGATTACAATATGGCCCCATGGACTCCTATATATAGAAAGGAGGTTTTGTAAATTGTATCATCCAAGAATTGTTCATTTATGTAATGTATTGGAGGTTTCCCCCTGGAAGAGGCTCATTTCTAAGGCGTTGATATCTCTTTTCTTCTCTTTTTGGAGCTGGTTACACAACATTTGGTATCCGAGCTTTGGATTCTAGGGTTTCGCTGCTCCAAACAGGTCATCGTGGCATTTTCGCTATAACTTTTTTTCTACGAAGTTTCAGAAGCTGAAATTTTTAGGGTGCGAAGAAAAAATCCTGAGGAAGCTTGTGTAAAAATTTCCGAGTTTGGTTCGCAATAATTTAGATGATCTGTGGAAGTCAGGTATTTTTTCAGGCTCCTAAACAGGTCATCGTGGCATTTGCGCTATAAATTTTTTTCTACGAAGGTTCAGAATCTGAAATTCATATGGTGTAAAGCTGAAATCCTGAGGAAATTCATCAAAAAATTTCAGAGCTTGGATCGCAATATTTTTGGAGATATGATCTGTGGAAGGTAGTGCTTTTTCAGGCTCCTGAATTTCATCTCAAAGAGGTAATCGTGGGAAAAGTTCAATAACTCTCTCTCTGAAGATTGGATTGGAGTGCCGTCAAAAGTGGTCGCAATTAAACGGCCTGTAGTTTCTTCTCTATCAATTTCAGAGACAAAGGACAAAACAGTGACACGTGGCAAGTCGTACAAGTTCGCTCTACTGAACCAGTCCATAATTAGGTCATTGTGGGATATTGGACACAACTTTGCCTTGGAGAATCAAAATCAGGTCAGACCTATGGCATTTGAAAGAAGCTTTAGAGGGCTACTACAGGGCTGAATTTCAGATATCCACGATTTTCAATTACAGAGATAATTCAATTTCAATATCGATCTCCTAAAAGCTAGAAAAAAGTGTGTATTTTTCCGAATTGCATAAGTCTTGTTTGAAGAATCAATTTGAATTGATTCCAATGGCATATTTTAGAATTTTTATCAGTATTGGGTTCTATAATGCCTCCAAAAAATAATTCCATACCCATTAATCCCTCAAAAATCTATACTATGACGCATGAAGAGGAAGAGTTGCAGTATGAGATATCAAAATTACGGTACCAAGTCCAACAAGTTTCAATCTTACGAAGAGCAATTGAAGATGAAATAGATGGTTTAAAAGAAGAAATGGAGGCTAAGTTGGATAGTTTGAAGGATCAAATAATAGCAAATATGGATGATAAATTAATGGAATATCACATCGAGCATCAACAACAAGTTCTCCAACCCTCAAAGGATAACCCAACTTTGGTGCAGAATCTAATGAAACAACAGGAATATCAACATCACATCGAAAGAAGTTCTGAAGCGGTCACAAAAACAAGAAATCGACAAGTACGATCAATTTCAGAGTATCTCAGCAAGTGGAAGAACTTTCCTGTAAAATATTCCACATGGGAGGATGAGAATTTTATACAGAAGCATCAAGAAATAATCAAGCGTTGAGGACAACACTTGTTTGAAGGAGAGGGGCATGTTAAGTCCCTATATTAATAGTGTAGTACCTCATTATGTTAGTGTAGCCCCACTTATTGTTATTATTGTACCCTTGTAACCCCGATATTGTTATTATTGTGCCCTTAAATTATTATTGTTAGGTCGGCTAGGATTACATTGTGGCCCACTAGGATTACAATATGGCCCCATGGACACCTATATATAGAAAGGAGGTTTTGTAAATTGTATCATCCAAGAATTGTTCATTTATGTAATGTATTGGAGGTTGCCCCCTCGAAGTGGCTCATTTCTAAGGCGTTTACATCTCTTTTCTTCTATTTTTGGAGCTGGTTACACAACACACTAGAGGAGACCGAACATCTGGGAGAACTGAAAAAATTGTGTGTAAAAATACCCCTTCTCTAGGACATTAAGGATGCCCATATTTACAATAGGCTCATCAAGGAAAAGGGCTTCAAGAATTCTGGGAGAAAGAAGAAAGATACCCCCACCATCAATGTAGTAGGACAGTTGTGTGACTTAATTTTGGGGAGGGTGATCTTCCCAAAGTATCTAGACCTTGGTAGTCCAGTTGTAGATGTGCACATAGATGGTATCATAGTCCTCAATACTCTGATTGATCTCTAGGATGCCATCAATGTAATGGCGAAGGAAACTATGCTTAAACTCAACCTCCAAGGGACTTTAAGGAAAACCACAATGGTTATGTAACTTGCAGATCGGTCCACAGTAACTCTAGAAGGAATTGTTGAGGATTTTATGGTTTTAATTGACTCTTGGGAGTATCATACATATTTCTTGGTTCTCCAGCCAAAAACCAAGTTTAATGGATATCCTCTCATTCTAAGGAGACATTGGCTAGCCACTGTCGATTCTTATATCATTTATCGGGTTGGAAACATGACTATTAAGAATAGGATCTTTTCTAAACAACTGATATTAGATCCTCCAGCCCAACCTTCCATTGACCATGACCTACCTATATTGTTGGAGGATGAAGAATAATATGAAGTATACAACACTACACCCTACCCCATTCGTACCATAGATGATGTTCTTAGAGGTGGGCATCTTGATGAAGATGAACTCATCGACCGAGTCATTCAGAACTAGTCCCCCACTGACAGCCTGCATGAAAACCTAGTCAAATAATATGAAAGCCACCCTTGGATGGAACTGCACCTAGTTTATTCAACCTTTTAAACCACCAAGGCTATGGAATTTGGCCCATACAAATCTCTAAAAATGAACTCAAACCTCCGAGATAGAGAAGAAGAGAAGTTATGTCAACTTTTGAAAGAAAACCTAGATGCATTTGCTTGGGGCTACAAGGACATGAAAGGGGTGCATCCCTCGATGTTAAGGCATCATATTTACATTAAATAAGGATGCAAGCCTGTGCGCCAACCCCAAAGGCAGATGAATCCATCTCTAAAAGACATAGTCAAGGAAGAACTGCATAAATTGTTGGATGTAGGTTTCATTTATCCTATATCAGACAGCGAATGGGTATCTCTTCTTGTCCTAGTCCCAAATAAGAATGGAAAATGGTGAATCTATGTTGATTATTGGGAACTCAACAAAGCCACCAAGAAGGACCATTTTTCTTTTCCCTTTAGAGATCAAGTCCTAGTTGGCCTTGCAGGAAAGAAGTTATTTTTTTTCTTAGATGGGTTCAGTGGGTATAACCAGATCCAAATTAGCCCTGATGACTGGGAAAAGACTAATTTCACATGTTCTCGGGGTACCTTCACTTACGGATTCCTACCCTTTGGGTTGTGCAATGCACCAACTACCTTCCAAAGATCTGTCTTGAGCATTTTGTTTGAGCTAGTCCGTGACTCGGTTGAAATCAACATGAACGATTTCACACCCTATGGGGATGACTTCCAAGAAGCTCTCTCTAATTTGGGAAAATTCATTAGAGGAAATTTTAGCCTAAAAGTGGCCTCCTAAGGAAAAATAATAAAATAATACTTAAAACAATAAAATAATAGATATAAATTTTGGAGGGAAAAGAAGAAAACTACTTTTTTTTTAATCGTATTTTTGGCTTATATCCTTATAGGTTTACTAAAATTTCAAGGGTAGACACTCGTTGGATGTATAATTAAATTATGCATCCAATGAGTACCCATTATGAATACTTTTGAGAAGACCCACATTGATAAAAAATGAAGATACATTAAAAAAGTGTGTTCAACACGTTTTTTAAGGTATCTTAAATTTTTATCAATGTGGGTCTTCTCAAAAGTATGCATAATGGGTACTCCTTGGATGTGAAATTTAACTATGAATCCAAAAAGTGTCTACACTTCAAATTTGAGTAAACCTATAAGGAGATAAGCCAAAGATATAATTAAAAAAAGTAGTTTTTCTTCTTTTCCCTCCAAAATACTTACATGTACCTCTTTTTAAATTTAAATGATTTTTATTGGTTTACATATTATGACATGGAAATTACGTGAAAATTTCATGGGCACTTTTAGGCCAAAATTTCCTCTAATGGCGAGAAGATGCATTGAGATGCATCTCTCCCTTAGCCCAAAAAAGTGTGAATTATTGAAAAGAGTAGGAGTAGTATTGGGCCACTCGATCTCCCAAGAAGGAATACAGGTGGACCCAAACAAAATTGCCATCATAAAAAGGGTACCTTATCCTCAAAAGAAGAGATATGTCAGGAGTTTCTTAGGTTTATTTTGCTACTATAGAAGGTTTATCAAATATTTCATCAAGTTGGCTTCGCCACTATTTGATTTTTTGGCCAAAGACTTTGAGTTTATCTGGTCGAGTCTCTTTCAAGAAGCTTTTGAGCTCATTAAGGAAAATTTAACTACTGCCCCCATTCTCTGAGGTCCAAATTGGACTCTACCTTTCCACATCCACACAGATGCATCAGACAAAAATGTGGGGGCAGCCTTGGGGCAGTTAGAAGACAAATTACCTTATGCAATCTATTTCATTAGTAAGAACTTGTCCAAGGCTGAACTCAATTATACTGTCAAAGAGAAGGAAATGTTATCCATTATCCATGCTTTAAACAAATTTAGACATTATATTATTGGTTATGAGACCTTTGTACACACTCACCATGCATCCATCAAATATTTAATGAACAAACCTAATGTTAATGCTAGAATAATTATATGGTTATTACAGTTACAACAGTTTGACATAACCATTGTCGATAAACCTAGAAAGGAGAATGTTGTTGCAGATTTTTTATCCAGGTTAGCTGTACCTGCAGATGAAGAAGGAATGGTGGATGACTATCTCCCGGATGAAAACCTCTTTGCTATCTCATCACTCTGTCCATGGTTCGCTGACATAGCTAACTACTGAAAATTTCCCTCCTAACCTCTCATCCAAGGAGAAGAGAAATATCATCAGAAAAAGTGCCCCTTTCACATGGATTGGGGGGAATCTCTTCAAGCTAGGCCTGACCAAATTCTCAGAAGATGTGTGAGGGAGGTATAATTTTTTGACATCCTCTCTGCATGTCAGGATAGCCCTTATGGAGGCCACTTTGTTGTAAAAAGGATAGCCTTCAAAGATTTACATACGTGTTACTATTGGCCTACCCTTCACCAAGATGCCAGAAGATACACTAGTAGGTGTGACCAGTGCCAAATGAGGGGGAAACCTACACAAAGGGATTATATACCTTTGCATCCTCAAGTGGCTCTTGATCCATTCGATAAGTGGGGCATGGATTTGATTGGACCCATTGATTCACCATCTAGCTAAAAAAATTATATCACAGTGTGCACTGAATACCTCACAAAGTGGGATGAAACAAAAGGTTTAATGGTAGCAACCGAGGAGAAGGTAGCAGAATTTTTGAGAGAGAATGTGTTCTACAAATTTTGATACCCATGAGAGTTAGTCACTGATTATGGGGCACAATTCACATCTCATATCATTGAGAATCTTCTGAGGAGGCACAAGATAAAGAATAATACTTCCACTGCCTACCACCCTCAAGAAAATGGCCAAGTGGAAGCGACCAACAAATCCTTGGAGAATATCCTCACCAAGGTTGTGAGAAACAGTATAAAATATTGGGTGAACATATAGGTGGAAGCTACTTGGGCCTATAACATTACTTGGAAAAAAAAATAGGGTTCACTCCTTATGACTTGGTCCATGGGAAGAAAGCTTTGCTTTCAATTGAATTTGAGTTCAACAACTTAAGGATGGAAGCTGAGTTAAACGTGGATATATCAAAGGACCAAAAATAAATGTTGTTGCAATTAAATGGATTGGATGAGTTTAGGATGCAAACACTCCTTCACACAGAAGTGATTCAGCTGCAAAGGAAGGTTTGGCATGACAAGCACATTAAGGAGAAGACCTTTCAAGAAGGAGATTTGGTGTTGTTGTATCACTCAAGGTTAAAGGATTTCAAAGGAAAACTAATGAAAATATGGTTGGGACCCTACAAAGTGGACAAATTTTATGATGGTGTAATTCATATCAGAACCATAGATTAGAAGGGGATTCCCGTATTTGGCAATGGTCACAGGCTTAAAGGTTACAAAAAGCCCCTGTCGAGGGCTAAATTTATAAATTCCATAAATAGGGAGGTGTGTGTCATGGGAGACTCCATATTTTCCAGTGCCTCCCCCTCCTAGAAAATATAAAAATAAAGAGGCATGGATGAAAACCTCTCTGAGGTGCCCAAGGCCAACTCTAGGGTTGAAAACTTCCATGAGGCAAACATGGAGAAAAAAATAAAAAAAATAAAAAAATAAAAGATCCTTGGGTGAAAACCTCCTGGAGGTGCCCAAGGCAGGTTTGTGTGTAGAAAACCTCTGTGGAGGAATCCCACTTCCCTTAAAAAAATAGGAAAAAATAAAATAAAAGAGGAAAGAAGAAAAAGGAAAAAGAGAAAGATAATACCTATGAATTCAATTTTTTTATTTATTTTTGTAGGTTATTGATCAAAGATGGTTTTTGGATCCAGAGGAGTAGTTTTTCCTCACTTCTCCCTCTCCTCTACTTACACACTCCACGAACCACTCCAACATGCACCCATTCATTCATTTCACCTCACAGGTAGGCAAAAAATTCCATTTTTTTCGTGAATGTAATTGCTACAGGGAATTCTAGCAGCTACAGGATTCCTGTAGCACTACAGAAAACTTATTTATGACGCAGTAAACTCTCTCAAAGGTTTCTACACTTCAAAAAGAGCACGATAATTTATCTTTTTCCTATACCTACCACCCTAACCTTCACTTCACTCCCTGTGCAAAGATTCACTCCCTAAACCTTATGTTGCACCACTAGTAGCTAAATCATCTAAACCTTGACATGAACCTCTACCCCTTACTTCTCCATCACTCCACTCATTCCATTTTTGAAAAGTGTAAATAGGTCGATATTCATGTTGACTATGTAATTATGTATTTATATAAAGAATATGTCAAAGATAATATAAATGTAATTAAATGTCATATATAAAGGATCTAGTCTAAAATATACGCTCCAAGACCTAGCCAAGGAAACCCTTAATGGATGGCCTAATTCAACTCTCCAACTACACTAGAAGATAAGCAAAAATGCTAGGTTATAGTCAGCCTAAAGCACCGTGTTGAATTTAGCCTTCAACAGAAAGTCAAGTTGGCCTTCAAGCTCAATGAATGGTTGGCCTAAAAGACAGTAGAATTGTCCCTATATATAACATGTTCTGCGGATCATTTGATAATAATATTTTTGATCATCTCTGTGATAAAGGTTGCAGATTACTGTAACAGGAGTGTGGATCTCCATGAAGAAGTCACGACAGAACTCAATGTAGATTCCTTTGTAGATTGTGGACATCACAACAAAGAAAACAAGGGAATTGCAGACACCACATCAGAGACTGCGTGTTACAAAAGAAAATTGCGGATTGTCTTGAAGAAGAATAATAAGAAAAATACAAAACTTACTTTTTGGATGACAACAAGACATAAGGACAAGTATAATTCAAGAAAACTTTGACAAAATTTTATATTATAGTGTGGACATCTAGATAGATAAACCACAGCTAAATTTGTGGATGCACCATAGTAACTAAGTGCGGACAAGACAGAGAATTAGGGCAAAAAATAAATGCAGATAAAAGATAATCTATGAATGTGTAATTGAAGGAAGAAGACAGCCTGAATATGGTGAATAACAGATTGTAATAGCAAGTGGTTGATATGCATAGTTAAGAACTGTGAGCCTAATCTTTGTGTTTTTGTGTTTTGATAATTGACTTGATGAAAGATTGACTTAACTAAAAGAAGAGAAGACATAAGTACCTCAACTACGTTCAAGTACATTCAGAAGTAATTATCTAGAAGAGAATTTGTATTAACCTACATCCTTTCAAATTCTCAACATGGTATCAAAGCTTTTGGTTACAAGAAAGGGCTATCAATGATACAAATCTACTTCAGTTTTGAGGTTACAATCTCAGCTTGGTTACATTGCAATGCTTATAGCACAAATATTACACAGTCATCCTAAACATAGTCTCAACATACATACATCCCCACAGTTCAGACTCAATATGAAATTCTCGATAGTATATAAGTTTGAAAAAGGAAGTAGAACTCGGATAGCATGGTTTCCGAAATATAAAGATATCAGTGAGAAAATTACAAGTGAAATTCTCAACAAATAGCAATCAGGGTCAACTATATATTCCCCATATACTGCGTAGAAAAAGGTGGATAGAACCTTGACCTTCTTTAAGTTTTTCGATGAGGTTTATGTGATAAAAGACAACGGATTGCAAAACAAGGAACAAGGTTATATACTGAGAAGAAAATAGGAACAATTCTGAGACAAACTCGATGATATACACCTGCAATAAAAATGATATCAAGTCTATGATTGATGTGTAGAAGGGACATAGACATATCACCTGATGGAATGCGTTGAAATCTGAAGTTTCATAGTGCGAATGACATAGTGTGAATTACACAGTGCGTAATATAGATGGGAAGGGATAAAGACTCCTGTCATTAGTGCTACCATAGTAATAGAGTTGTGAAACTATCATAATTCACCTTGGAAGAATACAGTATGAAAGATTAGCTACACGAATCGATGACATGAGATCTCAAGTCTGGAACAGCCTAAGAAGAATATCATTCAAAGAATAACAAGGTATAGATCTCCTTTTCACTTGCCAAGTAAGTATATTTCATTTTAATTTTAATTTTGGCTAAATGACTTCGATTTTCAAGGAGATATATGAGGTGGTTGTATTACTAAAGATCCTTGCATAAAACAAGGATGATAGTCATGGTCCTCATAGATAACTGAAGTCATAGATAAGGGTCTCTTTTGAATTCATGAAAATGAACTCTTAAGGTTCTCTCACATGAACAATATTGGAGACACAAAAGAAGTTGAAAGAAGAAGTATAAACAGCACAAGAAAGTTCATGTCACTGGAAAGGATGGAAGGAGGGAGTAAGAGGTCATTAAGACTATTCTCCCTCATAATAAGTCTCTTTGTGGCTCCTAGATCCTACTTAAGATTTGATGCAAAGTGACATCATGGAAGTATAAGAAACAAGAACGCATATGATCACGAGGGTAACAAAATCATGGGATAAGTAAGTTAAATCTAGGGTTTCTATGGAAGAAGACAAGTTGAAGGAAATATTTTTGCAGAACTCAATCATTTGAAGAAAAAGGAAGAACCTAATTCAAAGCAAATCTAGAGAAAGAAGAAGCAGTGGATCTACACTACGATTGAGATCATCTTCTTGAAGTGATTTCTATTGGTTATATGATAGGAAGCAATGTAGCATCCTAATGAAAGCATGGAAGGAGCTCTTGGTGAATCAGCTCCGGGAAAACCTCTCTGATAAAATTACTGATGAAAATTAGTCATCAAGAGAAAGGGTCATCATGGAAATAGATTTTATGGGACATTGATGGAACATATCAAGAGAATGAATCTCTTCATTCCTGAGAAACTTCTACAAGATGACTCAAGGGAAAAAGGGTATGAGGTATGTATATATTTATATGCTAAACAGTGGATGTTGTGAAGTCATTTCATATGGTTGTAGGTAATGAACTTCTGTATTTAGAAATATGATCTATGGAGGAGTGTCTCTCAGTGCACGGACAGATGAAATCAACATGATATGTCCTCATGGAATATGAGGTGGTTGTATATGAACGGGAAACTAGAAAGGTTGTAAGTTCCTGGAATGGAGAATCTGAAAAAAGGAAGAGATCATGAAATGCAACCATGCCAAGAGGCAGTTATCATCCGAAAGCCTAGAATATGTGACTTGGAGATCTCCTCGGAAGATATGTAGACTCTGACAGAAGTCTAGTAAATAAGAATACCCGTGAAAAAAAATATCATTAGGAGATGTGTCAATATGTATAAAGGATGTTGATGCCTACAGGAAGATGTCATGGTGAAAGATCGTCACTAAGGTAACTTTTTTTCTAAAAGTTCATATGTATATGTTTATCTAGATGAATTTATGCAAGGTTGTTAATCATAAGAAAGGATTCATGATCCTTGTGGATGATTCGAAGGAAATTAGCATGGCATAATAGTGGACCAGATGAGAAATAATGATGAATCACTTTCTTATAGTGGACATGACTCGTGACTGAAAGTGATGGATGATTTGTGCCCTATGAAGCCAAAAGTTTAATATTCCTCAATATTGAAATCCATGACATCGAGGGGAGGAACTCTTCATGAGTAGCTGGATTGTTTTTGCAGGACTCTGGTTGATGAGGAGCTTGGTGGTAAGTTTCTTGCTTGGAAGAAACTTGAAATATGTCCTCCCTGTGCTAAGAGGGAGTGACGTATGTGATTCTCTATTACATGTGTCATGCACTAGACCAGGACTAATAGCCGTAAGTCTTAGTGAAGGCCATGTGAAGAGAATGGATAGACACATCATTCTCGTCTTCACCTGGAAGACAGAATGGAGGATTGGGTAATCATTTGGCATTCTATAATATTTGAGAACGAGATCATTTCATTCAAGATAACAGTAGTCGTGGACTGATATTATTTGAGGGCTGGCTACCCAAGAGAAGAATAGTCCAAGAAGGTCATACTCTGGGAATACCTAGGTGGGGTATGCACCTTAGAGAGACAATGACTATGGTGTCTATTAGTCATGTGTCTCACCAAAATTGTAGTTGATTGTCTCGTTGAATAGATGGGGATGTTAGTCAAGGCCTTGCACTAGGAAAATCCTGGTTGATATGATGTTATATAGATGCGATTGTTGATCCGATTCTTCTTATGATATTCTTCAGTTTTAAAGTAACCATGTACCTGTATGAATACCTCCCTAGTTAAGAGGGAGTGTTGAGAAGTGTAACTATGTCGGCCTTCATGTTGACTTTGTAATTATGTATTTATATAAATAAGATGTCAAATATAATATAAATGTAATTAAGTGTCATATATAAAGGATCTAGTCTAAAAGATATGCTCCAAGACCTAGCCAAGGAAACCTTTAATGGATGGCATAATTTAGCTCCAACTACGCTGGAAGATAAGCTAAAACACTGGGTTATAGTCGGCCTAAAGCACAATGTTGAATTCGGCCTTCAATAGCAATTCAAGTTGGCCTTCAAGCTCAATGAATGGTTGGCCTAAAAGATAGTAGAACTATCCCTATGTATAGCTTGCTCTACAGATCACTTCATAATAATATTTTCGGTCATCTCTATGATAAAGGCTATGGATTACTGTAACAGGAGTGTGGGTCTCCATGAAGAAGTCACAATAGAACTCAATGCGGATTCCTTTGTAGATTATGGACATCAAAGAAAAGACAACAAAGTAATTGCGAACACCACAGCAGAGATTGCGTGTTACAAAAGGAAATTTCGGATTGTCTTGAAGAAGAATAATCGAACAAATACAAAAGCTACTTTATAGATGACAGCAAGACTTAAGGACAAATATAATTCAGGAGAACTTTGAAAAACGTTGATATTATAGTGTGGACATCTGGATAGATAAACCATAGCTAATTTTGCAGATGCACCACAGTAACTAAGTGCGGACAAGACAAAGAATTAGGGCAACAAATAAATGTAGATAAAGGCTAATCTATGAATGCGGAATTGAAGGAAGAAGACAGTCTGCAGATGGTCAATAAAAATTTGTAATAGCAAGTGGTTGATATACATAGTTAATAACTGTGAGCCTAATATTTTTGTTTTTTGTGTTTTGATAATTGACTTGATGAAAGATTGACTTAACTAAAATAAGAGAATACATAAGTACCTCAAGTACGTTTAAGTACGTTCACAAGTAATTATCTAGAATAGAATTTGTATTAACCTACAACCTTTCAAATTCTCAACATCCATCACTCCATACCTGACCTATATAAACCATTTCACTTCATCTCTAAGCAATTTGGAGCCCCAAGAAGAGGAAAGAAGGTTGCTACAGGAAGTTGGAAGGACAAAAGCTGAATATTAGTTGAAGAAGATGGATTCAGAGGACCACCAACATACTTTGGGAGGGCGAACACACCAGCTAAGGAACCTAAGGTCCTCCATGCAACACCTGAAATAAGAAAATACAAATAAAAGGTTAAGAAACTCACTCAAAAAACAAGCATCTCACTCGTAAAACAAGATTCTCACTCAGAAAATAAACAAAAAAATAAAAATACAGCAAGAGGAAGATCATGTATGCAACCAAAAACTACAACTCTTTACACCAAATCATTCTTGAACACACCGGCACCAGGTAGGCTTAGGCATGTCCCTTCACCTCTTGCTATGCACTCATAATGATCAAAATATTTTAATGTGGAGGTTTAGATACTTAAAAGGGAAAAAAGCAGTTAACTTGGCCACCATCGTAAAGTTAAACTGAATGTAAATTAAAGTGTACATGCCACCTCGGCAAGTAAAATCAGTCAAGGGGGAGTGAACAAGGATGAGTAGGTGATTCTGAGGTTGGGGCAATGATTAACTGGAGTGGGACCAATGGTCTCATAGAGGAAAACTCGTGCTAAGTACAAGTTAGCACCTCGCTCCAAATTTGGTTAAAAAGACCATAAATATAAGTTCTTCCTCATTATATCCACTCCATTGAGCATTTCGAGAGCATTGGGAGAAAAATAATCCAAAGGAGCCATCAGAGAGAGGAGCATCAAGTCTGAGTTTGCATGCACCATTGTGCTACAAGAAACAATGAAGTGCTACAGGAAACTACACAGGAAGGTTAGCAAGGAAATAGAGGGAAAAACAAAGTCACCTTTCGGTGAAATTAATTCCTAAGACAACCATCTCCCAAGAAAGAACACCATAGGACAGAGGTAAGTGGTTTCGACCCTCCAAAATTGCAATTTCTCCCTGAAATTTACACAGATTCAGTTATAATTTGGGAATTAAATGGTGAAAATTTGAATTGTTTGAGACCATAATCTCTAAGACCTCTTCACAAGTAACTCTAAAAAAAAAACCATCTAACCACCTTCCTATCACAACCATAAAAATGGGAGGGGGATTTAACAGAAGGGAGCCCACTGATATTAAAAGGAAAATGAAACCTCCTCAAGTAATGGATATTTTTAGGAAATGCCAATGGCTAGGTTTCTTTGAGCTTCGGAAGGTTTTGATGAGGAGATAGCTCGAGATTTTTCAGTGGCTCTGCAATCACACTCAGAGGAGAGAGTCGCCACTATGGTTAGGGGCATAGATATCACACTTTCACCTAAGATAATATGCAGAATCACCACTTTTCCCTTATGATTTAAGTGGATTAAAGAGAGGATGCCAAACACTACAACCAAGAAAAGATTCTTTCTGCCAGGAGAAGAATAAATTGAGTATAAGAATGGAGTGAAGAGAAAAATTCTTCCATACCCCTGGGATGAATTAGCCTTCCATATTATTAAATTCATTTCTTGTGAAGGTAGACTTAGTGTAGTCTATAGATACCATTTCAGGTTATTGAATGAGATTAGATTTCAAGGAGAACTCCCTCTAGAACAAAAATTGGGCATCCCTCATTTCCTCTTGAACTCAATAACATACATGAGAAAAAAGATGAGGGAAATGAAATACCAACATTTGGCTCATCATGGCCTTATAAAACTGATAGTGAGTGATGCTTTGAGAATATCAAACCTCCCAGTGTCTTGTTTCTTATTCATAGATGTTGTCAAGATAAATCCCCTCTGCGGAAAGAGGAAATCTCTCCAGCCCTAGAGTGGGTCTAGTAGTGCAAGATTCTTTCTAATGCATAGATATCTTAACTAATGTTTACAATGAAATGAGGAAAGAGACATAAATACCTTTTTCCAAAATTTGTACTTGGATTCATTGATGGTGACCTCGATCCATGATTCTTATAGGCCTGCTTCGTGCTACTGATGACACACAAATACCTATAGATGATCAAGAGAAAAAAACAAAAGTGATACAATACATAATAAACATAAACACTAGCTATCTAGTAGATCAAGGAGTACCAGAATATTTGCATAAACATGTAGACAAATATGGAAAGCAAACGCCAGATGTTATTATTGATAAATTACAAAAGGATATCTTACCACCAGGCCTTGATGTTGGAGGCATCCTTAGGTTAAAATCTGATTCCTTCACCTAGCTCAAAAGCATTCCTTCTCCCGATAAATTAGGCTTAATCACGATCCTATCATGTGAATGGATGAGAGTTCAGATGATTCTGACAATGATCAACTAAGCTTTAAACTTTGGGGAATGAGGGATGTGAATTTATAGCAAGGGAGAAGAGGTTGGGAGCCCATGAAAGGAGGAGGAAGGCCCACTTTATAAAGGATGATCCCTCATGGATGAGATCGAGGCTCTAAAATGAGAGAGCTCGACCTTATCATCATTTTTCAACAACCAAATCACCACCCTTGAGATTCTAGAGGTCGAAGCTCCTCCTCCATTTGACGAAGTAATACCAGAAAGGGGATCAGTGTGGCTTTCTAAGAAATTAGGGCACTGACAGTGTTGGGCCAGAACTGTGAAAAGGAAATGCATAGTCATAGCACCAGAAAGAGCGTTGACCCAGGAAACTAGGATTTTGGCCAAGTTTCTTCAGTAATCTTCCAAGGTAGTCTTCTTTAGATCTTCAAGGGGATATGTTATCATAATTATAGATGATGGAAACATACAGGATTTGTCACTGGAAATTTCAGGATCAGGGATAGGAAAATGAGGATGGTGAAAAATTATTGTGTAACATATGCCCCCTAAAGCATGAAGGTATAACAGGGAGTGATGGTTGAAATGCTTTATGAACCAAGGAAAAGAATGCATACCACCTTCAGAAAACTTTCCAAATCAAACATTTTACAATATATGACATCTCTGGTATAAATATGCCTAACCACATAATGTTGCACTAGGCATTAAATGACACATGAACCCACGGTATGGTCATAGCCATCCATCTAAAAGAGATCATAGAAATGGATCCGCGGTAGGGATGCAGCCATTTGTATAGATAGGACCATGTATAAAATCATGAAAACTTAATAACTCCTTGCAGCCTGGACCAAAAATTAGAAGTGACCGAAGGTCTTCACCGCGATCTCAATCAACCCAATGTACGAATCTAGCCATGTGAATAAATGTGTTGGTGTCAAACATGGTATAAACCACCTGATTACCACTCAATGATGAAAACCGTTAACAGGCGCGAGAGAGACCACCGATAATGAAGATGGACCTCAAGGTACAACAACACAATCTACAAGAGTGAATAAATGTGTTGAATTTGAACACTTTCAGAATCATTGAATCGAAGGCCAATGATGTGAACATGTCATCAAACACGAAGAACTTGCCATTGAGGCATGTAAGTTCCAAGGTACTGAACAAAAGTCTCTAAATCACCTTCCGGGATAATGAGTTGAAGTCGACAGGAAGTGATTCATCAAAGGAGGGCCATGATGATTCCCACATCATCGACACGAAACAAAATATATCTTAAGATGATAGGAGTGATTCGGGATTGTAACAGAAGATGTTCGACAAAAATGACTTCTCTTGAACATATTGGCGACACGACTCCGAAGTATGGCAACATCTGACTCAAATAATATCAGAGGTCATGTTGAAAAAATTGGTAATAAAATGAGAGGAAAATGGATTTCCCAAACCCATGGAGGCAAAGTGACGAATGTAGGATGTCCCCAACCTGACACAAACTGCAGATGAGTGCCATGTTCAAGAGTGACAAGCTACCCAAAATACACATAGGACATTCACTTTCTATTTTCCCCCGTTATTGCTAACGAGTACTTGTTTATTTTTATAGCCAACATGAAGAGGATAGCATATGCTGAGCATGTAAGTTCATTCTTCAAATGAATCCATCCTAGTAATTTTAACGGGCCCTAGGAAGGAGGAGCTTGGTCTCGTCATGGTGACAAGTCTTTCGTCCTTTAATCTTTAATGAGTCCAACGAAAGGGTAACTAGGTGACTTTTCATGTTTAAGGAGTTTAAAAAGAAACAAAAAAGGAAACTCCATCATGTCATCTCTCGAATCTGAAAAGGTAGAAAACAATATCCTAAAGAACCTCTTGACCATGTTCGATCAAGGTATTCCTTTTTCGTAAATATTAAATCTCAGCCCGAAAAAGGGGCAAACATATAATGATACCACGTCAATTCATTCACTTTAACGAGTTCGAAATGACAAGTACTCGACAATCTTTTCACTTTTCGAGATTCAAAAAAGAGCTGAAAGTTGACTCCATAGGGGTTCCTTTTTCGTAAACATTTAATGAGCCCGAAAAAGAGATAAAATTCAACTTGTTTGCATTGGAAATGATCATCAACAATGTGGAAGCTCTGTACTACACATAAAGAAAAAACATCACAGATATTGAGGAAAAATAACAAAATATTTGCGAAATTTTTTCAAAAATTTATAAATAGACCAAAAAACAAAATCATTTTCACCTTTCTATTTTGAGAAGATAATTTTGTCCATTTTCCCTCCGAATTTCAAATCAGTGATGTGACTGATCTAGGACACCATTCATCAATCCGTTAGCATCAGGTAACAGCTCTAAAATTCATTTTTAATTTGATTACATTCATGTGCCATTTATTTTTAGAATTAGTGAGTTTAGGGGGAAGAATTTCAAACTTTAAAATCACCTACGACCAGTGAAATTTCTAGCTATCAGAGTTGCGCTGGTTGCGTTGAGCCTGTGAGGGCAGTGCGCCACCAATGCCGAATTATTTCAGACAAATGCATTGTCCGCGAGAAATATTTTAAAACAAGAAAATCACCCAACTCCATTGTTAGTTTCTAAAAATAATTCAATGAAAGCTCCTAAAAAGCCAATTGGACATGTTTTGTAGGTATTTTCGTCAAATATGTTGGTCAAATGGAAAGAATAAGGCCATGAGGTGGAAGAAAACCAAGCTTTTCTAGACCAATATTTCATAAATGCTTTGCGCAATTAGGGATTGTTGAAATTTTTCGAAACATCTAGTCTAAGAGCTCAACTGGAGCTACTCCAACAGTTGATCAGTATCTAGGACATGGAATGAAAGTTTCTCATCATCGGGGACCAAGAGTTATATTTATATGTGATGGACATCTATTTTATCACTCGACTGTCTAAGAGAGGGGATAGGATCCAAATCTCCATAGCTCGCGTAGGGGGTGACAATACCAACATGCTCATCCAAAGATACTGTCCTGGGGCATGGAAAACAAAGAGTGAGAAGGTAGAAATTTATTCCATTAGAGTGCTTCCCCTGCACATGATACTACATTTCATCACGATAGTGGCAGGAGCCCAGGAGTTGCATGAGGCATTGAAATCTTAGTTCCAGTACATGGTGGACTACTTGGCCCCAACAATGTTCAACTGCTGTGAGTGGTTGCTAGCTAACGTGAAGAGCCACCTATGGAAAGTGCAAGAAAGGGAGACTTAAAAAGTTAGGGTATGGGTCAATTCTAGTGACCTTATTTTTAGAGAGAGTACCCATGTTCTAGTACTAGTGGCTAGAGATCCATGATCCAACCCGAGGGATCCGAGGCTGATGAGATGGTGCCACATTAGGCCCCGACAGGGTGGGGGCCAACAGATGCATTTCCCCACATCACTTTTCAGTTGGTTGTGGTGTCAACTTATCGTAGTTGAGGACTACGCATATGCCGACATCGACTTCCGAGGAGATCTAGATCTACCGATTCCACTAGGCACACAGTGGACCGATGCAAGTAAAAATTGTGTTTTAACATTTTAAATTTTTAAATTTTTTTTGTTGCGTATTATGACACATAAAATTATGATTTGTTTATATATATGGGTCCTCAAAGACCTCCTGGCATGTCACCAATCGCACGGATGGTAGTCTGTCCAACAGAGGATTCTCCTTATGAGGAGAAAGAAGATACACTATCTGAGCTGGAGCGGAATCTGGTAGGCCTCATGAGAGGCATTTTAGAATATGCTACATTCGATGAGATTTCTCTACACTTTCATAGACATACAGTCGGAGTCTCAGGCAGACAAAGTCGATTACTGTAGCGAATAATTCGAGAAGTCACCTACTACCATGAGCACCATGTGGGAAGATAGCTTCCCTATTTTACATTTTGTACTAATGTAGACTCAGAGAGCCAATTTTGTAACAAAACACATATTTTTTGAGATTTTGGATGTAACACACTTATATATATATGCATGTTACTATGAATAATTATGTATTGTGATGATGTATTGATTTACATATTTCACAAATGTCTATCAAATACATGGTTTCCTAATGCATATGTTAATATATTTAAATGCCTTGGAATGTCTTGATATGTGATAAAATCAAAATTCCTTTCAAATAATCTAACACGTAAATACATACGCAAAATTTGAAGATTGTGCACATAATAACGCCCATCTAATTATAACACAACGAGTTGTGAGTCCAACTTAACAACCAAATCTCTAATCCCAAGATCAATTGCATTCGATAATAGTTTGATCACCGCACTATACTCAAAAATATTTTTAGTTGTCTGACCCAAACAAATACCTTGTAAATTAAGAAACTCGTCATCATGAGCAAAGAGTGCCCATGTTGAGGAAGACAGGTTTTGTGTGCTACGAAAAGCACCATCAGCAAAACCAACGTAATGATCCGAAGAGATATGCAAACCATGTGGAACACAAGGTAACTAGAGGAATTTTTTTGCAAACAGTCACACCAATAATCAACTCAAAGCACACTAATGAATAAAACACTAATGTACAAAGTATCACACTTATGATTAAGTGTAATATTTTTTCAAATAGAGCCCGTTTCGGGGCTTAGCCAAAGTATTGCCTTCATAATCATCTATCTCATAAGCTCCATGCCCCAAAATATGCTGAATGATATAGGGCCCATGCCACATTGTCTCGAGCTTTCCTACTCCCAATTTATCATGGGCTTGGTCATAAAGCAGGACCAAGTCACCTTTAAATAAAATGCAGGGGGTGATGGAATTGTCATATTGAACCTTAACTCGTCACTTCTATGCTTCAAGAACTAAATCATCCAGCCTTCTCGTCTCATTAAGATGATAGAGGTACAACAGGCGTTCCTCTTCCAGCAAAGGACTAGGAAGTAGCTCGATAGCTAGATTCAGGGAAGGAATCTTACACTCGATCAGGAGTGTGGCCTCTAGACCGTACACCAATTGGAATGGTGTGAAACCAGTGGCAGTCTTAGCAGAGGTTCGGTATGCCCACAGAGCTGAGAAAATAATGAGGTGACAATATCATTCGTGCTTCCCAATGGTGCGTTGAAGCATAGCCACCAAGACTTTGCTGACAACTTCAACCTGTCCATTGGCCTGTGGATAATAAGGAGTGGTGTTATCATGACGTAACCCCAACTAATCAAAGAGCGTTTTCATCGTATTATTACAAAGATGAGTGCCATGATCAGTGAAAATCACTTTCGGGACACCAAACCGAGTTATGACATGATTGAATAAGAATTACGCCGCAGTTAGACCTTCATTATTGTATCTAGGCATCGCCTCAGCCCATTTAGTGAAATAGTCAACGATAGCGATGATATAGCCATGCCCACCGTCCGAGCGAGGGTTACAGGTCATAAAATATATGCCCCATTTCGTAAAAGGTCTAACGGTCATGACTAGGTGAAAGGGTGATGGTGGGGCGCACTCTTTCCGAGAGTAGATCTGGAAATCATGGAATTTTCGTATTGCGATAATGTAGTCGTTAAAAATAGACAGCCAGAAATACCCTGCACGAAGGATATTTTGATCGGTGGCATAAAATTCATGCGACCACCATAAGCCTTGGAGTGGCAGTCATTGAGGGCTTTCTCAACTTCCTCGAGAGTCAAACATCAACGGAGGATAGAGACAATACCAGTGCGATAGAGGGTATCTCCAACGATACGGTAAGGTTGGGACTGGTAGTGAATCCATCTTCGCTTAGAGTGTGATAGCTCTGGCTGAAAATTTTGGGTCTAGAGATATAAAATAATGTCTCCATACCATGGATCAAGAGTACTAATGAGAAAGAGAGTTTCATCAGGGATGGACTCATTGAGAGGCGTGGGATCATCCACGATGGGAAGATCACAGATCAACTCAGCAAAGAACATGGATTTCTTAGATTTAGCAGCAGTGAATTCTAAGTCAAACTCTTGAAGGATAACGATCCATTTTGAGTACTTTCCCCCAAGTAACTAACATGTGAGAATGTAATTCATCGGGTTTCAATCAGAAATCACCAAGGTTTTGCGCAGGAGGATGCAGTGACGGAAACGTTGAACAACATGAACGTCATCCAGTGCGAGTTTCTATACATGAGCATAATGGGTCTCAGTCTCAAAGAGATTACGGCTCAAGTAGTACACTACATGTTCCTGACCATCGTCATCGTCCTGAACTAGCACCATACCAATAGTGTTGTCAGCAGTGCCCAAATACAAGAAATAATCGTGGCGGTAATTGGGAGGATGCAACAATGGAGCAGAAATGAGGGCTCGCTTTAATGCATCGAAAGAGATCTGAGAAAATTTGTCCCATAAGAATGAGATTCCATTTTTCAATAAGCACGTAAAGCCTTTGGCAAGCTCTACGTAATTCAGTACGAAACAAGGAAGGAAATTTTCTTTCCCCTGCAAACTTTGCAGTTGATGAACAGAAGAGGAAGGAGGAAAATTGATGATTGCCTTGAATTTGAGAGGATCAATTTGGATGCCTTCTTTGGACACCATGAAACCTAGGAGCTAACCGCATTCAATGCAGAAGACACACTTATGAGGATTCAACCTGATATTATAGTGTCAACAGCGAAGGAAGATAGCTCTAAGGTGTTCCGTGTGATCTCGACGTTTCGCAGAATGAGCAAGAAGGTCATTGAGATATGGCCGAAATGTGTGCTTGATGTCATGAAATGCATAATACATAGCTCGGTGGAAGGTTTCTTTGACATTCTTCAGGCCAAAAGGGATATTTTTATAGGTGAAAGTCCCCCATGGATAGATAAATGTGGTTTTGTGTTGATCAGCTAGAGAAATGTTAATCTGGTTATAGCTAGAGAAGTCGTCCATAAAGGAAAAAATCTCACTCCTAACACATCCATCAATGATCTAATCGATAAAAGGAGTGGGGTAATTTTCCCGAGGACAGACTTGAATTATATCACGGTAATCAACACAAACCTGAATTGTCCCTTTCTTCTTATTAACAGGAACAATATTCGAGACCCAATCTTTCAACGACATGGGGTAAATAAAACCAACTTTTAGAAGTTTTTCAACTTCACCCTTTATGGTGGCAACCTTTCTTGGGTGCACAGTACAAATTCATTGGCGAATAGGCTTCGAATTTGGATAGGTGGGAATTTAGTGCACAACGATACTCGAACCAATGCCTAGAATTTATTCATATGAACACACAAAGACATCACGAAAATCCTAAAAAATTTTAGTATAGATATTGATCTCATTAGGAGAACAAGATGCACCAATAAGTAGATTCTCAACAATCCCTAGTTTGATGGAGATGTCAATTAGAATGGTCAGAGGGATATTTCCCATGTTCCCTTCGAACAACACTTCATGAATCAAAGCCAGATTTTGATGTGGGTCAGTCGGTACTGGCAAAACATGGGAACCTAGACAGGCGGAGATATCACCTGGGATTGGGAGAAATGAGGAACGATGATGTCCATAATCCCATGGATTTTCTTAGAGAGACATTTCCTCCAGGATACTCTCTTTGGTGGGGAAATTCTCATTCAAGGGATCGTTAGAGTCCCAAGAACCAAACTAGGGAGACTGCGCATAATTGTCTAGAGAGGAAACCAAATAAGTATTGGTTTTGGATGTAGCCTCAAAAGCCATGAGAATAGATTGATACATTTTCTCTACTGGGCTAAGAGGCATAATGTCACCAAAACTCTCAAGTTGGTCGGGATTGGGAACAATCCATGGATTGTGACAAGATGAAATCATATTTATGGAGGAAACATTCAGAGGCGGAAGCGAAAAAACTCCCGGACGAATCCTTGAATAGACCCGACCCAATGTACTCATAAGGAGTAGCGGCCTTCCCAACATACGAAATGTTACCTACTGAAGACTCAGGGGGGAAGAAATCCAACTCAACAACAATCACTATCTTCCCTTGATATGGGAAACAGAGTACACGAAAGAGGGTGGAGACCACACAAACCATAGTGTTTTTCCAACCACTTATAAGAAGGAGATTGTAGTTCAAGTTGGCGTCTACCACTTCAACTTCCATGGTTACCTTTTTCCCCTCCAACATGATAGACAATGCCTTAATAATATCATACGATCAAGAAGCTTGACCATCAAAATCTTCTAAGGTATTCGGGGACTAAATCAATGGGAGAGAGATGTTTGCTTTCCAGCATGCAACAAACATGATTAAGGTTGAAGCGCCTTCATTAATGACATTCCGATGAATATTCTTTCCCATAATGGTAACTTGGATCAGAAAATCTACCTGAGATGGGAGGTAAGGAGCGAAATTTTCAAGATTGAAAGCGATTAGACTAGAATCTGAAGAATCAATCCTTCCAATAGTAGAGAGTAGTGCCTTCCATTGTTATGGGCACTACTGAAGGACCTCCAAAGTTGACATTGCCTAAGGCGATTGAGCCATATCTTCTACAATATTGTAGTGTTGTGCTGCTCTCGCATTTGTATTGTAAGACGTTTTCTGAAGAACACATTTTTGGGGGTGGTTGGATGATGGAGTCACTACTCAGTCTCTCAATATGGAGAGGACCAGAGTTAGGAGGCATGGAAGAGGAAGGGTGATCTGTAACTTCTGGTTCCAAAGGAGCCTTAGATGGATTGGGATAATCTTTCGTTCTCATGGTGATGGCAACAGAGCGTGTTCCATCCATTAACACCTGAGAGCTTCCAAATGATTGAACTTGATCTACCATTTGTGTCTGCTGAGAAGGGAAGGGTTATTTCAAAACGGTCGAAGTCCCGGGTGTGGCCTTCAGGAGATGGGTAAATTCATCACGTCTGAAGACTCAGAGGGGAAGAAATCCAACTTAACAACAATCACTATCTTCCCTTGATATAGGAAACAGAGTACACGAAATAGGGTGGAGACCACACAAACCATAGTGTTTGTCCAACCACTTATAAGAAGGAGATTGTAGTTCAAGTTGGCGTCTACCACTTCAACTTCCATGGTTACCTTTTTCCCCTCCAACATGATAGGCAATGCCTTGATAATATCATACGATCAAGAAGCTTGACCATCAAAATCTTCTAAGGTATTCGGGGACTGAATCAATGGGAGAGAGATGTTTGCTTTCCAGCATGCAACAAACATGATTAAGGTTGAAGCGCCTTCATTAATGACATTCCGATGAATATTCTTTCCCATAATGGTAACTTGGATCAGAAAATCTACCTGAGATGGGAGGTAAGGAGCGAAATTTTCAAGATTGAAAGCGATTAGACTAGAATCTGAAGAATCAATCCTTCCAATAGTAGAGAGTAGTGCCTTCCATTGTTATGGGCACTACTGAAGGACCTCCAAAGTTGACATTGCCTAAGGCGATTGAGCCATATCTTCTACAATATTGTAGTGTTGTGCTGCTCTCGCATTTGTATTGTAAGACGTTTTCTGAAGAACACATTTTTGGGGGTGGTTGGATGATGGAGTCACTACTCAGTCTCTCAATATGGAGAGGACCAGAGTTAGGAGGCGTGGAAGAGGAAGGGTGATCTGTAACTTCTGGTTCCAAAGGAGCCTTAGATGGATTGGGATAATCTTTCGTTCTCATGGTGATGGCAACAGAGCGTGTTCCATCCATTAACACCTGAGAGCTTCCAAATGATTGAACTTGATCTACCATTTGTGTCTGCTGAGAAGGGAAGGGTTATTTCAAAACGGTCGAAGTCCCGGGTGTGGCCTTCAGGAGATGGGTAAATTCATCACGTGTTGAAGAATCACTAGAAAATGACTTCTTTGAATCCTGTTTAGGGTTTTTGGATTTAGACTTGCCTTTACCCTTTTTCTTGCCCTTCGAGGATTTATCTGCTACGGTAAATTGAATAACATTCACCTTTGATGTTTTACCAGGATTCTTCTGGTTATGGGAAGGAGTAGGGGGTGCAACAATGGCCATGGATTTATACTTTGAAAAAGTCTTAGGCACACTACTATCAGTATGAGCCATTTTCCCAATAACACCATCCACCAGAGGCATAACAGGAGATTGAGATGATGCGATATTAGTCGAAGGATGTGATGCATCAGGTAATAACTCATATAGAGTCCTAGACTAGGAATAAACCAAATCGAGGTATTGAGCTCTAGCAATGACCTCCTCTTCCTTGACACAACCACCCATTGCAAGATCTTTTGCAATCTTGGGAACAAATGATTTTGTAAACCATTCAATCAACAGTTGATAAGGGATCTCAAATTTGATGAGATGAAGACAACGCCACCATTCATGAATGTGATCCGAGATATGCGTAGAAGTTAACTGATTCCATGAGGTGAGAATATGGGTGTTGTTTTCATACCATACAGGTAGCTATAAGTGAGTGAGGAAGGCCATAGTCAAGGAATTGAAATAGAAGAAAATCCCTCGAGGGAGCTCAATATACCATTTGGCTGTGACACTGGTCAAAGTGCTTTGGAAAATACAAATACAAATGGAATCATCAACCCAAGAATTAGAGGAACATCAGAAATGGTATGTCATAACATGGGTTTGGGTGTCTTCCATAGATTTTCCTTTGAACTTGGGACAATATCTTGGAATCTTAGTTGGAATTGGTGGCCAATGCATCTGATGCTAGATGTGGTCATTTGTGAGCTTTGACACATCTGGAAATTCCAACATATCTAGGAATGGCATGGGAGAATGATGAGGTGAGAAATGTCGGGGGCTCTAACTTGATTGATACAAATTTTTCCCCCAATAGGGCGGATTTTGTCTCAAATATGCATATTTCCCCCATGGTTGGTAAGGACCTTGCTACAAATATTTCTGGTAGGGACCTTGCTGGGGTTGTTGATACGACCCATGCGGGAACTGAGGTTGTGGACCTTGTTGTAAATGGGGTCCAAGATAAGGTCCCTACTGAACATGAGGTCTAGTTTTTGGTTCATGCTGGACGTAGGGTCCAACCTATAGTCCTTGCTGAACATAGGATCCAGCCTGAGGTCCCTGTTGAACATCAGATCCAACCTGTGGTCCTTGATGAACATAGGTTCCAGCTTGAGGCCCTAGCTGAGCCTGCTGGTACTGAGGAATTTTTTGATATGAAGCACCAGGTTGATCTCCAGACTAGGGTTGTTGGTATTGACCTTGAGGAAAAGGCTGGTATTAAGCACCAGACTCATGAGGGAAAGGACCAGATTGACCCAAAAGAAGATTCAGACCAGCTTGGGTGTAAGAACCAATTTGAGGATTAGTAACAACAAAACTTGCCAAAAGCTGAGGCTATTGGACATACGGTTGAGATACATTTTTTTGAGGAACATATTTACATTGTACGTTCAGCCTTTGAACATAAGGAATGTTAGGTTGTCAAACATACAAATAAGACATGTGCGGTTGCTAAAGGGGCTACTGAATTTGAGAATATTGAAGATGAGGTTGTCCTACCCTAGGAATAGACCCAAAACTCAGTTGTCCCCCACCCAACAGGGGAGGTACATAAAGAGGGTTAGAATTTCCCCTAGGCATGGACGAAACTGTGGATTTCCCATTCAATGGTGGGACTGCAGTAATCGTAGATGGCGAATAGGGGACATAGGATTTGATTGACATGGTTATTTGACCAATGGTGACATTTGGTCGAAAAACAGGTTGAGACACCGCGTCCACATTCGAAAAGAATGGGCCAGAGGACAGAGGAATATTTGTTGTCCAAACGGGGTCCGAAAATAAATATGTACCACCGGAAGCTCCAGAAATGAGGTTTCCCAAAGAGGTGTAACTGTGCGGGAGCATAGACGCAACATGACTAGATGGTATTTTGGTTCCACTTCCTGAATCGTGGGGTGTGGATCTAAACAACTCTCCCTCAGAGAGAAACATTGATGAAGAAGTTTCGAGGATATACGAGCCAAAGGTTTCCTGATGAGTTCTTTGAGGAGCGCTCACGAATGGAACATCATCAACATTAGATGTCATTTCTTCAGGAAACAACTGACAAACAGTAGAGTGAGATGCTAATGGAGAAGCCCAAAAATGAATTCCGGGTTTATCAAAAGAGTTGTAAGGTTTCAGAGGCGAGACTACAGTTAGATCAAAGAGCGGATTTGAAGGAAAGGCTAAGAACTGTGCAGATGGTTTGGGGCTTTCTGGCTCAGATTCTTCTAATGTTTTCCAAGGAGAATCATCAGGCGGTGCTCGAGATGATATGGGTTGAACACTGATGAAAATTCCAAGCTCTTCACCTTACACTTCAAGAGGGCCAACTGGAAAATGAGGGACCTCAGGAGGAGGTTCTTGAGATCCGTCAGAGGAGGGAATAGGTGAATTTTATGACTCAGCCACAATGACCTTTCAAAATAAGATAAAAAAGGAGGATGTGAACAAAATCACAATTTACCAAGAAATAAAAGGCTGTAGAACTACATGGGTGAGATGTTTTCATGGGCAGTTCATTTTATAATTAACAACAAAAAATAAATAAAAAGGGTGTGTTAGGAATAAATTTTTACCAAGTATCCATGAACTGAAATATACACCTTTGTGATCAAATGATAGAAAAATGACCAAGGACTCAACTTACAACAACCAATCTCCAGGAATGTTGTGTTCAATGTATCACGTCTACAAGGTTGCCAACTCAGTTACCTATGGCAGACTTGCAACTTAGTGGTGTCTCCCCAAATATACGCGATAGTATGTGGGAGTCCAGTCCATAGTAGTGTTGTCTGATGCATAATCGTTCAATGAGAGCACCCCAAATATAATTGTCATACATCAATATACTTCCATATGTGGGACAAGATATCACACCCGTGTTGTAACGTAGATCGTTAGCGACAACTCCTACGTTTAACGACGTTCGAACATGTCTCTAGCCTAGACCAATAAATATTCTCATTAATTCCAATTCTCTTGAAGGTAAATTGGGTTCATTTTAAGTTGATCTTGATTAAAGTTTCAATTTCAAGGCTTAAAACGAATGTCACTTGAATCCTTATGGTGCATACTAAATGAAAAAAAGAAAGCTTTTCATTTTGATGAATCGTAAACTATTTAGGGAAGAGAGTCAAGTGAGAATGAAATAAATGTAGCAATAATAATGCCCCCCAAACTAGTTCAAAGTTACGAAATGCAATGCTTTTCAATTGAATTTACTTTTCCCAACAAATGCAACTTATTGAAAAATGAAAAGTATTTTCCTTTCACTAAGATGCACGAAAGATATTTTTTTTTGTTCTTCACTTTGAAATGTAATCAAAAGAAAAACAAATGAGCGAAAGAAGAAATGCAAAACCCCTTCACTTTTCTTTCGGTCGAACCAAACAAAAATCAATTTAAAGAATGCACGAATGAAATTCTTTTCACTCTTCTCAAAATGACAAACATAATCTAAATCAAAATCAAAATCACTTCTAATTCCTTTTGAATTTAGACAAAGCATACTCTTCTAGACTTGTGTGCCAAACAAATTGTGATCCTATGCTTTGAAACTAAACTAAAGGTAAAATCAGAGATGCAGAGATGACCCCATCATACAATAGTTCATTTTGAAACAAGACGAGAACAATCTGGCAAAGGGTGTTTGAAATGGCAAAGAATTCTCAAACTTACAAAAAAATTAAAGAGATGAAAAACATTCACTCAAAGAAGATAGGTAAGTCAAACACACAGCAAGGAGATCACTTAGATCTCACAGACTCCTTCAAGGGCTAGGACACACTAGATAATCAAAAGGGGAATTGAAATTTTCCTAAGCTTGAGATCAACACTTTTGTGCTAATCAGAAGGGTGTTGAAAGGCCAATCAATGCGACTGTACTATATAGAACAGTGATGCAAGCGCATCTGTGCAAACAGAAAGGGTGATGGTCACTAAAAACAAGGAAAAATAAAAAGAGTCTCACACAAACTCCAGACCTGACACAGTGAAGAGACTAACAATCCTTACACAAGTTGACAGAGGTCTAAACAGATTTAAAGTTCAAAAATTGGTGAAACTGATCCAAGATCAGTTCGGGGAAGGAGGACTTAAAAGGCTAAATCTCTGTAAGTCTAATTTATGGGACTAAATTAGAGCATATATTTAATTATCAATTCAGGCTAGTAGACTTAGAAACACGCCAAAATATATGGACCTTAGATCTAGTTAGCTAAGGAAGTCATTGTTTAGGATTTGGAAAAGTGAAATGCATGTTGGAATTACAAGAAAACTATTCTGAAAAGCAAGTAAAGAAAACATGTAAAGAAAGCATTCAAATTTACTCTATGGAAGCATGTAAAGAAAGCATTCAAATTTACTCTATGAAAGAATATCAATGATTGGTCAATGAGATTAGTCTATTTTAGAAGATGGAGAAGAGGCTCTACTCTAAGAGTCTGAGGTATCCTTCTGCATTCCTTCTATAATAACATTTCCAAGTGTTACATAGCATTTTATCACTGTCCCTACGATCCCCAGCTCACACATTGGATGGTCATTTCTATGACCAATGCACAGTGTCATGCTTTGAAAATTACATCCTTGCATCCCTTTTTATGAAGGCAACATTCTTCTTGTTAACATTTCCTTAAGCAGAGCTGTGAAAATCCCTATTTTAGCCTTGGCGCGTGTAGCCCTTTACCTCCTCACGCCAACTTGGGAATTTTAAACTAAGCCCGTGCCACTTGGTGCTCTGTCCCAATGTAATGCCCACACCAAGCTATTTATGAAATTTAAAAAAAAAATAGAGGTAGAGGTTCCATTCCAACCACCTCAAGGATGAGTCATTGAGAGTGGTTGAACTGAAACAACCATGGGCCTCCCCCTTTAGTTAGTAGTTTCCACCTCCCTTGGAACACTCCTAAAGGATAGGCCTCCCTTCCACCTTTGTAGGGATCCCAACCTCCTCCTTTGCCTCTATATAAACAAGCCTTCTCTCTTTATGAAAACTAGCTGTAGCTGAAGCTGAACAAAGAGAATTATACAGCTGAAGTGTTGAACTTGAAAGACTAAGCTATAGTTGAATAACCGAGTTATTAAAAAGGTAGAACAAGGAGAAATCCTTTGAGAGGTCCTTTATCCAGTCTGAATTCCCTGATGAGCTTTGATACGTGCTTCACCCGAGCCCCGTTGGAGGAGACCGCAACGTCAGAGCATGGTTGTATCTCTTCTTTCTACCTATTAATATAAGTGACTATTTCTGGTTCCCGTCTTGTGTTTTATCTTTATCTAATGAAATATGCTAGTATTCTCTGATTGATTAGTATATTTTGGATGAAATTAGTATGTAGGATATGGTTGTCATTTTCTAATCTTTGTGCAGGTGTCCAAGCATGATAAGTGAAGGGATTGTGACTTGCCAAATCGAGAGTGAGCAGTTCTCATCACCAGTACAATTGCCAACACTAGCATTGGACCACAGGTAGGATATCTTATCACATCCTTTTTCATTTGAATATCTAGGAACCTACACCTTAGCATGATTCCTTATTACTAGACCCACCCTAGGGCTAGAGGGATCGTCTCTGTCCATAGAGAGGATTTACCTACATAACAAGTTGGCGACTCCACTGGGTACCAGTGTGAGTTTGTCTTTGATCTTGTTGGGTTGTTTGTTGGTTTTTTTGGTCTTGCTGTTCACTTTTCTGGTTGTTTAACTGTGCTTCAAACCCTTGTTCAGCCCCAGAGTGTCAATATTGACCTCTGCTCTATTGATTTGTTTCCCTTTTCATTGGTTAACTGGCTTGGCGCGATTTTCCCTTGAATAGTCGCACTGATTTGCGCACATTGCTTGTGAGCTTTTCATGAGTTTTTGGTTGATTTTACTTGTTTCTGGGTTATTCTTTAGAGTAATTGAAGTGTTTTGGACTATATTTGATAGCTGGAAGCTCATTTTCTTTAGCTTTTTGTCCATTTCTTATCAGTGTGACTTGAGGTCTTAGGGTTTCTGAGTGCCTTGGTGCACTGAGCCTTTTGTTTGGAGATCGAGTTTCTTGATAGTTGTCAAATTCGTTCCCTATTCAATTGCTCTTGGTCTCTTTGATCTTGTTGAGTATGTTCATTGGTTGAATGATCATTTCCTTGCTTGTTTGATTGTTCTTCCTCATACTCCAAGCACCGATTACACTTCTTGCATGGGTCATTTTGGAGATTTATTTTTGATTTGAAAGGATTGTAGCATTGGTTTGGGTATTGTTGTGTTTGTTTTATGTTGGAGGAGTAATTTCGTTTCAACCATTACATTCGCTCTCTCCTGCTAGTGTTTAGTTTTGTTTTTCATGTTATTTAGTGCATTGTTTGCTCTATTGCATTGAAAAAACCAAAATATTGCATTTCTTTTGCTTTGAAAATGAAACGTTCTCTCACATAACTAGCATTGCATCGGCTAGGAAAGAGTTTTTTGTTTTCTATATATTGCATTAATTGCATTAGTGGATGTTTTCACATGATTTCAGTATTCGCTATTGCTTGAAAGTTTTCTTTCCCTCTTGTAGATAGCTTTCATTGAATGAAAATGGTATCCTTCTGCATATTGTTTTGCATTTATGAAAATTTCAGATTCGACATATGCTAAGGCCTGGAAATTGAAACTTAATCCAAGATCAATGTTAAAATTTATTTCAATTAACCTAAGGAAACATTGAAACCTAACGAAATATTCTAGTGGTCTAAGTTAGAGACGTGTTCCGGCATCTTAAAACCTAGTAGCTGTTGTTCGCCATTTGGCTCCAGACAGCGCTAGTACAGATTTGTGATCCCCGTATTGTTGAGTATATAAAGGGAGACCCCTCTAGGTTGCAATCCTTTTATCCATAGGAAGCCAAGTCTACTGCCCTGTAACCGTGATACACCGAACACATCATTCGGGGAGATTCCTGCACGTACGTCAAGTCCTTGGTAATTTCTCTTTCATTTGACCACCAAGGTGTATATGGCATTTCACGGAAACTTAGCATACCCTCTTGCTTAGATTACCTAAGCAGTCATTTTTTATCTTTACTGACTCCTTAAATCTGAAAATATCATTGAGCACTTGTCCTTTCATGCTCGTTCAACATTGAAAGTGACTAGTGTCATCTTTTTCCTGTTTCTTGACTCTTAAAACATGAAACAACAAAGTTTGGTTTCAGTGTCATAAAATAAAATACCCACGATCACACGCCCATAAAAGTTTTAGCACTTGGATTGTTTTTGTTTGCCTTGGTTTTTTGAGTCTTTGCTCAGATCTTTCTTTTCCTTCTTGTTGAGAAGCAGTCATGGTGGCAAAACCACCGGTTTTGTCGACCTCGCTCCCTTCTAGAGGTAGTCCTTTACCATACAGTTCATTTGAAACTCCTCAATCCTCTAGGTCTACCAAGCTTCAGCAGCCTATTCTCCTGTCAATCTTACCCCTTGCTACTCGGTCTCCCGCTGACGAGCCAGTTGAGTTCAATTGGCCTCCTATGGGCGCTTGGTCTGGTTTTGGGGACAAGAAAGAATTCCCTCCTCTTACGTCAGGATCACCATTTTTATTGTTGTTATACCTCCTAGTCCTCTTAGTATTTTCGAAGATCTTACGCAAGAGTCAGACATGGACACATCAGGTCCTACTAGCAGTGATGGAATTCCTGTTTCTACAGAAGAGTATCAAATTTTCCCTGAAAACACCATTCAGGTGTCTGCTCAATCTTCACCATCAGTGTCACTTCCAGCCGGATATAGGTCTTTAGATCAGATTATTTCTAGTGTTGCCTTCATGGCAGCATCTACTCCGTTTAGGAGTCCAGTCCTTCCATCATTAGGATTGTCACCGACGACACCTGCTTTGTTGGTTGCGGTTACATCTGTCCCATTTCAACCTATTGTCTGTGTGGCTGCATCTGCACTGATCACTCAGTCACCAGCGGCCTCAATTGAGATACCTGGTGGCCTCACTTTTGAAGAGTATCTATTGGCTTTTCATCAACAGAACTCTTAGGTTTCTCAGCAGCCTCATGCTCCTATTAATCCACCACACCATTATGACGAATATGGTAATCCTGTTTATTTGCCCTATCTTACTCCTCATCACTATGATGTTGTCGGTAACCCCATCTACGCGTTTCCTACCCCCCATCATTATGATGAGCGTAGCGTTCTTTTTTATGACCCCTATGAAATCGTTCCCGAGATTGGGAGGACTTATCAAGTGCAGCCCCCTGGCCCACAAAGACAACCCTTTCAGGGACAACCTTCAGCTCAGTCGGGATTTTCATATGGTCCTCAGGGACAACCTTACGGTCCACACGGCCAACCTTTGCAAGGCCAGCCCATGGTCCAACAAGGACAACCTCAAGGGCCTTCTGGTCAACCTTTGTATCAACTAGGACCTTCTTATGGTCTTGGGGGGGAAATCTATTCGTCTCAGGGAAAACCTTTTGTCCAGCAACCGGGATAATATACTCAATCTGGTTCAAACGTTGGGCAACAAGGACAACCCTCTGGTCCTCCTCTGGGGAAACCTAGTCCATCGCAGCCATCTGGCTAACCTGCTCAGCCAGGGCAACCTAGTAGCTCTCAACATCCAATTCAATCTACTCCACAGGGGCAACCTACTAAACCAACCCAACAACCGGCTCAGTCTGCTCAACAGCAATTGTATTCTGCTTCACAACAGGGTCCTACTTTTCAGCAGCCTGTTCAATCTGTTCAGCAACTGATTCACCCTATTTATTAAGCTCAACAAGGACCCACTTATCAACAGCCAACTCAACCCCAAGGCATTTATTATCCTCGTGTTCAATATCGACCAGTATATAGTGCGCCTCAAGGTTTTACTTATCACCCTCAATCTCAGTTTCCATATAATCAACTGCAAGGCCATACTTACATTCCACTACAAAATCCTCAACAAGGACCTCGATGGTATCCTCAGAATCAGTATCCTCAATATCAACAGACTTATTCGGCTTATCCCCCATATCATTCGAATCCTTCAGGACAGAACCCATGGGGGCAGAATTTTTCTCAAACAGGATGGAATGCAAGTTCGAGTTCTTATCAAGGACTTGATATGCCTTTTAACCCTAAATTACCATTTTGTCGCTACATTGGAGTTACCGGATGTGTCAAAGTTGACGAATGATCCTATTCTTCATAACCCGTATTGGCCTCCGGTTCTGACTAAGATTCTTGGTGATTGTCCCAAATTTGAGGGCAAGTCTGGAGAAGACCCCCAAGCACATGTTATGACTTACCACTTGTGGTGTTCCTCTAACTCTTGGGTTGATGATTCCATTCAGCTTCGTCTTTTCCAACAAACTCTTACTGGTGCTGCTGCTAAGTGGTATATCGAGATCTCTTGCGGTATCTTTCAAGATTTCAACTCTCTCACTATGGCGTTCCTTACTCATTTTCAGTTACCAGTTCGTTATGAAGCCGGGACGCATCTCCTTACCTCTTTGAAATAGGACCGGGCTACTCATATCTCGAACCATATTCATGAATGGAGACGTCATCATCGCTTGATCAAGTTTGAAATTCCTGATCAGCTTCTTACTCATTGGTTTAATACCTCCTTTGTCAATTAGATTGCGAAAGACATAGCCATGGGGGCATGTGTAACCAAGGAATAGGCCATTGCTCGTGCCCAATACCTTAATCTCGTGTAATCTTAATCAGGCATATTGTATGATATTTTGACTGATTCCCCCCGACTTGGAACTTCTACCGCACCGACGACCCCATTCGTCTATGGTATTATTGGTTCTATGTCTCAAACTTTGTGTAAGTCTTCATCCTCCAACCCTGGGAAGCAAAAGTCTAATTCTTCCAATGATATTGCTCCTCAGTCTAGTTCGAATCCTAGTAAAACCTCGGAGGTCAATGCCGTTTAGGCCAATCTTGTAGATAAGACTTATAAAGGGAAAAAGAAGGGTAAAGGCAAGGCCAAGGCTGATGCCCTGAAACCAGATTCGTCCAAATCTCGTGCTGATGATGGTTTGCAGCGTAAGCCGAAGTATCCCTGTCTGATTTGTGATGAAGAGCATTACACCAAGGATTGTCCTTGAAATTTCGAAGTAAGTAGGTTGCTCAAAGGCAATCATGGTACTCCTGCTATTCTTAAAGAACCTTTTCCGTCTCAGTAGACCCAGATGGTCGAGCAGCCTCAATCATCTGTTCCATCTGGCTCTCAAGTGTTAATGATGAATGGCTCTGCATCCGTTTCTATTGCTACTCGGTTGAAATATTATACAGGATCGAACCAAGAAACAAGGAAGGATATTGTTGATGGTCCTCCTCCTCCACCTATTTCCGGCCCTCTTGCGATTGAAAGGCCCAGTGTTGAACTTGTTGTGCGACCACATTCTAAAGGTGTTCTTCAAAAATCTTCTTATAATCCCAACGCCCATGCTACTCAACATTACAGTATTGTTGAGAATTTAGCACAGGTGCCATCCATGATGTCCACGTTAGAAGTACTCTAGAGTTGTCCATCTCAGCGGAAAGCTTTATTATCTACGATCGGCGGGGTTGATCTTGCTGATACTAGCCTTCTCACTTTCGATCTAGAGAATTTCGTCCCACGACTTCCACACCAGATTGCGCTCATTATCCAAGTTGTTGTTAATGGTCTCAACATCCATCAAGCCATTGTGGATGAAGGTGCATCAACCTGTGTCATGTCAGCTTCTTGCTGGAAGGCCATTGGCACTCCAGCCCTGAATTCCTTGCCAAATGCCCTTGAAGCATTTTATGGAAGGGAATCAAAGCCTTTGGGTGTTCTTGCAAGTTTGTCGATTACGTTAAAAGAGAAGACAGTCAATGTTGAAGTAGAAGTCATTCATGCTAAACTCAATTACAATATTCTACTTGGTCGCAGTTGGACTCATGCTATGCTTTGTGTTCCATCCACCCTCTTCTATGTTTTGAAATTTCCACACGAGGGCAATATTGTTACTGTCGATCAATTGTCATTCTTCACCTCTTCTTATGAGAACAACATTCCACATGTGGATAATATCCCTACTCCCTTCGAGAGCGTTGGGCTGGGTCTCTTCAAGGATATAGCCCTCATGGGTATTTTTCCCCTTTCACCACCAAAGACTGTTCAAATTAATATGATCTCTTGGTCTGATGACCCATGGATTATTCCTTTGCCTAAATAGGTCGATTCATATGGAGATTAAATGCCTTTGAGTTTGATTAAAATCGATTATTTTGAACTCATTGCTGCATCGGATACTCCACCTTCTGATGGTGCTCCTTTGAGCTTCTCTCTTGACGTGTATTCTCAATCCCCCTAGCTCGATGATTCAGACTTGCCTAATCCTCTGAAAGAACTGTTTCCTTCTGACGAAACCATCATGTAAACCATGTCTCTCGAAGACCTGCCGTGGGACGATGGTCATCATCATTCTTCATTTATGTCAGGCCTCGGGGCTATGTCTACATGTCTTGAGTGTTTTGCATCTCAATTCCCTTCTCCTTCGCTTCAAACGTCGATTCTGACACATGAATTCTTTACAGAAGGTAACTTGAGCAATATCACACAAACGATGCCTATTGACATTTCTGTGAAGCTAGGAATTGTCGAGAACATCCATGTGGGAGTCACTTGTTCTTCAGATGAAGTCCAAGTTTACACTAGCCTTTTCCGCGAATTCTGTGATGTTTTCGCATGGTCCTATGAAGAAATTCCCGGCATTGATCCTAGTATAGTGGTGCATGAAATCCCTACCTATCCCAGTTCGAAGCCTGTTCGCCAGTGTCTTCGTCCAGTGCACCTTAGAAAGGTTGTAGCCATTAAAAGTGACGTTGAAAAACTTCTCAAAGCTAGTTTCATTTATCCAATTCCCTTGATAGATTTGGTTTCAAACATCATTCCTGTCGATAAGAAATAAGGAACTATCCATGTCTGTGTTGATTACCGTGATATCAATCGGGCTTGTCCTAAGGATAATTATCCCACTCCCTTTATCGATCAAATCATTGAAGACTGTGCCGAGAGTGAGATTTTTTCCCTTATGGACGTTTTTCTGGGTATAATCATATTAAAATTCTCCTAGACGATCAACATAAGATGGCTTTTATCTATCCTTGGGGTACCTTTGCATACAAGAAACTCCCTTTTGGCCCGAAGAACGTCGGGGCCACTTTCCCGCAAGAGATGTCCTACGCTTTTCATGACATTCGTCACATCGTTCAGCCTTAACTGGATGACCTTTCGGTTCATTCAGCTAAGCATAGGGACCATCCAGACCATCTTCGTTAGATCTTTCTTCGTTGTCAACACTACAAAATTAAGCTTAATCTGCATAAGTGTGTCTTCTGCGTTGATTCCAGTAGAATTTTAGGGTTTATCGTATCTAAAGACGAAATTCACCTTGATCCACTTAAGTGTTGGGTATGTGTTATATTCTTTCCACGACTAGCCCCATGGGCTGTACGTTGCGCCGGATGCACCAGGGGAGTCACAAGGGGGGAGGCAGCCCCCACTGTTGGGATCTGGGGCAGCGCCCCGGCGAAAATTTGTTTGGTGTGCGGACCCACTCATAGGCGGACCCACCCATGTTTTGTGCATGATTTTGCACATGGTTTTGGGGTACGATGGTTTTCGGCCCCTAGTATTTTGTAGATCCGGCCAAGGGAACTACGGTTATGTTCTAATCCAGGGTTAATGGATTGGGGTTTATGTATGCTTTGGCATGTATATATATGTGTGTTGTAACACTAAAAGGAACATAATGAAAAATCAAGCTGGTCGTCCTGATTTGGGATCCAGGGGAAAATCTCTGTGTTTATCTGTTTTATGTTTTATGCTCTCGCTATTGTTTATTTTTTGTTATAAGATTCGTGTGTAGATAATTTCTATTCAGGTTTAAAACCTACATTTGGTTTCAGAGATGTTTCGGCTTCAAGGGGATGCCTTTGATGCTGAGGGTTTTTTTTGCACGGGCCTGAGGTAGACCCTGTTCAGTGGGAGATCTGCGGGATCGATTCTTGCGGTGAAAGAAGATGGCGAGCGGCGAAAAGATAGAGATCGAGAAATTTAATGGTCATAGTTTTGAGTTGTGGAAGCTCAATATGGAGGATCTACTGGTGGATAAATATCAGTGGATCGCGGTAGATCTAGGTACTAAACCAATGGCAATGTCAGATGAAGACTAGAAGAAACTGGATCGAAAGGCTAAGAAAACAATACGGTTGTGTGTCTCAGATTCAGTATTGTTGAATGTATCTGGGGAAGCTATGACAAAGAATTTGTGGGAAAAACTTGGGACTTTGTACCAATCTAAGTCTCTGGTGAATAAGCTGTTCCTATGGAAAAGTTTGTATAACCTGAGGATGAAGGATGGAGACTTGGTGACAGAGCATATGAACGCCTTCAATACTGTGGTAAGTTAACTGTCATCTGTTTATATTAAAATATCAGATGAAGATAAGTGCATCAGTTTGCTGTGTTCTCTACCAGACTCGTGGGATAGTCTGGTTATTGCAATAGGTAGCAATACAACTACCTTGAATTTTGATGACATTGTCTCATCCTTACTGTCGAAGGAAATGAAACGAAGAAATATGGAGGGCCAGAATGGAGATGCCTTATCTGTGCGAGGAAGGTCCCAAAACAGAAACAAGAATAAGGTTTCGAGTGGGAGATCCAAATCTAGAGGGAGATCTAAATCTCCTAGAAAGTTTGTAAAGGTATGCTAGAAATGCGGAAAGGAAGGACACTACAAAAAGGAATGCAGATCTAAAGCTCCTGAGAAAGGAAAGGGATCTGATGATGCTCCTTCTGCAGAGGCAAAAACCACCTCAGATGAAGGTGGGGATGTGTATTTGGCTTCTTCTTCAAATACACATGTAGATCATGAGTCATGATTGATTGACTTAGGTGCATCCTTTCACTTCACTCCCCATAGGGAGTGGTTCTGCGAGTATGAGAAATATGATGGTGGTGATGTCTTCCTAGGGGATGATAGGAAGGCCAGAATCGTCGGACGTGGAAAGTTCAAGCTAAAGCTGCAAGGTGGAAGGATTAGAACACTTCCTGGTGTTCTGCATATTCCTGCATTGGCCAGAAATCTGATTTTTGTAAGCAAGATGGATGATGCAGGTGTAAAAACAGTGTTCGAGAAAGATGCCTGCAAGATGGTTCGGGGAGCATTGGTATTAATGCGGGGAGTTCGGACTGGAACTCTGTACAAGCTACAAGGTAGCACTGTTATTGATGGGTGTAACAGTTATGTGGTTCCTGAAAGTGGAGCGGAAAGCTTAGCTGTCTCTGGAGAAAAGACCATGCTATGGCATCAAAGGCTTGGACATATTGGAGAGAAGGGCCTTTGGATACTACATAGAAATGGTATGGTAGAAGGTATGTCTAATTGCTCTCTGGATTTCGATTTCTGTGAACATTGTGTATATGGGAAGCAGAATCGGGTGAGTTTTCCTTCTGTTGCTAAGAGGGAAAACAAGATATTAGAACTTGTGCACAGTGATGTGTTTGGACCTGTGTCAGTTCCATCACTGGGAAAGTCTGTGTACTATGTTTCATTCATAGATGACTTCTCAAGGAATAAATGGATATATTTCTTGAGGAAGAAATCTGAAGTCTTTGACAGATTTAAAGAATTTAAGGCTCTGGTGGAAAACCAGACAGAGAAGAAGATAAAGGCGCCGAGGACAGATAATGGTGGGGAGTTCTGCAAGAAGGAATTTGAAGAGTTCTGTAAGAAGTGTGGTATAGCACGGCAGAAGACTACTCCATACACACCTCAGCAAAATGGAGTTGCAGAAAGAATGAACAGAACGCTGATGGAAAAGGCAAGAAGCATGCTCAGTGGTACCGGGTTAGGACAAGAATTATGGGCAGAGGCAGTGGAGACTGCATGTTACTTATTTAATAGATCACCTTCATCAGCGTTGGAGGATAAGACTCCACATGAGGTATGGACTGGTAAGAAACCCTCTCTTTCACATCTAAGGGTATTTGGATGTGATGAATATGTACATGTTCCAAAGGAGAAAAGGACCAAGTTGGATAATAAATCTGAAAGGTGCATCTTTATTGGGTATAAGGATGGTTTAAAGGGTTACAGGCTTTGGAACCCAGAAACAAGGAAGGTTGTGTACAGCCGAGATGTGGTGTTTAGAGAAGTGAAAGATGTTGTTAAACATGAAGTCCTACCAAAGGAACCCGAGAAGATAGAGTTTGAGCTAAAGGAGGATGAATCAGACTCTACAACAGAAGAAGACTCAAAAGATGAAGAGCCACAAACTCCAACTTTGAGAAGATCAGTTCGGGAAAGAAGGCAACCAGAAAGGTATAGTCCATCTGCTTTTTGTTTAGGTTTTTCCTTAACTATAACTGATGATGAACCCAGAACTGTCAGGGAGGCAGTAGATTCAGAGGATGGAAAACTCTGGAAGGAGGCCATGGTTGATGAAATGGCATCCTTGCACAAAAATGATGCATGGGATCTAGTGGAGTTTCCGGCTGGAAGGAAGCCCATTGGGAGAAAATGGGTGTTTAAAAAGAAGATGACTGTAGAAGGCAAGGTGGAGAAATACAAAGCTTGGTTAGTAGCAAAAGGTTATTCCCGGGGACCGGGAATTGATTTTGGTGATATTTTTTCTCCTTTTTCCAAATTTACTTCTATTAGATTACTCTTATTTTTTGCTCCTGCATTTGATTTTGAGGTAGAATAGATGGATGTGAAGATAACATTTCTTCATGGGGATCTAGAAGAGGAAATCTACATGAAACAACCTGAAGGCTTTATGGTGAAGGGGGAGAAAGAACTGGTATGCAGGTTAAAGAAGTCTCTGTATGGGTTAAAACAGTCACCAAGGATGTGGTATCGGAAATTTGATACCTATATATGGGGATTTGGCTTCAACAGAAGCAAGGAGGATCATTGTGTTTATTTTAAATTAATTGGTGACCGTGTTATTTATGTGGTCTTGTATGTGGATGATATGTTGTTGATTGGAAATGACAAAGAATTACCTACATTCAGGACCCGCCATCCAACTGAATATAAAGGATGGTGCCGCAAACTATATTTTGGGCATGGAAAAATTAAGAGACCTGGGCAGGAGCCCTCACTATCGTTAAACCATAGGAATTATGTCGAGACTATATTGCACAGGTTCAATATGCAGGATAGTAAACTAGTGAATGTTCCGATTCATGTAGGTACAAAGCTGTCTGTTGAACAGTGTCCTAGGACACAAGAGGAAGAGGAGGATATGTCATGTGTTCCATATGCAAGTGTGGTGGGTAGCTTGATGTATGCAATGGTCTGTACTAGACCAGACATTTCACATGCAGTGGGAGTATTGAGCAGGTTTATGTCAAACCCATGGAAGGAGCATTGGACAGCAGTGAAGTGGGTTTTCAGATATTTACATGGAACTAGTGATTATGGCTTGTGCTACGAGGGAAGACCAGGATTGGAAAGCATGTTGAACATTTGTGGTTTTGTTGATGCAGACTGGGCTGGAGATCTCAACCATAGAAGATCTACAAGTGGGTATGTGTTTATCCTATTTGGAGGCGCGGTCAGTTGGATGAGTAAAAGACAGTCTGTAGTGGCTCTTTCAACTACAGAGGCAGAATACATGGCAGCCACTCATGCAAGCAAGGAATCAGTTTGGTTGCAGATTGTATTCAAGTATGGGGTTGGTACAACAAGCTATAAGGATAGACTGTGATAGAAAAAGTGCAATTTTCTTGGCTAAGAACCCTACTTATCATTCAAAGACAAAGCACATTGATGTTCAATATCACTTTGTTAGAGATATGGTTGAGGCTAAAAGTGTGTTGTTGGTAAAGGTGCACACTTCGAAGAATGTTGCAGATGCATTGAGGAAGTCTGTAAGCACTCAGAAGTTCTCTTGGTGTAGAGAAACAATGGGTGTTGAAGAATTGGCCCAATGACTAAGCTCTCCTGTGGCCCCCTGTGGAAAGAAAACAACAAGTGGGAGAGTGCTGGGTATGTGTTATATTCTTTCCATGACTAGCCCCATGCATTGTATGTTGTGTCGAGCGCAGTAGGGGGGTGACAGGGGGGGTGGCAGCCCCCCCTGTCGGGGTCCAGGGCAGCGCCGCCAAATTTGTTCAGCATTGCTGTGTGGACCCACCCATGTTTTGTGCATGATTTTGCACATGGTTTTGGGGTACGATGGTTTTCGGCCCCTGGTATTTTTGTAGATCCGGTCAAGGGAAATACGGTTATGTTCTAATCAAGGGTTAATGGATTAGGGTTTATGTATGCTTTGACAGGTATATATATGTGTTGTAACACTAAAAGGAATATAATGAAATATCAAGCTGGTCATCCCGATTTGGGATCCAGGGGAAAATCTCTGTGTTTATCTATTTTATGTTTTATGCTCTCACTATTGTTTATTTTCTATTATAAGATTCGTGTGTAGATAATTTATGTTCAAGGTTAAAACCTACATTAAGGTTGAGGCTATTTAATTCTCTATGAGTCCACTACACCGCCTGCAGTAGTCCGTAAGGTAAGGCCAATTTTATACGCCGTTTTATACCGAACTATGCCGAAGTAGCTAAAGGATACACACGACTTTTGAAACAGAACATCCCTTTCTGTTGGGATGAGATTACTTAACAATATTTTGATACACTCAAGACATTGTTGGTCAACGCTCCTTTGTTACGTCCTCCCAATTATCATCGTGATTTTTCCCTCTACTTAGTTTCCTCTTTTAGTACAATTGCCATGGTTTTGGTTCAAGACGATGATGACGGTCACGAACATGTCATTTATTACTTGTCTCGTAACCTTCTCGATCCTGAAACACGTTATGCTCATGTCGAGAAGTTATCACTGGCTACAGTCCAGGCCGTTTAGCGCTTTCGTCATTATATCCTTTTGCATACGGTGACTGTGATTTCTCATTGCAACCCCATGACCTATATTTTGTCTCAAAAATCATTGGGGGTGTTGTTCCTAAGAAACAATTTCTGCCGTGTAAAGAATTGCTCAAGACATTAAATTAAAGATTATGTCACAAACAAAAGTATATATGTCCCAGTTCTATAAACCTTCAAACGTTAACTATATAATCTTCAAATATTAAACCCATGCAATATTCTGCAATCCCATATTCTCTTTATGCTGAAGTGAAAGGATGAAAGAAATAAGAAAGAAACGATTTCAATATCATACACTGTTTGAAACAGAATTTATCATTAGAAATCCTGAAGAAGTGAATAACGATAACGTTAAAATAGAGGAGCGCCCATTAAGGTTTCTTAACTCTTAAATACACATGTATCTAGAGACCTGCAGCTCAAATGACTCTTTTTCATTCATAGACATGAGAACATAATGAAAACTGAGAAAACTATTCAGCATAGACAGAATGAAGGAAACTTGCAAAAAATTTTCATTAATTAAATATTCTTGAGTACAAAAATTGTAGCTTCCAGGTGCAAAACTCGGAACCTTCTTTTCTCTTCAAATTTTCTTTAAATATAATATCTCCAAAACAATTTCCAATAACGAAACTGATTCTAACAACTCTAACTGACTCTTAACTGCTTAAACTACTAATTGTGATGGAGGCACATGCCTCGGAAAAGTTCTATTACATTTACATGACTTCATTAAAAATATGATAAAATGTGATAATTCCTAATCTATGTGAACTGATGCTCCTGAAATAGAGGCTGTCTCAATGACTATTTGTGGTTGAACGGCTACTTGTGGCTGAGTGGATGGAGTCCCCTTTTCTGTGTCCATTGAAAATCTCTTGCATTCTTTCCAGAGCTTATCCTGAGTCGTCGAAGCATTCTTATAACAATGATATTCCAGTCTAAATGCAACAACCTGACTGTGAGTAAGATTACCTGTGAATAATGTCTTCACCATCCATAGCAGGAGGAAATGCCTTTGTAAGAAGTTAAATACCGTTTCTCCCTTTAAAACCCGTGTCTTTTCATGCCTGCCATTTGCTCTGCTTTTTGCAAATATCAACTGATCTTCATAGAACTTCCATGACATAATATCCCCTTTCTCCATCCAGCATGAAGGAAAACCTTTTCTCGTCAATTTTTCGAATGATATATCAAATTTTTTAATTCTCTTTAATTCCCAATAACCGCTTCTCTGCGGCCTTCCGAAGATCATTTTTTATTATCATTTTATTCACCTCCTCAGCATAAAAGTATCTATCCTGTATCCCCATATCTCCTAACTCTTCATCTGTCTTGGCATTAATAAATTTTATGAATTTTCTGGGCCAATTCGCTCTTTTAATAGCGGTCTACTTCTCAGATAATAGCTCCTTTTCATGCTCTGAAACAATGCTTTTCTCTCTAGCAATTATATTCATGGAATCCCATTTTGACTGCATTTCTGAAATAATCTCATTCCAGATGATATCCTTAGCTTTAATAAGAGAGATATTACCTTTAATCTCTCCTTTAGCTCTTTGATTTCATCTTCAAATTTTCGTAGTTTCTTCTAGAATCATGTGCTTTTTCTTCCCATCCTCGCATCATCTCGTAACCGTTTCCACTCGATCGGGGCTTGTTTTTGCGCCTCTCCGCCATCTTTAATTCTGCGTTTACCGAATAACTGGGCTTGAGACCGCATCACCCGCAGAAAATTCAAAGGTACAAGTATGGTTCTCAATATGGTTCCTCAGAAAGATAGCAATCTGCTTCACTTTAGTTGAGTTCTTCATCTTGCTTCAACAACTGCCATTGCATATCCTCTTCTCCTTTTCAACCTCGCCTACTGGGCACTCATTGAGTGCTCAGAATGGTAATTTTAACTTTTTCCTCTAGCAGGATATTTCCACTTCTGCAGTTTTCATAAGTTTTTGAATTGCAGCTTTATCATTTGGATCCACACCAATTTTCATAATGATCTTCTTCAACTCTTCATTTTGAGTTGTTAATGCCCTTGAATTAGCTTTCTCCATTTTGCATTGTCTGATGACCTTTGCAAGCATGTTTTCAGTCTTGACTGTTGTAGCATTGGTCTTGCTCAAATCATTTACAATCAGCTGCCCGGTCTGCATATGAAGATTCATTTTATCCCACAAGGGGATCTTTTTAACATCCATGATTATGTTTACCTCCTTAAAGCTGCCCGAAGATCCAAGGGACATTCCTGTCGGATGTGACAGGGCCATCTTAAATTGATCTTTTTCCAGATCCATCACAGTCAATAATCTGGTCTAGTCAGCAGCTATGTGGTGCTCTGCTTGTGCTTCTATATTGGCTTTTATCCTCTGGTTCCTTTCCTCAATCTGTGTGAACATTTGCTTTACTGAAGGAGCCTTTTCCAAATGAAGTTCCTATGTTCAAGGAGATGAGGGGAGATCTTGTTCTTCATTGACCTGGAGAGTAAAACCAGGTGAATTGGAAGAATGGTCTTCTGCTAGTTTGGTTCTTTTTTCCTCTCGGGGCTCCTCATCATCTATTTCAATAACATCTTCTCTACCTCTTTTTCTTACTCTTTCCAAAATTGCAGGAGTTTGAATGCTGGTCTTTGATGAAATTGACTCACCTGGATTAGCCATTTTCTCCAGATCAGGTTTACTTACATGGGAAAATGCAGCATACCCATTCTCAACCCTTTTCTGAGAAATGATTCCATGCGGATCATAAGGCCATTTTTCTCCCAACAACAACTGCGTCCCTTCCAACATTTTTGAGACTTCATCAAAAGCTTGTCTCGTGTTGACCACAAAAGGTACCACACTCATAGCCAATTTGTACATCAAACCTTTCTTCATGGGAAGAAAATGAACTTGGTCTACCTTAAGACTTTGCCTTATGAATTCCAGGGCGAAAAGTCGCATGGGAACAAAGGTTGGGAGCCTATAGAGTTCAATGCTAACTCCATACAGCCTTATCTCAGAGTATTCTTCGAACACAAACCAATCTCCAAATATGCAATTGGGTCCTAACTGTAGGAACTCCCGGGCTTTTGGTAGAAAGCATGGAGGAAGAGTTCCATTCAAAATTTTATAAGCAGTAGACATGAAATGGTCAGAAAATTCAAACAACCCTGCTTCGTTCTCTTCTTTTCTAACCATATCGGTCCAGAATAAAACTGATTGCTTATTTTTATTACTATCAACTATATTTAAACCCAAACTCATGAACTCTTCAACATTTGGATACAAAAACAAGTAAACAACCAATGATGGAAATCTGAAGAAACCTGTTACATGAAAAGCTATCAATTGGGAATTTACTACTTCCTTCCTAAAAGACGGAATGTCAAGGACCACCCCTGGTTTCATCATTAGTGCGAACATCCCCAAGACTGATTTATCAATTTCGTGGTCATCGTCTTTTCCCAAAATCTTCGTAATGCAGCTAAGAACTGGCCTATATTGAACACTGAACCCCTCCAAACTGAACTTTCCTCCTTCAAATTGAGTTTTCTCTGGATTTGATTTCAAAAATGACATACAACGACTGAACTCTTCATTTGAAAGATCTTCAAAATACTGAACCAATGAATCTTCAGAGAACTGTAACGGAGACTCATCTTCTGGAAAACATAATGCTTGGCGCATTAATTGTGTTGATACCTGCAGGACATTTTCCCCCTGGGAATTCATGACGAAGCATTTGCCAGGGTACATAGATGAGACTAACCATGAGATGAACTCGGGGAAGAAGTGAGTTTTCGGAACACAGGCAGACAACACACCAGAACTTTTCATAGCAGAGAACACAGGGGATTTGTCAGTGTTTAGGGTTACTTGGTAATGCAGTAGGGGATGATTGACGGACGATGTGGTATCATGAACATCCTTTTCACTATCCAGGAGGGGACTGAGGTTTGATAAACCAGCCAAAGATGTTCGTTTTTCCATGACTGACAGGAACTCGAAAGCAATTCGCGGGGTAATGGATAATGCAAAGGTGGCGAAACACGGTTAAAAAGGGCAAACAGTCACACATAGACAAAACCAGGATGGAAGAACCCTTTAATAGGCTATGGGAATCCGTAATAAATGCTGGAATGACGTGGAAAAATAGTTGAGAGTGGATGACAGCTGCTTTCCACCTTAGCTGATGACGTCATTGCGGGGGGTCTTTGAGTACGGCGGAAAACTTTAACCCATACCCCCCCCGTAATGGATCCGAGCCGTTGATCACGGCAGATCCAAGATCTGACTAGTCAACTACGGGGGGCCGGGATTTGATAAACGACAAGCTAATTCTACCCCCGCAATAGCTTATCCATAAGCCCTTTTCTGTGATCACCACTTCCGCTCGGGAAGCTACTCGGGGCTTAATCTTGAAATCATACATATCTACATAAAATTTTATGACTACTTTATGTACATCAAAAATTCGAAATACATTGCATTTGTTTTTTTATGCTAAAATATAAATAACTTCATACTATAGCATATTTTTCGAATTTTCATATTTTTTTTTTTCAAAATAGAATATAAAAAGGATATGCAGATAATGATCCACAACATCTGGCTCCACCTGGGGATAGTTTTTTTACCAAGAAACACTAAGACCTTCAGATTAGTGCCTTCACCTTGGGCATGGAGTCACACATTGCTTGATGGAAATGTACAATGATCACACCGGATATATACAATGATGAACAAACAGCTGCTTAATGCCGAATGTAATGCTTGAGATATTGCCCATTCACAGGCATATCTAGCACCTCTCCTTCAAGATTTTCAAGCATGAAAGTATTATTTCCTCTGACTTCATTAATTTTGAATGGGCCATACCACAAGGGATCAAATTTTCCGTGTTTCCCTTTGTCCTCCCTTCGTGTATCCCATCTCAATACTAAGTATCCCTTCTGAAACATGATTTCTTTTGCTTTCCTGTCAAATATTGCCTTCATCTTCTGCTGATAAGTGAGCAAGTTGTCCCGAACTTGATTTCTGTTTTCACTTAGCTCCATCACATTGTTCATTCTTCTGATCATGGCATTTGATTCTTCTTGAGCATCTTGGAGAAAAGAAATCACAGGTTTTACCAACTGTGTGGGAAACAATGCTTGAGTGCCGTATACGAGCTCATAAGGAGACTTGCCAGTAGACCTCCTAGTGGTCATCCTTGTTGCCCATAGAGAAAAAACTAACTTTGTATCCCAATTCTTCTGGTTTTCACTGACTGTCTTCTTCAAAATTCTTACCAATGTCTTGTTGGAAGATTTTGCCAATCCATTTCCCTGTGGATGATAAGCTGTAGAATGGGACAATATCACACTGTAAGTCTGACAAAAATTAATAAACCTGAGTGAACTGAAAACTTGGGCATTATCTGTCACAATCTTCATTGGACATCCAAACCTGCTAAAGATATTCTCCTCTAGAAACTTCATAACAACCAAATCATTTGCCTTCCTGGTGGGGATTGCCTCCACCCACTTTGTGAAATAATCTGTAGCAGTAAGGATCCACTTAAATTTTCCACTGGATGGTGGATTGATTTCTCCAATGAAATCCAACCCCCATTGTCTAAAAGGTTCTTCAATAAAAACAGGGAGAAGAGGTAATGGAGCTAGCTTTTTCTTTTCTGCAAATACTTGGCATTTTTGAAAACTTTTTACTGCTTTATAAACATCAGCAAACACAGATGGCCAATAGAAACCTGATTTGAATATTTTATGAGCAGTTACCTTCCAGCTGTAATGACCTCCACACAAGCATTCATGATATTCTTTGATTACTTCTGAAACTTCTTCCTCTATCAAACATAACAACAACACACCGGAAGGGTCCTTCCAATATAATTTCACTTCAATTATGACATAAGGCTGAGCCTTAAGTTTTAAAGCTCTGTATTTAGTTCTATTTATTGAAGGAGGACAAGAAAGAAAGCACAGATAATGAACAATATCCTTATACCAATCTGAGCAGAGAAATTTATATTTTATAGCTGTCTTCGACTGATTATCACCTGCTTCTTCATCGACTTCCTCTACAGGGGCCAACAAATTGATTCCCAAAGCTTGGAAATTTGACTCGGTCAACAATTTGGCCAATCCCAATCCTTTGACCAATTTGGTTGGTTTTACATCCAGGTCATATTCTTGGATTTTAGCAATCCATTTTCCCCTTTTACCTTCCACATCACTCTGTACTAGGACATCTTTTACGGCTGAATTGGGAACATATGCTAAGATTTGGGAATGAAGGATATAAGTTCTAAATGCTTTCAATGCTTTTACCAGAGCGTATACCTGTTTTTCCAATATATTATATTTCAATTCTGCATCTCGTAGCACTTTACTAAAATATGCTACAGGTTGTTCATGCTTTTCTTCATTTCTCTGTAATAACACAGAAGCAATTGTTGAAGGAGATGCAAATGAGAAAATTTGAAAGGGATTCAAATAGTCTGGACTAATAAGAACAGGCACTTCTTTTAAAGCTTCTTTAATCCTTTGAAAATATTCTCTCGCTTCTCTATCCCATTTCACTTCGGCATATTTTTTCAACATGTCCGTTATCTTCTTAACGATTTCTGCGTAATTGGGAACGAATCTTCTTAAAAAATTGATTTTTCCAAGAAATCTCTGAATATCTTTCTTACTTCGGGGCAATGGAATTGATTGAATATCTTCGACTCTTGCTGGATCGATCTTCACTCCTTGTTTGGAAACAATATGGCCCAGCAGTTTACCCTCTTCCAGGGCAAAGAAAGACTTTTTAGGATTCAGTGATAATCCAAACTTTCTACACTTCAGGAAGGCTTTCTGGAGATGTTGTAGATGCTCTTCATCAGAACTCGAAAAAATGGTGACATCATCTAAATAAATTACCACAAACTGATCTCCCACAAATGCGATATCCATCGCTCTTTGGAATGTGGCCCCTGCATTCATAAGACCAAATGGCATCCTGGCGTACATGAATGTTCCCCAGGGTGTAGTGAAAGCAGTCTTCTTTTGATCTTCTTTCTCCACAACAACCTGATTATAACCTGAAAAACCATCTACCATAGATAACTTGTAAGCTCCAGTAACCTTTTGTAAGACAAAATCCATTTTCGGCAATGGATAATTATCTTTCAATGAAGCTCTGTTCAAGTTCCTGAAATCTACGCAGAGCCTTATCTCTTCATTTTTCTTTCAGACTGGTACAAGATTGGAAACCCAATCTGAATATCTTAGCGGAACAATTATTTTGGCCTGTAACAATTTTCTTACCTCCTTTTCAATCAGAGCCAACAATAATGGATTGATTTTTCGGAGCTTCTGCTTATGTGGCTTGACTCCATCCTTCAGCGGGATTTTATGCTATATGATACTCTTATCATACGTCTTCAAATCGTCATAGGACCAAGCAAATACATCTTTGAATTGTCTGAATAGATCTACATACCTTTCTTTATAATTCTTCAGGATTCCTTTGAACAATTTAATCAATTTTGGATCCTGTTGAGTCCCCAAATTGCAATCCTCCACTTGTTCTTCTTGGTTTTCTTTCTTTTGGTTCACTGCAACATCATTCGCATCAAACAGTCTTTCGAGAGGCACCAGGCCTCTTGGCAAAACATTGTCTTTCAATTGAATAATCTCTTGACCACCAATCTTCTTTTTCAGAGTTCTACCATCCAGCTCATCTTCATCAGTTTCCAAATCAATCTGATGATCCCCAAAATCTTCAATCATCAACAAAAATTGCTTAATCTGTTCATCGTCATCAAATACCTGCCAGTGTTTAATATTATCAAGGATTGAAGGTCTGTATCTCATCTCAATTTCATACCTTAGCCTTGGATTGATCGGAGGCTTGAAAGTACTAGCTGCAACTGCCAAAGAATCAACCATTCTATTATCTTCCCTAGGAATAAACTGTAAGTTGAAGGCTACAAAGTAATTTTCAATCAAATCCCAGACCTCATTCCGATATGCTCTCAACCTAGGATGTTTGGTTTGACATAAATTCTTAATTTGCCTTATAATTAATTCGGAATCTCCAAACACAATCATAGATTGAATTCCCATTTTCTTAGCTGTCTGCAAACTAATAATTAATGCTTCATATTCTGCAACATTATTAGTGGACTCAAACTCCAATTTGAAAGAGAAAGGCATAAGGTTACCTTCAGGAGAAACAAAAATGAAACCAGCTCCAGTGCCTTCTTTGGAAAACGCACCATCAAAATAACACTTCCATATCTTGTTCGAATGCAGCTCCTTATGTATAATTTCTGAAGGGAGCTGCCCTTGAGATTCTTCAGCAAATTCTGCATCTTCATGCAGCATGAAGCAAGAGAGGTCATCCTTTTCTTGGCCATAAATCGGTGAATTACTTGCATCTTTCTTGGTGGCAATTTTTTGAAATCTAGTCTCTCTGTATAACCTTCTTTCTTCACCATTGAAAACTGGAATGATAACATATGTAAAATCTAGCTTCAAAACTCCTCCAAGATTTCCCCCCCACGATCTTGATAATAACATACCAAACCTGGCTGGAATATCCGCCACTACAACATCCATCATAATGCTTTTGGCTGGGATTTGAGCCAATGTAACGACCATATCCTTAATAAGACCCACACACTTCACCCTTTTTGAGTCAAAAGAATAAAGATCCCGATATGGCTTAGTGATTTGAAAATTCAACTCTTTCATCACACACTATGGCATCAGATTGTGGGATGCACCAGAATCTAGCATACAGTTATGTAGAACATAATCATGTAACAAGAGTGATATATAAAAAGGAGGGACAGATGAATCTACCTCTTCAACATGAGGCCCGAATGTAACCACTGGTTTCTCTTCCTGCAAATTCACTATATCACCTACTTCATCAGACTGAGATAAATTGATAAACTCGGCAATCTCCTTCTTATAGCCAGGTGTTTTCATTAACTCAAGAAGAGGTACTTGGATCTTTACTTTCTCCAACTCTTTCGACAAACTGAAAGTTTGATTTGATTTTGTCAACTTTTCAGGTTCTTCTTGATCTTTCTTGGAACTTGTATTTTGATTAGAAATAGTATCCACTTTCTCCAAAATATTAGAATCTCTAACCTTTGTTTGAGAAGTTTCTGCTTGATGCTTGTCCTTCTCTTTTTCTTCGTCCATGGGCTTTTTCCCCTTATCTGTTTTCTTAGTTTGATCTTTTTGTAATGGAGTCGCCATTGGAGCAGGTATTGTTTCTGATTCTTTTTCCTCATGGTCTTGAGTCCTTAGCCTCTTTTTTGACCTCAAATCATAATTTTTGTGCAACTCAGATTGCATGAATTCTGTGAACTGTCTGCAGTAATCATCCATCTCATCTTGATCAAATGAAAGATCGTTTTCTTCCACTCCTTCTTCTTCATCCTCTTCTTCTGTTTCATCATCTTCCATATACACAGCAGAAATTCGAACATCATCCTCTCTCTCATCATCATCATCTGCTGAACGGGACGAGGCTGCCTCTATGTACAAAGGCGCTTGCACCTGATCTTGATCTTTCTTTTCTCTTTGTAGAATCTGCAGGGGCTGTTTCTTGAATTGGGGGTTAAAAACCCCTCTATTCTGTCTTGCAGGCTTACTATCTATTTCCAACTTTACCAATTTATTTGACAGATTTTTTATGACCTTAGTCATATCGTCGATTCTCTGATCTTGGGCTGAGGCTTCTTCTTTAGCCTTTCCTTTATCTGAAACTTTACCAGCAGTGGACATGTTAGCCTCAATCTCCAGAGCATCAGTTTGGATCTGCTCCAACGTGGGGGACCTTCTTTCCCTCAAGGTGAAACTGAACTCTGGTTCAAATGCACCAGCAAAAACTACCCTTGCTCCAATAGGAGGAGGCTTCATCTCTGTAGGAAAACTATTATATAATTTGTTAAATCTCTTCACAAAATCACTCATATTTTCATCAGATTTCTTCTTGATTGCATTAAATTCCGTCAAGGAATAACCGTGGTCCCTCTTCTCGCCCCATCTCTCAATGAAACGTCTTTCTAAAGCATCCCAATCATTTATGGAACCATTAGGCAATCCTTTAAACCATTTCCTTGCCTCTCCACTTAGAGACTGAACAAAGAGTCTCATTACAATGTCCAAATGTTCAACATTCAAATTCTCAGCAAATGTGCAGAACAAGGGCAAGTGTTGTTCTGCAGTTATCTCATCTTCACCAGTAAATCTAGGGAGTAATTTGAGGTACTCCTGAGGCATATCATGCAGTGGTTGAGCTAGATTTAACGGTTCATATTTATTCATCAAGAAAGCAGGGGCTGCAGGAACTGCCATATTTACGCTCGGGTTAACTGCTCCTTGAGCGGGGGTAAAATGAATACCAGTTGTAGGTGGAGATGAGTGAGGTGGTACAACTGATATAGGAGTTGGAGTATGAACGATTGAAGAAGAGCTGGCAGCTATATGGGGTTGAGTTTCTGTAAAAGGAAAAGACACAAACTCCAAAGATTGCTCTTCTAATGTGGGTTCTTGAAAATGAACGGGTGATGGTGATAATTCTTCTTCTGAGAAAATGAGTTTCTTGGAAGCTTTCTTGGATGAGAAAATGTGTGAACTGCTACCTAGTGTGAGCAGTGTAGTTTCAGGTGTATCTAATATTTTTGGTTTCTGGCTCTTCTTTGAAACAAGCTTCTTAGGATCGGACAAAACAGGAACCTTTTGCCGAGAGGTATCTGACCTCGTGTGAGGTTTTTTGGGAGCCAGAGCTATTTTCAAACAAACACAGTGTACTATTTCCTCCTCTCTGAACAACCAGAGGAAATGAAAAACAAAACCCAGGGAAAATCTTCGAATCTTCGATCCCCGGCAACGACGCCAATTAATGTTGTTCCTGAGAAACAATTTCTTGCTGTGTAAAGAAATCCGTGCTCAAGACATTAAAGATTATGTCACAAACAAAAGTATATATGTCCCAGTTCTATAAACCTTCAAACGTTAACTATATAATCTTCAAATATTAAACCCATGCAATATTCTGCAATGCCATATTCTCTTTATGCTGAAGTGAAAGGATGAAAGAAATAAGAAAGAAACGATTTCAATATGATACGCTGTTTGAAACAGAATTTATCATTGGAAATCCTGAAGAAGTGAATAACGATAACGTTAAAATATAGGAGTGCCCATTAAGGTTTCTTAAATCTTAAATACACATGTATCTAGAGACCTGTAGCTCAAATCACTCTATTTCATTCATAGACATGAGAACATAATGAAAACTGAGAAAACTATTCAGCATAGACAGAATGAAGGAAACTTGCAAAACTTTTTCATTAATTCAATATTCTTGAGTACAAAAATTGTAGCTTCCAGGTCCAAAACTCGGAACCTTCTTTTCTCTTCAAATTGTCTTTAAATACAATATCTCCAAAACAATTTCCAATAACGAAACTGATTCTAACAACTCTAACTGACTCTTAACTGCTTAAACTACTAATTGTGATGGAGGCACATGCCTCGGAAAAGTTCTATTACATTTACATGACTTCATTAAAAATATGATAAAATGTGATAATTCCTAATCTATGTGAACTGATGCTCCTGAAATAGAGGCTGTCTCAATGACTATTTGTGGCTGAACGGCTACTTGTGGCTGAGTGGCTGGAGTCCCCTTTTCTGTGTCCATTGAAAATCTCTTGCATTCTTTCCAGAGCTTATCCTGAGTCGTCGAAGCATTTTTATAATGATGGTATTCCAGTCTAAATACAACAACCTGACTGTGAGTAAGATTACCTGTGAATAATTTCTTCACCATCCATAGCAGGAGGAAATGCCTTTGTAAGAAGTTAAATACCGTTTCTCCCTTTAAAACATGTGTCTTTTCATTCCTGCCATCTGCTCTGTTTTTTTCAAATATCAACTGATCTTCATAGAACTTCCATGACATGATATCCCCTTTCTCCATCCAGCATGAAGGCAAACCTGTTCTCGTCAATTTTTCGAATGATATATCAAATTTTTTAATTATCTCTTTAATTCCCAGTAACCGCTTCTCTGCGGCCTTCCGAAGATCATTTTTTATTATCATTTTATTCACCTCCTCAGCATAAAAGTATCTATCCTGTATCCCCATATCTCCTAACTCTTCATCTGTCTTGGCATTAATAAAGTTTATGAATTTTCTGGCCCAATTTTCTCTTTTAATAGCGGCCTGCTTCTCAGATAATAGCTCCTTTTCATGCTCTGAAACAATGCTTTTCTCTCTGGCAATTATATTCATGGAATCCCATTTTGACTGAATTTCTAAAATAATCTCATTCCAGATGATATCCTTAGCTTTAATAAGAGAGATATTACCTTTTAATCTCTCCTTGAGCTCTTGGATTTCATCTTCAACTTTCTGTAGTTTCTGCTTGTTCTCATGTGCTTTTTCTTCCCATCCTTGCATCATCTTGGTAACCGTTTCGAATTATGACTGGGCTTGTTTACAGTCTCTCTCCGCCATCTTTAATTCTGTGCTTAGCTAAATAATCTGGGCTTGAGGATCAGCATCACCTGCAGAAAAGTCAAAGGTACAAGTATGGTTCTCAATATGGTTCTGTAAAGATATAGCAGTCTGCTTCACTTTAGTGAGTTCTTCGTCTTTCTTCAACAACTACTGTTGCAATTCCTCTTTCTCCTTTTCAACCTCAGCTACTTCTGTAGCCATTGAGTGCTCTGTAGCTGGTAATTTTAACTTTTTCCTTAGTGAGGATATTTCCACTTCTGCACTTTTTATAAGTTTTTGAATTGCAGCTTTATCATTTGGATCCACACCGATTTTCATAATGATCTTCTTCAACTCTTCATTTTGAGTTGTTAATGCCCTTGAATTAGCTTTCTCCATTTTGCATTGTCTGATGACCTTTGCAAGCATGTTTTCAGTCTTGACTGCTGTAGCATTGGTCTTTCTCAAATCATTTACAATCAGCTGCCCGGTCTTCATATGAAGATTCATTTTTTCCCACAAGGGGATCTTTTTAACATCCATGATTATGTTTACCTCCTTAAAGCTGCCCGAAGATCCAAGGGACATTCCTGTCGGATGTGACAGGGGCATCTTAAACTGATCTTTTTCCAGATCCATCATAGTCAATAATCTGGTCTGGTCAGCAGCTATGTGGTGCTCTGTTTGTGCTTCTATATTGGCTTTTATCCTCTGGTTCCTTTCCTCAATCTGTGTGAACATTTGCTTTACTGAAGGAGCCTTTTCCAAATGAAGTTCCTGTGTTCTAGGATATGAGGGGAGATCTTGTTCTTCATTGACATGGAGAGTAAAACCAGGTGAATTGGAAGAATGGTCTTCTGCTAGTTTGGTTCTTTTTTCCTCTCGGGGCTCCTTATCATCTATTTCAATAACATCTTCTCTACCTCTTTTGCTTACTCTTTCCAAAATTGCAGGAGTTTGAATGCTGGTCTTTGATGAAATTGACTCACCTGGATTAGCCAGTTTCTCCAGATCAGGTTTACTTACATGGGAAAATGCAGCATACCCATTCTCAACCCTTTTCTGAGAAATGATTCCATGTGGATCATAAGGCCATTTTTCTCCCAACAACAACTGCGTCCCTTCCAACATTTTTGAGACTTCATCAAAAGCTTGTCTCGTGTTGACCACAAAAGGTCCCACACTCATAGGCAATTTGTACATCAAACCTTTCTTCATGGGAAGAAAATGAACTTGGTCTACATTAAGACTTTGCCTTATGAATTCCAGGGCGAAAAGTCGCATGGGAACAAAGGTTGGGAGCCTATAGGGTTCAATGCTAACTCCATACAGCCTTATCTCAGAGTATTCTTCGAACACAAACCAATCTCCAAATTTGCAATTGGGTCCTAACTATAGGAACTCCCAGGCTTTTGGTAGAAAGCATGGAGGAAGAGTTCCATTCAAAATTTTATAAGCAGTAGACATGAAATGGTCAGCAAATTCAAACAGCCCTGCTTCGTTCTCTTCTTTTCTAACCATATCGGTCCAGAATAAAACTGATTGCTTATTTTTATTACTATCAACTATATTTAAACCCAAACTCATGAACTCTTCAACATTTTGATACAAAAACAAGTAAACAACCAATGATGGAAATCTGAAGAAACCTGTTAGAGGAAAAGCTATCAATTGGGAATTTACTACTTCCTGCCAAAAAGACGGAATGTCAAGGACCACCTCTGGTTTCATCATCAGTGCGAACATCCCCAAGACTGATTTATCAATTTCGTGGTCATCGTCTTTTCCCAAAATCTTCGTAATGCAGCTAAGAACTGGCCTATATTGAACACTGAACGCATCCAAACTGAACTTTCCTCCTTCAAATTGAGTTTTCTCTGGATTTGATTTCAAAAATTACATACAACGACTGAACTCTTCGTTTGAAAGATCTTCAAAATACTGAACCAATGAATCTTCGGAGAACTGTAACGGAGACTCATCTTCTGGAAAACATAATGCTTGGCGCATTAATTGTGTTGATACCTGCAAGACATTTTTCCCCTGGGAATTCATGACGAAGCATTTTCCAGGGTACATAGATGAGACTAACCATGAGATGAACTCGGGGAAGAAGTGATTTTTCAGAACACAGGTGGACAACACACTAGAACTTTTCATAGCAGAGAACACAGGGGATTTGTCAGTGTTTAGGGTTACTTGGTAATGCAGTAGGGGATGATTGACAGACGACGTGGTATCATGAACATCCTTTTCACTATCCAGGAGGGGACTGAGGTTTGATGAACCAGCCAAAGATGTTCGTTTTGCCATGACTGACAAGAACTCAAAAGAAATTCGGGGGGTAATGGACAATGCAAAGATGGCGGAACACGGTTAAAAAGGGCAAACAATCACACATAGACAAAAACGAGACGGAAGAACCCTTTAATAGGCTACGGGAATCCGTAATAAATGTTGGAATGACGTGGAAAAATAGTTGAAAGTGGATGACAGCTGCTTTCCACCTCAGCTGATGACGTCATTGCGGGGGGTCTTTGAGTACGGCAGAAAACTTTAACCCATACCCCCCGTAATGGATCCGAGCCGTTGATCACGGCAGATCCAAGATCTGACTAGTCAACTACGGGGGGTCGGGATTTGATAAACGACGAGCTAATTCTACCCCCGCAATAGCTTATCCATAAGCCCTTTTCTGTGATCACCACTTCCACTCAGGAAGCTGCTCGGGGCTTAATCTTGAAATCATACATATCTACATAAAGTTTTATGACTACTTTATGTACATCAAAAATTCGAAATACATTGCATTTGTTTTTTTATGCTAAAATATAAATAACTTCATACTATAGCATATTTTTCGAATTTTCATTTTTTTTTTTTCAAAATAGAATATAAAAAGGATATGCAGATAATGATCCACAACAGGGGGGAAATACTCAAAGTGGATCGTTATACTCCAAGAGTTTGATTTGGAATTTACTGCTGCCAAATCCAAGAAATCACTAGTTTTTGCTGATTTGATTTGTTCCCTTCCTTCTGACTCCGCTCCGTCTCGTTCTGAGGACCATATTTTGGACGATACACTTTTCTTGATTAGCACCCTCAATCCCTGGTATGGTGATATCATCGTATATCTCCAGACTTCCACATTCTGGTCTGAGTTGACAAAGGATGACTGTCGTCATATTCGGCATCACTCGCAACCTTATCGCATAGTCGGAGATACGCTCTATCGCGTTGGAGTTGATTCCATACTCTGCCGATGTTTGAACCTAGAGGAAGCTGAGAAAGTGTTGAATGATTGTCACAATGGTGCTTGTGGTGGTCACATGTCTGGTTACACTACTGCACAAAAGATACTTCGTGCCGGTTATTTTTGGCCTTCCATTTTCAAAGACTGTATTGTCACAGTTCGTAAATGTCATGATTTCCAAATTTATCAACGCAAGATGCACGCACCACCTGTTCCCCTTCACCCTGTCATTACCGTTGGTCCCTTTTCCAAATGGAGCATCGATTTTATGACGTGTAACCCTCACTCGGCTGGGGGGTATGCTTATATCATCATAGCCGTGGACTACTTCACCAAATGGGCCGAAGAAATTCCTACACTTGCCGCTGATGGTAAGACAACTGCTCAGTTCATATTCAATCATATTATTGCTAGGTTTGGTGTCCCTCAAGCCATCGTTACCGATCGTGGTTCCCATTTTCGGCATTATATGGTGGCAGAGTTTACTTCTAAGTTGGGTCTGCGTCACGACAACTCATTGTCATACTACCCTCAAGCTAATGGCCAGGTTGAAGCTGTGAAAAAATTTCTTGTCACTATATTTTAGCATATGATTGGGATCCACAAATCAAACTGGCATCTCATGTTATTTTTAGCTCTTTGGGCATACCGAACCTCAGTGAAGAGTGCGACCGGATTCACCCCTTTTTAGTTGGTTTACGGTCTAGAATCTACTCTCCCGATTGAATGTGAAATACCTTCGCTCAAGCTAGTTGTGGAATTACTACCTAATACTTCGCTGGAAGAAGAGCATCTCCTTTACTTAGAGAGGTTAGATGAAACTCGTCGCTTAGCTGCTTTGGTCATCGAGGCACAAAAGAAGCGAGTCAAAGTTCATTTTGATCAATTAGTTTCCCCTCGTTCTTTCATTGAAGGAGATCTCATCCTCCTATATGACCAAGCTCATGATAAGCTAGGGATAGGTAAATTTCAACCTATGTGGCATGGGCCCTACATCGTTGAAAAGTGTGTTGCAAAATGGGGCCTATGAGCTAATTGACTATGAAGGCCATCCTCTTGAACATCCTAGAAATGGGTTGTATCTCAAAAAATATTATGCATGAGTCATTTGTGCATATCAGGTGTACATAGGTGTTATTTTCATTTTTGTACATGTTTTTGGGTTTGGTGTGCTTTTTGAATGTTTTCCTGCTTACTGGGTCTTGCTTATTGTGCAGATGTCTATTACCCCTTATGTCGGTTTCGCGGATGGTGCTTCTCGCAGTACCAGGAATTTGTCTTCAGTAGCCTGGGTAATTTATAATCCTGCTAGTGAGTTGATAGACTTGCAAGGTATTTGTCTCTGAAGAACTACAAACAATTTCGCTGAATATAGCACTGTCATTGAGCTATTAACCGAGGAAATTAACCTCGGCATACATGCATTGCTTGTAAATCTAGATTCACAGCTTGTTGTTCTGCAACTCAATAATCATTATTCGGTTAGAAATCTGCACATTCTGAGATTGTATTTACATATTCGTTTGTTGGAAAGACATTTTGATTTCATTACTTATCAACATATTCCTAGACGAATGAACACGTTAACTGATACAGTGGCTAACATTGTATTAGATAGACATTTGCATAATTTGTAAAAGCATCATCATATGTAAAAATATCCATGTAAGGAAATAGATGTATGTATATATATATATATATATATATATGCAACTGTGTGCATCATAACGTCAAAAAATATGTGTATGTTTCTGTTACATCCCAAGACATCATGTCTCGCAAAAATATGCAAATAAAATAAACCCAAGTGTCTAATCAGCAAGATGCTCGTGATAACATGTCACATCCCGTACTAGCCGCCTCAGCAAGCGGTGGATTCGGCTAGGCACTCCTACAGTGTGTCTATGATAGGCACGAGGAACATCATCAAAATGTGCATAATCTGGGATTGCTCGGGTGATCCCCTCCAGGTTGCGCACTATCTCATCTTCCTCGCTGCCCTCACCTTGAGAGTCAAAATTGTGAGGGATTCGCCTCGCTATTGGTGACATGTCGACAGGTCTCTCTGGGCCAACATCTACATCACATGGGTTTAATGTTAGAACATACATAAACAAAAAAATCATAATACTCATAAAATTCAAAAATTGAGTCTTACCCAAATCTTCATCCCAATCTTCTCCCTCCGAGAGTGGGAGGTCCGGGTCATCAGTGAAGTCTGTGCTAGAGTAGGGCCAATCCTCCATGAAAATCAGTTGTCGACGGAGCCAATCAAAAAATTCTGACCTCCAAGACATCTGTTGGCCGCCCCTTGCCCTTGGCATTAGTGCCGCCCATCGAGCCATCCGAGGTTCTCTCGCTGGTGGATTCGGAACTATAACCTCCTGTCGCTGAAAAATTGGTAATTGTTCCAAGAAAAACGATACCAGGATGGATCCATAACCAAATTGTTTCAGTTTGGTCTTCTTGCATTTGGTTAATTGGCGCTTCATGTTTATGGTCACTACCTCTGCTCAGTTAAAGAGGGTCGGCGCCATGCAGTCAAAAGCAAGAAGCAACTGTGTCTTTGTTGCTTCATGTGGTGCTTGCGATCCCATAGCACATGTGATGGTATGCAATACCACATGTAGTGTCAAATCTAGGATGGTTTGTATATCAACTTTCCCACTACCGGTTCCTTTCCACGCTCCTCGACATACCCTGTCTATCACCATGGAAATTTTTTCCATGCAAGGCCAAGTGCCGGTTAGGAGTGGTGTTGCACCTCTCTATGATAATCCTGTGATGAAGTATACGTTGGAAACATCAATCTCAAGTTCTTGATCCCGTAGGATGAAATTCTCTTGATCTTCATCCCATATAGTGATAAGATATTGTAGCAATTCTGGTTGGGCTCAGAGACATGGTGTGAGGAAGAATTTTTTCAAATCACAGTTTCTGAGGGCTTCCATAACTCCCTCATTTTCCATGGCTAACTCATCTTCTTCACTATGTTCCCGTTCTTTCCATTCAATGACCATTTTTTCTCTTTTTCACCTACAAACACAAACATACAAGTGATATTAGTCAATATTTATCCTTGAATTTGTAAAAAATTGGGATCTTTGGTGAGTATTATTGCTTCAAAATTGTTATGTGTCGTTGGTGTGCCCTAATGTTAAAAATAGGGCAGTTAGTGCGACTCCGTGCCCGAAACCTGCGCTGACCGCGCTGCCCTAAATTTTACAATTTCTCCCCCCAAATTCAAAATTGACAAATGCAGGAAGAAAGGGATAGCTTAAAATGACAAGAGGAATCTCATCTCTTACCTGGAGTTGACGGATTTGCGATTGATGTACTGGATTGGCCGCTATCATCGCTGCAAGATTGCACAGTAAAATGGGTAAAAATTGCTACACAAGAGGTAAAAAGTGAAAAGTAATTGTTTTTTACTATTTTTGGCATTTTATAACTTTTTCACAACCCTAATTAGGTTTTAAGACATGTTTTTCGATTATTTTATGATATTATTCTCGAAAAATGGGTTTTATACATGTCTCTTGTGCAGCAACAGGTTTTTCACGCGACAATGATGAAGTAAGGAGTTATATTTTATACTTTTTCGGACTCAGTAAGAACACGAAAAAGTCACTACTAGAGTCATCTTTCAACTCTTTTCTGACTCTCTAAAAATGAAAAGATTTCTGAGACGCTTGTCGTTTTGAACTTGTTAAATAGCTGCGAAACAATATCTACCCAGTATACGCTTACCCCTTTTTCAGGCTGGGATGGATTACTTACGAAAAAGGAATACCTTAGCCTCTCCTAACTAAGAGGTTCTCTCAGACACAGTTTTCTACCTTTTCGGATTTGTGAGACTACCTACAAAAAGGGACTGCTAGAGTTTTCTTTTCTTCCTTCTTTTCAAACTCTCTAAACACGAAAAGATGTCGATTTCTCCCTTTTTCAGACTCGTTAAACCCTGATGACATCGGACCTTGTCGCAATGACGTTATTCAAGTTCCTCCTTCCCAAGGCTCGTAAAATGTACTAGGATGGATTTTTCCGAAGGACAAACTTACAGTGCAAGCATATACTATCCCCTTCAAGATTTTTTTCAAAAATAATTGGGGTACTCGCCAAAAATGGGGGGGGGGGGGGAATGGAACCAGATTTTAGTTGTGTTGGCAGTATGTCACACTTGAACATGGCACTTGTCTACATTCGTGTCAAGTTGGGGACATCTCATTTCGTCATGTTTGCCTCCATGGGTTTGGGTAATCTCTTTCGACCTCTCATTTGTTATTTGCCATGTCATCATGACCTCAGATTCTTTAATGTCAAATACTGCCAAATCCAGTGTCATGTTGTTGATATGTTCAATAGAAATTCACCTCTGCAGTTTTTCAACCTCCCTCTGATTCTCTGTTGGTCCTGGTTCACAAACATCATATTCCTCTGTATTGTGTCGATGATGTGGGAAACATTACGGCCCTCCTTCGACCAGGTCACTTCCTGTCAACTTCAGCTCATTATCCAGGAATTTGATCTAGAGACTCCCTTCCGATACCTTGGAGCCTACATGCCTTAATGGAAGGTTCTTCGCATTCGACCCAAGGTCCACATAATTGGCCTTCGATCAACTGAATCCATGGGTGTTCGACACCAGATCACTGTTCACATTCCATGGATTGTACCTTTCGTACCTTGAGAGACATTGTTATTATTGGTGGTTCCTCTTGCATCTCTTAACAACTTTCATCATTGGCTGGTAATCAGATGATTTTATTGCATGTTCGACTTCAGCTCATACATTCGCATGCTAGAACTTGTACTTGTTCAGGATAAGATGGAGTGCAAGACCTTGGATTTTTTCTGATAAAATCCAGGCTGTGGGTTCTTTATGGTTTATCATGACTTATTGCATGACTCTTTGATTGGATGGTTGCAACCATACCTGAGTCTACTTGTTGATCTTTACTACTGGATGGCTGCGTCCATACCTAGATCTCAGTTTTTATATACTCTATTATGGATGGTTGCGCCCATGCCACATATTCATGTATTATAGATATTATTTTTATTTATAATTGCAGGTTTTCCGACAGTTGTGTTTGGTTCAAACGCGTTCTCATAAATCATTTCGTCCTCCCTCTCCCTTGGACCTCATGCTTTAGGGGGCATCTATTACACATCATTTTGTCACTATCCCTACAATCCCCAACGTACATTGGAGGGTCATTTCTGTGACCAATTCACAATGTCATGCTTTGCAAATTACATCCTTGCATCCCTTTTGATGACGACAACATTCTTCTTGTTAACATTTCACTTAGCAGAGCTGTGAAAATCCCTATTTTTTCCTTGGCGTGAGTAGCCCTTTACCTTCTTGCGCCAACCTGGGAATTTTACACAAAGCCCATGCCACTTAGCACTCTGTCCCAGTGTAATTCCCGTGCCAAGCTATTTATGAATTTTTTTTTTAAAATAGAGGCAGAGGTTCCATTCCAACCACCTATGGGATCAGTCATTGGGAGTGTTTGAACTGAAACAACCACGAGCCTCCTCCTTTAGTTAGTAGTTTCCACCTCCCTTGGAACACTCCTAAAGGATAGGCCTCCCTTCCACCTTTGTAGGGATCCCGACCTCTTCCTTTGCCTCTATATAAACAAGCCTTCTCTCTTTATGAAAACTAGCTGTAGCTGAAGCTAAACAAAGAGAATTATACAGCTGAAGTGCTGAACTTGAAAGACTAAGCTATAGTTGAATAACCGAGTTATTGAGAAGGTAGAACAAGGAGAAATCCATCGAGAGGTCTCTTATCCCGTCCGAATTCCCCGACGAGCTTTGAGATGTGCTTCACCTGAGCCCCGTTGGAGGAGACCACAACGTCAGAGCATGGTTGTATCTCGTCTTTCTACCTATTAATATAAGTGACTATTTTCTGGTTCCTATCTTGTGTTTTATCTTTATCGAATTCAATATGCTAGTCTTCTCTGAATGATTAGTAGATTTTGGATGAAATTAGTATGTGGGATATGGTTGTCATTTTCTAATCTTTGCATAGGTGTCCAAGCGTGATAAGCGAATGGATTGTGACTTGTCGAATCGGGAGTGAGCAGTTCTCATCACCACTACGATTTCCGACAACAACATTGGACCATAGGTAGGCTATCTTATCACATCCTTTTTCATTCGAATATCTAGGAACCTACACCTTAGCATGATTCCTTGTTACTAGACCCACCCTAGGGCTATAGGGATCATCTCTATTCACAGAGAGGATTTACCTACATAACACCAAACAGCTAATAAATAATGATGAAATGTATCTATGAAAGCATATAAAGTTAATCTAGAAAGCATACAAGAAAGTGAATCTTGATTTAGTCCAATCCTAGCTCATGGAGAAGAGGCTCTACTCTAAGAGTTCAAGGTATCCTTCCACATCCAAACTAATCACTAAACATAGATCAATCTTCACCCAAAGAAACATGGCCATAACAAGAGTTCATAATGAAAATATATACATGCATTTACAGTACAAAAGAATGAACATACATAATTGAAACTAGAATATTCACATGTATGAACATTATTCAACAATAAAGTGTAATTAGCTTAGAATGGGGGCCCACATTTTCCTGGTACACCCTTAAAACAATCAGCTACAAAAATCCATTCAAATCATATGATGCACAAGAAAATGAGAGAGCAAGTTTTCAATCTTCAATTATCTTCAGAAAGTAACAATCTCCACAATCTCTAGGGTTCATTCTAACTATGAAAGCCTTGTTTAAATAGGAAAAATAATAACAAGAAAAGATAAAAAGGTTGTAACAACTAATAATTATCTTATTCCACCTCACAAGGTCGAATTCATCAGTTAGTTACACAAAATATGGGTGAATCCCATAAAATCATAAAACTTCCCATTTTTCAAGGGATTTTCTAAGCGACAAGTTAGGTTTGACAAGCGTTAACCAGCACTAATCCATCTAATTTTATTGGATCCAATAGGTGTTCATCCATCCATAGTTCCCATAGTGTCTAGATATATTTTCGGTTTGAGCCCAAGTGTCCTACAACCATGACTTTGAACGAGCCATTACAATCTTTTTCAGTTCTCTCAAAATTTAATTCTCATGCTCAATTTTGATAAAAATACTAAAATAATTCAAAGACATAGTTTGACTACCTTGATGTGTATAAAACAAGAAAAATGAGGTGAATATGGTGATAAAGTAGTGAGTAAAGGTGATAAATGATAAAATGTATATGTCAATAAGAAGCCAAAGTAGGAGGCTAACACTCCCCCTTGCTATGCATCAAGCATGTCCTCATGATTGATTGATCTTGCTGGATATCCTCCTTCTTCCTCTAGATGCTGATGTGGATACTTCTTCCAGTCTTTTGTAGAAAAAAAATTTTCAATTGTTACTGTTATTAACCCTGTCTTTTATGCCCTTGTCACCATGCCAATAAAAACCTGTTATTCTGGAATCTGAACCATATGCTCATTCAAATTCCCCACTTGTTCTCTAGATGGATCTATATTGTTTCTTTAATCTCTACTTGTGTTCGGCCCAACCCCGTCTCTTTCCAATCCCCACTCTGTATTAAATTCATTATTCTCAGCTTTTTCCTCCTCTCCACTAGAGACCAAGTTAGACATATTATGAGTTGTTTCCTCTACTGCCAAAGCCTTCTTTTTATCATTGTCTTCAGACGTGGAAACTTGCTCACTTGTGCTATCATCTCTTGTTAATTTCTCCAAAGCCTTGAGCACAAGATTTACAGTATTTGGAGCTTCAGGGTGGTCCAAGTCAATTACCTGGAGAGTGGTAGTCATATCTTTAACCATCCTACAGCAATCATCGTTTTTTCCATATCAAGAGAGAAAACTGGCACCTGTGGATTACCTGATGATGCATTGTTTGATAGAATCGAATTTACCAAATCCAAAAAAAAACTACCTTCCTTGTCAACTCAGAGGAGCTCACTCCTCTCATGTCTATCAGTATTCAAAATTCTTATATCAAGAATACTAATTATATGCACAACTCCAACCTTCCGTTTGAATTCAACAAGAAACTCCCTAGAAATTTAATGCCCCTAAAATTCCTGTATATTTGTTCATGTTCCAAATTTTTAACAAATATTATTTTTCCCATGCCATCTATAGAATAAGGGTCGAAATAACCAGGAAAATATCACAAATAAAAATGAAATTGAGAAAACTATCCAAAACGAGCCTAAGTGGGCTCGTTCTGAAGAAAACCCATGTTTTGGTTTTTCAAAGTTCACTTTAGTTTCCTCAGAAAAATCCACAAAAAAATAGTGTCTTCTTAAAAATTTTGGATTTTTGGAGAACATGACCATTGTCCCTCTTCTTTTAGAATTAAATTCAAACATATTTGTTTCTAAAAAAAAATTTTACATCCTTTATTTTTTAAAATGATTTCACATCTTGTTTCTAAAAACAAGTTTTCATCCTTTGTTTTTGAAAATGAATTTAAAATAATTTTGTTAATGGATTCAAAGGGAAAGTAAGGATTGGCCTACAAGTGAATCAATGTTACAAATTGTCTCTGGAAAAACCCTGCTGTAAAATTTACACACCCTGTAGCTTGCTTTGTAACCTTGCAACTTTGTAAACCCATGGAATTCTATTTTTTTTACCATGAAGTGCCTAGATTCGATACCCTTGGTTTTGATAACGAAATGCCTGAGTTTGATACCCCTAGATTCGATACTTCTGGTTTTTATACCCCTTTATACAACGAGATGGGTTTAGACTGTTTTCAAAATAAACATGGCAGGATTTTAAACTCTACCACACTACTCCATTTATTGATTTGGATGCCAAATGTTTAAAATGAATTCGAATTGAATAACGTTGAGTTAAGATGGTGAACAAAACAGATTCGAATTCTTACCTGGAGTCGCTAACTAACCTCTGAGTTATAGGGAATTCTCTGCTAATTGAAACGAACAATTTGGCATATTTTTCATGATTGGGTTCATAATTGAGTTTTAATGGAAAACGAGATTGTTATCATGAAATTTCTAGCTTTAATAGCTCAAATATTACCTAGAAATCTACAACTGCTAGTAAACATCACCTCCTTAAGAAACTGGTGGTTTATTCCTTAATTTCTAGTTTCTCTACAGTCATTTCATTTGCGAATTTTAACCTCATGCAAAATTGGAATCCAAAGAAATCATTCTAGGTATGATGTTTACCTTGTTTTCGTTTCTCTGAGTGAGAAATCCCAAATATTTGCTTTTACGAGCTCTAGTCAAATTTTTTCTCAGCTTGTAAATGTTTCCAAATGCTGGCCTGGATGTTTCCCAAATTATGCCTCCACCCATTATCTCCTGTAGCTCATATTTCTCAACATTACAGCTTCTTGTTTTAAGAATGTTAGTGAAATCTCGTTTTTCCAGCGCTTTGGAGTTTACCTTATACTCAAACTTTTCGTTTTTACATAGCACCTTGGAAAATACGACATACTCATTACCTTGGAAGGAGTTCAACTTTGTATGGGTTCTCTTATGATGCTGGTCCTTTTCTTTGTGCAAGTCCTCTTCTAATTTGATTCATTTCAGTTCCCTTCTGTAGATGTTTAATTTTGCATGATGAATCTTTGAATAATACATGCCCCTTCTAAAGAATAGTATAGGTCCCTTTTGAAGAATAGTACAGGTCCCTTTCTGAATAATGTCTTTGAGAAATACAGGTCTCTTCTGAATGATGTTGGTTATGTACTGTAGTTCATATCCAGTTCCCTTTCTGATAAATTTTGAATATTGACTTTGCAGGTCCCTTTGTAATAAACTTGACATTGAATAGCTTGTCTTTGAAGTTGCTTGAAGTAATCTAATTTTTGAGATGGAAAGGGATAATAAAAGCATAAATTCTTTTTGTTTTCCCTCTCCCCCCTTGCTTATTTTGAGACTTATCCCCAAGTCTTTATTTTGCAAAGAAAAAAATATTGAGTAGTAAAATGAAAAAAGAAATGAAATGAAAATAAAACTCTTTTTATTTTTCAGAATTAATACTATCCAAGTAAATTGGTTTTCCCGTATCAATTCGGGTTTGTACTGTGCTAGGAACCTAGATTTTCACATCCAAACCCCTTTATTATTTTTGACTTTTTCTTTTCTTTTCTTTTTTCTGGATGGAAGTGGAGTATATGGAGTAGGGAAGCATGGAAAGCTAATGAAAGTAAGTTAGGTTGATGTCATGATCTAGAGTAGATGGATAAATGGATAATAGGTCTAGACTTCGACATGGATGTTCATGGAGCTTAGCATACAATATGGATGATGAATGAAACCATGAACAATATGAAATATGAAAGTTTTATTTGGAAATGGATGTGACTTGGAAATGAACTTGTCTTCTTCTTCTGTTGATTGGCTTCATGTATTTTTCCTTTATCTTAATCCATCTTATAAGATTGTTGGTGTTGTTGGTCAGAAATTGAAATAAATATTCAAGATATTTGATTTTATTTGGATAAACTCAACATCAGGTGAATTTCTTCATTGATTTCACTTGAATATTTTCACTTCATATTTGTAGATATGAATTTAAAAAGATTGACTTTGAAAATTCCTTTGTCCATGTAGTCAACCCCTTAAATCTTCCTGGGACCTGAAAAAACATAGAACTTGATTTAAATACAATATTAGATGATGGAGGAAGAGAGGTGTACATTCTCTCTTCTTCCAAGAAATATGTAATCAATTCTTGAAAAAAAATTCCAAAGATGATATGCAAAGACAATGCAATTGTTTACCCCTTGAGGAATGGTGGCCATCCTAGACCTCCTAGTTGTATTTTTTTCACAAAATATCTTATTTATGTCTAATTAGAGTGATTAAAAAGCCGTTTTAAATTGAATTAATATAGCTACTTCCATTATAAATAGGTTTTCAAAATTCTTTAAAATGATATGCTAAAAATGATGAATAGTACCATGTTCGAGAGAGCTGCTTGTGAATTGTTTACTAGACCAACAATCACTATTTGGAGTTTAAATTTTTCATTAAATACTGGATAGATGTAATTCTAATTGGATATGAAAGTAGATTCATTTTACAGACCTAAGTGACAGAGTTTTACTATGCTGATTTTAAGACATGTAGTCACTAAATGTGGCATAACTTTTTCATTTGACCTCCAAATGGGATGATTAAAATTGTGTATTTATCTAGACTTAAAGAATTATCTCCAATATAAACAGGAATTTAAAATAATATGATTTGGTATGTGAAATATGCCAATGAACAATGAAGACCTAGAATTGTCACCATGCATATTTTTGGACAAATAGTTAGTATTTTGAGCATACCTTTTTTGTATGATATCGGATTGAGGTGATTCAAATTTATTTGGAACCTAGATTCCAAGGGCTATATTACCTATGAATATTATGTAAAAAAAATTCTTTTATACCCCTCAAATCAAGGTTGTACTAACTCTATCCCCAAAATTTCACTTGAGACCTAGTTTTTATTTTGATCATATCTTTTTGTTTTTTGATTCAAATTGAAAATAAAAAATGGTTTTAAAGACTACATTTCAAGAGATTCTTATTTTAAAAACATGCTTTTAAAATGATCCTATATGGTTACCCAAAATAGGATTGTTCTTACTGAATTTTTCCATGAAATCCTTCCAAATGAGTATTGAAAAATGATTTGTAGAATTTTCCAGTTCTGTCGAAATTTAATTCTAATGCTCAATTTTGACAAAAATACTAAAATAATTCAAAGACATAGTTTGACTACCTTGATGTGTATAAAACAAGCAAAATGAGGTTAATATGGTGATAAAGTAATGAGAAAAGGTGATAAATGATGAAATGTATATGTCAAAAATAAGCCAAAGTAGGAGACTAACAAGCTCCCCAGTAGAGTCGCCAGTTTTGTTGTCAAGATAAATCCCCTATACGGACAAAGGAAATCTCTCTAGACCTAGAGTGGGTCTAGAAACACGAGATTATTTCTAATGCAAAGCTCTCTTAACTAATGTTTACAATGTAATAAGGAAAGAGATATAAATACCTTTCTCCAAACGTTGTACTTGGATCCGTTGATGGTGACCTCAATCCACGATCTTTGTAGGCCCGCTTCCTACTACTAATGGCACGTGAATACTTGCAGATGATCAAGGGATGACAGAAAACATGATAAAATATATAATAAATGTAAACAATAGCTATCTAGTAGATCATGGAGTACCATAATATTTTCATAAACATGTAGATAAATATAGAAAGCAAATGTCAAATGTTATTATTGATAAATTACAAAAGGAGAGCTTACAACCAGGCCCTTATTTTGGAGGCATCCTTAGGTGAAAATTTGAGTCCTTCACCTAGCTCAAATTCATTCCTTCTCTTGATAACTTAGGCTTAATCACGATGCTAACATGAAAATGGATGAGAGTTCAAATGAGTCTCACAATGATAAACCAAGCTCTAAACATGAGGCATGTGAATTTATAGCGAGGGAGAAGAGGTTGGGAGCCCATGAAAGGAGGAGGAAGGACCATTTTCTAAGGGATGATACCTCATGGATGAGATCAAGGCTCTAAAATGAGAGATTTCGTCCTTATAATCACTATTCCACAACCAAATCGTTGCCCTTAAGCTTCTAGAGGTCGAAACTTCTCCTCCATTTGAGGAAGCACTGCTAGAAAGGGGATCCGCGCAGTTTTACAAGAAATTAGGGCACTGAAAATGCTTGGCTAGAGCTGTGAAAAGAACATCAGCGCAGTCATGGCACCAGGAAGAGCGCTCACCCAGGAAACTAGGAATTTGGCCAAGTTTCTTCAGTAATCTTCCAAGGCAGTCTTCTTTAGATCTTCAAGGGGATATGTTATCATATTTATTGATGATGGAAACATTGCACAAGATCTGTCACGGGACATTTCAGGATCAGGGAAGGGAAAATGAGCATGGTGAAAAAATACTTTGTAATAATATATATGGGTAATGAAGCCTTTATAGCCACCCAAATAGGGCAAACCTCTACCTCTAGTCTTAGAGAGAGGGAGGTATAAGAAGAAGAAGAGGAGGTTGAATATGAGGAAGAAAAATAAGAGATGGAGGTTGAAACAGAAAACACACAGACTTTAAAAACAGAGAAGGAAGATACTGAGGGGAAGAAGGAAGAAAATATAGAGGAGAAGAAAATATTGGACCCTATGCTAGGAAGTGATATCTCCCCTCAGCACACCATCATATCACCATACATAATAGATCAGGAAGTGGTTGCTACCCTAGCCACTTTGAGCACACCGGTGAAAAAAAAGAGGAAGAGACAAACACCCATGTATTTCAGGACTAGGAAGAGCTAAAGGGTGGGGAAATGGAAACCACAGACTCCAACTAAAAGCCTTATTTCCATTGAGGAGTCACCCAAGAAGGATGATGAAATAAGGATAGAAGAAGGAAAGGTTCAAGGGGTCACCTCTCCTGTGAGGACCCATGTGACCTACATAAGAAGACATTCAGAAAGGTTGGCATCCCATACACATCTAACAACCCCTACAAACCCTCAAAAGATAGAAAAAAGGGAAAAACAAGCAAGAGAGGGTTCTCCATAGGAAAAACAGATTTTGCTACAGGTGTTATAGCATCATTTCTCACCTTGACATGATTCATGATTGCTTCATGGCTTTTGGGCACCCATTCCTACAGACTTGGACAAATTCACTTAAAAACAGTGTAAAATCCCCCATACGCGACTATGCCCGTGTTTTTCCGCGTGTATACGCGAGTCCAGCTAGACTTTTCCGCGTATGCCATTAAAATAATTAAAATATATATAAAAAATCCCTAATTTCGCGCTGGGTCGATGGTTACTCAGGTAGTTCAACCACCCCAGCCCGTGGCCAACTGTTTCCAACTGCTGAAACTACTTGGAGGGACTATAAAAAGCCCTCATGTGTATGGCCTAAGGAAGAGAGAGAATTATTGATATTATACTCTGTTGGTATTCCCTATCCAAGTCTGATTCCCCGTGCCTCCTGCACTTTCCCAGTTCATTATAGGAAACCCTTGTTTCCTTGAGATATACATCCTTTATATGTTATCTCGTATGCACCAGTTTGGAAGGAGTCTTAGCGAGGCAAGGGCTGGACGGATCCGGACGACGGTCTGCGAAGGCCTTGGAAGGATCGGGTGATCTCTCCACGATTACTTTTGTACGTACTATTTATAATACAGAAGTATCATGCTGTTCCCGAAATAAACGTGTTAGTGTATGCTTTAATGTATGAAGAATATTTGTTATACAAGCATTCATTATGATTTATTTAATGTTTTATATGAATCTCACTAACGTATAGAGTAGATATATGTTGTACAACTTGTCCTTTGTGCTGGTTTCTTCTTGTATTTCAGGTTAAGGAGGAAGGAAGGTTGCAGGGAGTTTGGACTCCACGTGGATCTACTTCAAACGTAGGACCAACGGGTAAATCTCTCATTCTGCTCTATTTAGTTTTTCTGAACGTGCATGATTGTGTGAGTCTCTGTTAAGTAGTACGCCCCTGCTCTGTGGAGGTTGTATCCCAACCAACCTCTAGGGTGTTAATTCCCCAAAACAGAACTGGCGACTCCACTGGGGATCACATTCTTGTGATTCTCCTGTTGGGTTGTTTCAGTTGTTTGGTAGGTTGCCAACAGTTTTTCCTGTCTTTTGCAGTCCAGTTTGTTTTCTTGCAGTCAGTCTGAAGTCTTGGTATCTTTTCCAGGCTTGTTCTTTTGTTTTTTTCATTATTTACCTTTGCATACGCTTCTTCTTTTGCACACAGTCGCGTATACATGCGAGTTTGTCTGAAGGAAACAACGTATACACTAGTTTCCCTTAAAACAGACGCGTATACACGCTGGTTGCACAACTGTGAAGCCGCGTATACCTAGGCAGATTTTGAATTGTTAGGATTCTGGAGTTTTTGGTCCTTTCTGGCTGTGGAGGCCTGTGTCTGCAGAGTCTCTGTACTTACTGGAGTGTGAAGGAAGTGGTTTCATGTCTTTTCTCTCTTTCGTTTGAGTGGAAACTAGTATTTTGGCAAAAGTTTTGTTTTTGGTACTGGCACTCCTGGATTGAGTTCCAAGATCGCTTTCTAAGCATTCTTGGCTGTTCTGCTTTGTCAGAACAGAGAGCTTCTGCTCACTGACTCGCTCCTATCTTTATGTTGTGCTTTGCATTGCAATTTTTTCTTCGTTTTCGATTGGTTTTCTTGAGTTCCATAGGCTAGGGTTTTGTTGCAATTTTCGAAGAACTTTTCTTGCTTCTTTGGAGTCTTTTGTTGCAGCGAATTTGCACTATTTGTCTGGGCTGATTGGCTGAGTTTTTGGTCTTCCGTTGCTCTTATTGATCTTGCTGTCATTAGCTTTATAAGGTTTGGGAGCATTGTTGAAGTTTGTGCTTGAAATTCGGTCTCATTTTGGCTTGGATTTTGATAGTTGTGCTTGGTCTTTTTGAGCTCTTGCTTTATAAAACTAAAAAGCCCAAAAAACATTTGTTTTGCTTTTTGTTTTTTGCATTTCAAAAACTCAAAAACATTGTTTCTTGTTTTGTTTTTGTTGTTGCATTTTCATTTTCGTTTGGCCATATCTTTTGGAGCTTTTGTGAAGTTTCTTGCTTCTAGTTTTCGGCTTGATTTTGAGGAGTTGTCATTTGATTTCTTCTTCTTGTTGTTAAGTGTTTTTGGTGTCTTATATTAAGAGTTCTTGTTTTCAAGAATTAGCTTTCTGGACAACAAAAGATGAGTTAAAACTGAAGGAGCTTTTTGGGAAATTTCACTTTGTTTTAAGAGATTTTTGCATCTTAGGATTTACATGCTTGTAGTGATTTGCATTAGGTGCATTGAATCATTTAGTTAGCTTCTTAGTTTTTGTGAGTGTGAGTTTGCAATTCGAAAAGAAAAATACATTTTTTAGTCTCGTAGAACCTGTATAGAGATTACTTTTCATCGAAAGACAAAGAACTGCATGTGCATGTAGTTAAGTTTTTATTAATTTCTTTTGTGTCAAAACACCATTGGTTTCATCTCCATATCCTTGTGACTTAATACAACAACCCTTAAAATAAGCGATTTAATCTAAAATCAACTAGCAAGTTTTACTAAGTGTCGATCACCAACTAGCTAGGTTGTAGGGCCTTGGAATAGGTGAGTGGAGAGTTAACTCTCCAAGGCCGCTCAAACAAACATAGAAGTTGATTAATTGAGTGAAATCCAACTCCATGAGGTGGACTGGGAAAGCTCTCATCCGAGAGTCAAGCGCGAGGGGAAGTGAAGGTTGAGAAGAGGGATACCCCCCCTCCGATTAGCTGAATCTGACCTCAAGACCGTTCCGCCCAGCTTCTGATACGGATTGGTGTCCATAGTTGCCTCTCCTAGGTTCCACATAGGTGACTGCGGGGGGGAATACCCGTGGTACCTGAGGCAGACGTCGCATCACTTTCAGCAGTACTTCTGGGGGGTGCCCTTGCGAAGCTTGGGTGCTTGAGCCGGCAAAGGCTGTCGTTAGGAGGTCGGCGTATCTGTTTCTGATACCTTCGCTAGTTGTTCTGGGCCCTAATCATCCCAGACTGCTTTCGGAAGGCCCTATACTTCGCTTTCCTGTATTTTGGTGTCCGGTCCTCATCACCCGGAGCGGAAATACTTGGAGGCTGTTTGCTTGCTGTTTCTCAGGGATTTTATTTTAGTGAGTGCTCTTTGCTCCTAGCTTGCCTAGATTTTCACTTTTTTGAGTCTAATATAATAAATCTATAAAAGTGGCTGATCAAGCGCCTCGACGTTCGAGGAGAATCCGGGGGTTATCTCCCGAGAGTGCAGAGCCTTCTTCGAGAAGGTGTAGGAGCGACTTAGCAGGTGGTTACCACCCTGTTGAGTCTGACGCTATGGAGAGAGATCCTCCACCAAGGTCTGAAGGTTTCATTGCTGATTCCGGTGTCAGTTCCGAGAGGAGCGTTCCGCTCACCTCGCGAGTGTTGTTTCCTCAGGAAGAAGATTTTCAGATAGAAGATATACCTGAGCCTCCAGCTATAGGTCCATCTCCTCTTCCTCCTGATCATCCGTTTGTTATTCAGTACATCGGACCGGAGTCTGAGAGACCGCCGGATCTTCCATATCATTCTTATCTTTCGATGGCCACGACTGGGAACGCGGCTTCTACCGTGAGTGCTGCAGGCATTCAGACCCCTGCTTCTGTCGAGGCAAGGGGCACTATTGCTTCATCTTCGATTGCTTCTAGCACTGCTATGTTTGGCTCTGGGTTCACCCAAGCATATGCTTCTCATTCTGGTCCCTTCTGTTCAGGGATGTCCATTAGTGAAATCCCTCTTTTTCCTTTTCCGCCGGTGCAGCTGGATCTACGCCCATGTCTAACATGGCTAGTGGATCAGCTTCGTTTCAGGGTTTCCCCTTTGGGACTGGGCATATTCCCAGTTCCAATCCTTCTTTAGGGTCGTTTCCTTTTACGTCCCAGACCCAGAGTTTCAACCCTTGGTCTGGGGGGCAAAGTTCGACTACTTTTACGGGATGGAATCCTGTATTCACTACCACTGGGGCAGGGAATTAGTTCTTCGCGGGTCATCAAGGGAATGCTTCTTTCCCTTCTTCGAGTGCTTATCAGTCTTTTTCTCCTCTGTCTAATGCGTGGAACCCCTACCAGGGGCTTTCCTCTTCAGTTAATACTTCAGCGGGGGGAACTAGTCTGGGTTTTGGTAACTCGGCGTGGGGAGGAGGTTCTTCTCCATTTTCTACGAGTCCTTTCTGGCAGCCTGGTGCCTCATCAAATCCAGGCTATTCTTTTCAGAATGTTGGAAATCCATCCCATCAAGGATGGAATTCTCAGGCTCCGCCTCGATTACCATTTCTGGCAACGTTAAACCTGCCAGACTTGTCAAAGTTAACTAATGACCCGATTCGGTATAGTCCGGGGTGGCCTCCGGTCCCGACCAAACTTCCTTCGGACATTCCAAAGTTTGAAGGTAAGAATGGAGAGGATCCGGCAAACCACATCACCACTTTCCACTTATGGTGTTCATCGAACTCCCTGATCGATGACTCGATCAGGTTGAGATTATTTCAGCGCACCTTAACTCGAAATGCTGCCAAATGGTATATAGAGCTCACTGGGGGAAGTTTCGCCACATTTGGAGAACTGGCTGTCACATTTCTTAACCATTTTCAGTTGCCTGTCAGATATGAGGCTGGGACCGAACTTCTGGCTAATTTTAAGCAGGATGAGGCAACTCACATTTCTGATCACATTCAGGAATGGAGGAGAAGGAAGAGGCTTATCAAAGCCCATATTCCAGGTGAGTTCCTTCTCGAGTGGTTTTTGAAATCTCTGCAGTCAGACATTTCAAAGGACGTATCCCTATCTGGGGTATTTTCCGAGGAGCAGGCCATCTTTAGGGCCCAACAGTTAGAACTGATCTATTCTCAGTCTGGGGTACTTTATAAGTATTTGCCCAATGCTCCTCGCTCCAAATTGGATTTATCGAAACCCAAACCTAGTCCGCATGGTGACGGGCTTGTCGGATCGGTCAATAGTAGTGCAGCCAGCCTGCTTTCTCAATTGCAGCAGTTGTCTTTACAATCTGCTCCTTCTGGTCAGGCTGTGCCTGCTGATTCATCACCTTCCCAGTCCTTGTCCATAAATGTTGTCCAAGCTTCTGATCCCAAAGGAAATCAACAATCCGATGGGAAGAAGAAGGGACGTAATAACAAGAAGAAGGGCAAGAATGGGAAGGGCAATGCAAATAAAACCAATGAGCGTGTTGGTGAGGGTCAAAAGGAGAAAAAGAAAGTGAAGTTTCCGTGCAAGCTTTGTGCTGGAGACCATCTCACGCACCTTTGCCCGAAAATTCAGGATGCTCAGCGCCTGTTATCTCAGCAGGGTTCTTCTAGTTCCCAGGCTGTGCTAACAAACCCTTTTCCCCAAGGGCAGCAATTAATTGTTGGCGCGAACCAAAATCATGGGGCTTCCTCTGGAGGTGCCCAGGAAGGGGAAATTCCATCGAACATCTTTATGATGAGTGCTCACGTGGATGTCGCTACGAGATCCCGTGATTATGGCGGAGAGGAATCTTCGAAAGCTAAGGAAGTTCCTGATGCTACTGAGCCGCTTCACATCACGAAGCCAACTGTTGATTCTATGCCTCGGATGCCAAAAGCATCTTCTAAGCGGTCAACGATTAATCCGAACATGAGGGTTGCTCAGAACTACTCGATTGTAGAAGATCTGGCACAGAGTCCTTGTGCTATGTCAGCTTTAGAGGTACTCCAGTCTTGTCCGGCTCAGCGCAGTGCTTTGCTCACTGCCATTGGGGCTGTTGATCCGAAAAATTCTCTTCTAATTACTTTCGATATGACTAACTTTAAGAAGAGACTTCCTCATCACATGGCATTTCACATTAAATCGTCGTATCGAAAGACCAATATCTTTCGAACGGTTGTTGATGAGGGTGCTTCTACTTGCGTGATGTCTCTCGCATGCTGGAAGACACTTGGATCTCCCAAAGCTGTTCCATCTAGCACTGTTCTTACTGCATTCGATGGTCATTCTCACAGACCCCATGGTATTGTCCCGGCTTTTCCCATCTGTGTTGGGGGCAAAACCGTTAACATAGAGGTTGAGGTAGTGGATGCAGCCTTGGACTACAACCTTCTGTTGGGGAGGAACTGGATTTATGAAATGGATGCTATTGCATCTTCATTATTTCGAATAGTATGTTTTCCCCACGAAGGGAGGATCGTTACAGTGGATCAACTGGACTGTCCTCCTGTAGACTTGGATGCGCCTTCTGACTCATCTGTTCCTAAGTTGGATAATACTAAGGCGCCTGTCGAGAATCTAGGAGTTGGAATGTATTCTTCCCTGATGGGTTCTTTCGATCTTCCTCCTCCTAAGGTGTCTATTAATGCTATTTCATCCTCCAGGGCTCCCCTTCGAAGAGAGTTCTTTCGAACTCATTATTTTTTGGACCCTTGGACCTTACCTTCCCTTACTGCCACATTGGAGGAAGTTCAAGTGGGTGGTATGGCATTTCCGATTTCTGCAGCTGAGATTGCATATCAGTCTATTGTTGACACTGCAGAATCTGATCCAGCTCCTCTTTCACCGGAAGAGTTGGATGGTGATGTGGCTCCGGCTTGGACGCTTACTTCTTCTTCTGCCCAGGATTGTCTAGATACCACTCTTCCATCTGAAGAGGCCATCCTGGAAGTGATGACAGGTGTGGATAGACCGTGGGATGATTTGCATCATCGGTCTTACTTCCTACCTGACTTGAGCGAAGTCGAAACAAGTTTTCCAAGTCCTCAGTCTCCTGGACCTGTTCACCCAGTCTTGAGCCCTTTAGCACCAGCACAGGGTTATGCTGAAGGGAACATGGCTATGATTTCTCCTACTATCCCGGTGAACATCTCTAGGAATCCCAATATTGTCGAGAACGTTTTCATTGGAGCTGAATGTTCCCATGAAGAGGTTCAAATCTATACTGAGCTCTTCAAAGAGTATAGGGATGTTTTTGCTTGGTCTTATGAGGAAATTCCTGGCATAGACCCATCTATTGTCCAGCATGAGATCAAGACGTATGAAAACGCTAAGCCGGTCAGGCAAAAACTTCGTCCGGTTAATCCTAGGAAGGCAGCAGCTATCAAAGCTGAAGTTGAAAAGCTGCTTAAGGCGGGATTCATTTTCCCAGTTCCTCTGACTGAATGGGTTTCAAACCCCGTTCCGGTAGATAAAAAGCAAGGAACGATTCAAGTGTGCATCGATTTCAGAGACCTGAATAAGGCGTGTCCTAAAGATAATTACCCCACACCCTTCATTGATCAGATTATTGACGAGTGTGCCGGTAACGAGATTTTCTCCTTCATGGACGGTTTCTCTGGTTATAATCAAATTACTATCCGTCCGGAAGATCAACATAAGACCGCATTTATTTGTCCCTGGGGTACGTTTGCATATAAGAAAATGCCTTTTGGTCTTAAAAATGCTGGAGCTACCTTTCAGCGGGCCATGTCTTACGCCTTCCACGACATCAAGAAGATTATAGAGGCATACTTAGATGATCTAGCTGCTCATTCTCGAAAGAGGATGGATCATCCTGGTCACCTCCGGAAAATATTTGAAAGATGTCGTTTTTATAAAATTCGATTGAATCCGAACAAGTGCATTTTCGCGGTTACATCCGGTCGGCTGTTGGGATTTATTGTGTCTAGGGAAGGGATAAGGGTAGATCCCTTCAAGGTTGAGGCAATACTTCGGTTGCCTCCCCCATCTTCAATCCGTCAGCTTCAAAGTCTCCAAGGGAAGTCTAGTTTTCTTCGGAGGTTTATCGTCAACTATGCTGAGATTACAAAGGGATATATGAGACTGTTCAAGAAAGGAGTTCCTTTTCTTTGGGACGGCTACGCTCAACGCTCTTTCGATGCCTTGAAAAAGGCATTGACCTCTGCTCCTTTACTGAGTCCACCCGATTATAGCAGAGATTTTCTTTTGTATCTGGCTACAGCAGAATCTACCATCGGTATGGTTCTGGTTCAGGAGGATGATGCTCTTGTTGAGCATGTTATTTACTACCTTAGTCGAGGACTAGTAGGGCCTGAACTGCGATACACCCCGATAGAAAAATTAGCCTTAGCAGCAGTCCATGCTGTGCAGCGACTCCGACATTACATTATTCTTCGCAAAACTTATGTCTTGGCAGCTGCCAATCCATTTCAGTTTGTCCTCAGCAGGCGAGTGATTGGGGGCAAATATAATAGATGGATTGTCATTTTACAAGAATTTGATCTCGAGTTCATGTCTGCCAAATCCAAGAAGTCATTAGTCTTTGCGGAATTGATCTCCGAGTTGCCTTGTGGAGAGGAGATGATCTATGATGAGTCCTTTCCGGATGAACACTTGTTTCTAATCTCTCCACAAGATCCTTGGTATGGGGATATCATTGTGTATCTCCGGACTGCGAAGTTTCCCTCTTCTTTTTCGAAAGATGAGCGTCGTAAGCTGCGTCACTTAGCCAAGAATTATCTAATTATTGGTGATGCTCTGTACCGTCGAGGGGTTGATTCAATACTAAGACGCTGCTTAACTTTCGAAGAAGCTGAGGCTGTGCTCAATGATTCTCACAGTGGAGCTTGTGGGGGTCATTTATCAGGGCTTGCTACAGCCCAAAAGATTTTGCGTGCTGGCTACTTCTGGCCCTCGATTTTCAAAGATTGTATTGAATCGGTCAAGAAGTGTCATCCTTGTCAGGTGTATACTCGAAAAATGCGCGCTCATCCAGCTCCGCTTTTTTCCAGTCGTTACTGTCGGACCCTTTACAAAGTGGGGTATGGATTATACTACTTGTAACCCGCCTTCGGCAAAAGGTCACAAGTACATTATCGTAGCAGTAGACTACTTTACGAAGTGGGTCGAAACTATGCCTACTTTTGGGAACGATGGTGAGACTGCAGCTCTTTTCTTCTTCAACCAAGTCATCGCTCGTTTCGGTATACCTAGAGAGATTGTCACTGACCATGGCAGTCACTTTCAGAATAGTATGATGGCTGAGTTGGCTCTTAAATTGGGTTTCCGGCAGGAGCATTCATATCCATATTATCCTCAGGCCAATGGGCAAGTGGAAGCCATGAATAAATCCTTGAAGACAATTCTTCAACGGACAATTGATAAACATAGATCCAACTGGCATATTATGCTATATCCTGCACTCTGGGCATACAGGACGTCAGTTAAAACTGCAACTGGCTTTACTCCGTTTCAGTTAGTCCACGGGGTGGAATCCGTATTTCCCATTGAATGCGAGATTCCTTCCCTTAAATTAGTTTTTGAGCTTCTTCCTGACACTTCTAGTCTGGCAGAGCGGCTTCTTCATCTGGAACATCTTGATGAGCAGCATCGAGATGCCGCCACGTTGAATGAAGCGCATAAAAACCGAGTAAAGGTTCAGTACGATAAGGCGGTTAAGCCTAGGGTCTTTTCCGAAGGTGACCTTGTTTTGGTCTATGCCCAAGAAAAAGACGCCTTGGGGGCAGGAAGTTTAAATCGATGTGGTATGGCCCCTATATCGTTAAAAAAGTCCTTAAGAAAAGAGCTTATACCTTGGTTGACTTCGAAGGAAATGAGTTGCCGGAGCCCCGAAATGGGCTCTATTTGAAGAAGTATTATGCCTAGGCTTTGGCCTGGCATTTTGCTTTGTATATAGTAGTTTTTTTGCTTTGTACATATCTGTTTGATTTTCGATTTTTGATGAGGTGGTGATGTTTTTTGATCTGCTTTGGCAGGTTGTGTTGATATCATGAGTCATTTTGGTTTCGCCGATGGTGCTAGTAGACACACCCGGAACTTAGCTTTCGCGGCTTGGGTGCTTCATTATCCTTCCGGTCAGCTGTTGGTATCAAGAGGGGTCTGCATTGGTCCTGCTTCCAATAACGTAGCAGAATACACTGCAGTCATTCATCTACTCTCGGAGGCAATATCTTTGGGTGTTGATTAGTTGGTAGTTTTCTTGGACTCCCAGCTGGTGGTGTCGCAGTTGAACAACACTTATCGGGTACGAGATCCAGTTTTATTACGATTGTTCTTGAGGGTACGTTTGTTACAAAGGTCATTTCAATTTTTAACATTCATTCATATTCCTCGAGTTGACAATTGGTTTGCTGACTCATTGGCTAATCAAGCTTTAGATTGGCATATTAATCATTCAATACAATAAATTTTTAATCATCAAAAACATCATACATTTGATACATTTATCACATCACATCAAATATCCCTGTATATATATCATCGGAGTGTCAAAAAACTTTACAAAATTTGGACCCATAATCTCGTACAAAACTTGGGCTTATGCCCCATCATGTTCAGTCTCAAAAAATAATATACAGTCATCTAATATATAAAATCTGTCTACTCCTGAGGACCCTGCCCAGAAGTCGTGTTCCTATAGAACATAACTGCAGTGGCCACACGGCGGAATAGTCTAACCCAGTCCCGGGGTACTCCTACAACCTGTCTCTGGACGGCTTCCGGCAAGTCCTCCACGGCATCCATAGGGATTTGGCGGGTCAATCCCTCCAAGTTTCTCTGAACGGCCTGGAGAGTCCTGTCGGAATCCACTATCTCCGCCTCACCTCTGCGGCGCTTGTGGCGCGGTAGGCCCTCAGGACGAACTGGTCCAACATCTGAAACATGATCATTTTTATTGTCAGTCATTATGAATCCAATCAAAAACATGTTTGTTTTTCATTTTTTCATACATATTTGAAAAAATCCAAAAAAATCATATAAGTCAAAAAATTTTGCAAAAACTTACCGACTGCTCCCCATGCTGCGCCGGGTGGAAGTACTAGATCTGGATCTCCTCGGAAGTCCATCCCAGCATAGGGATAGTCGTCCACTGCGATGATCTATTCTCCCCACCACAGGAAGAACTCATCGTCCCACGTGGTCCGGGGTACCTCACTGCCCCCCAGTCTCTTCATCATGTCTGCCCAACGGGCAATTCTTGGGTCCCGCGGGCTGCTGATAGTCGAGATGACTCTGGGTCTCAAAGTTGGAACCCTCTCAAAGAAGAATGTTGTCAAAATGGTCCCATAGCCAAAGTGTTTAGTTTTTGCCTGGCGAATAGAAGTCAGTTGTTGTTTCATGTTCTGTAGCAGGGCTATGCACCAATCGTAGACGTGAATCAAACACTCTACAGCTATACTCATTTGCGTCCTGGACGCCTGATGCAGTGAGGCAGATCCTGCCACTCTGCCAATGGTGAAAAGGAGGATCTTCATGTCCAAGTCCCTGATATCTCTAATTGCAATCTGCGTTCCAACCTTTTTGGAATTATCTACGCAATATAACTAGACATAATCTTCCACAGTTAACCCTCCCAGGGGTTTTCCGTGAAGGTCTACTGGGTCTCCCCTCCTGGAGAGTCCAGTGATGAAATATATATCCTCCACTTCTATGCGTAGTGGCATCTGATCAATTATGAAGCAATCCTTATCTGGTTCCCAGTAATTTACGAGCATTTCAAGCAATCGCACATTACTTTTCATATTGGGCATTTTAAAGAATTTCAACAATCCGCAATTTCGGAGGATGTTTTGCGCTGCGCGGTCCCGCATGACCTCTTGGTCTACTACGCTATGCTCACGTTCCCTCCATGAGATGGTCATCCTGAGAAATTTCAATAAAATTTGCATTAGAAAAGTTTTTTTGCAATCGGACCTGCGCATACGCTACTTTCCCTGTGCACAGTCGCGTGTATACGCGACTTGCCTTCATTGAACCCGCGTATGCGCAGATACGCAATTTTTAGCAAGGGTTTCTAAGCAAAAAATCACTTAATTTTAATTTTCAAATGGACAAAATGAATAAACAGGATGATTAAGGAGCCTACCTGAAGTTTCGCTGAATTCCGACGGTCGGTTGTTCCTGATTTGACGAAAGAAGTTTTTAGCTCCAGAGCACTTTTTCCAAATCAGCTATGCAATAATGAACCAATTGAGAGGTAATTTGTCTATTTATGGCTAAAAAGTTGAAAATTTTCGCAAAAATTCCTTATGCTTATTTTTTCGATCTATCTTATGCTGTATAACTCGATTGCTTGGAAGTGCCCAGTTTGGTATGTTTTCAGGTACATTTTGACAATTTTGAGACTTTTCCCGGTTTTTGATCCATGATTTCCGACTCTTCACGGCAGGTATATGATCTTCACTGGCATATAGGTTAGGGAATCACTTTCCATTGCATCTTGCATACTAGCCTCCATACTGATCACTTGCCTTAGGGTCGATCCCATCAGGTCATGAGTATTACACCCATTTCACTCGCCGATTATTTAATCATGACTTGATGGTAGAGCCTTCCTTTACATGGGCTTCCTAGTTAGTTCCTCGCTATCACTTGTTTCCCATGCTGCTTTTTATGTAGAATCGGGAGTCCTCTTTAGTCCCGCCATGTCTTATGTGTTGAAGCTTCATTCTTCTCCTTCATCACTTATCATTTTTTCTGGCTTATACCCTAGAGGCTCCCTGGTGTCGTTTAAGTTGTATTACTACATTGCATATTGGCTACTTGTTTATCCTGGCCTTTAGCCGACTTCATTTGGACTCGATGTTTAAGCCAACTTTTGACCTTGAATTTCTGTACAAGTTAACCATTGCATGCATTTAGCTATCACAACTTGACACCCTTGTACCCATGGATGGAACGTTCCTCTGAGTATCACTGACCAGTTTTCGCCACCTTGCATTGAGCATAGGATTGTTCCAATCCCAGGAACTAGTGCATCTTCTTTCTTGATACTCATTCTATCCATTGTACCATAGCATTCTTTTATTCTTTTTCAGGCTTATTATATGAAAAAGACAAAAAAATTAAATATAACAAAAAGAGCGGGAACGGGATGTATCTTCGTTATTTTGATGGCAGTACAGAGTCAGTTTGTCGCCCTTGAACAAAGCACATATACTTATATATATTTCCTCCATTTGGGATGGTTCTACTTTTGACCTAGGTTCAGCCTTTACCATGTTTCACTTGTCAGTTCTCCCCCAGTTGGTTATCTCTTCCAATCATATGGAGAGTTTGTTTTGCCTCCTGCAGGACAGACTTATACAGTGTCACTTTTTACTGCCATGGTCATCACAGAGTCGTGCTTTTGTTCAAGGGAAGTTTAGCCTGAGTCGGCCATTCTGCGGTGTCTCTTGACTCATTATTCAGTCGGCCTTCCCGGTCTTGTCAGTATCATGTTCTATCACATCAGATGTTTTGATCTTCTGCTCGTGCCGGTTTGAGAAGGTCTCCATTGACTTCTTGCCGGCGGGTTTGTCTCTTATCGACTACGACACATTGCTCTGAGAGCAAACCTAGAGCCGCACCTTGGGCCTATTTCCATCATCGATGGGTGACCTCGTGTCACATTTGATTCGCTGAGCGGGTCTGGACGAGTGGTTTCCCCGTGTTCGACGTCGCATACATCCATGATCTTGGGATTCGTGCGCATTCTCCAGAAATCCATTGACCTCATTCTGCGGGATTTCTCGCCTCTGTGTCAGCTTTCATTATTGGTTGGTTCAGAGGGTTTCTTCCGTGCGCTAGCTTCATCTTGTGCACATCGGAAACGTACTTCGGTTTTGGTTCCATCACTCTACTTCGTCTAATTCCTTCCAAATCTTGGCCTGCGGGTTACACTCGTGCTGGACTGATGTGGGATGCCTTAATTCCTTCCTTCCAGCAGATCTTTTCCCATCGACTCCGACTCATTGCTATGGGAATAAGGTCTAGAGTCTTTTTGTCAGTACCTTAGGGTTTGCAGTCATCAGTGGCAGACTCTTCGCTATCGACAGTGGGGATTCATCATTGCCTCCTGATTGATAGATTCTTTCAAGTGTTCGACTTCAACTCATTCATTCGCACTTGTCAGATTGTACTGGGGCACCTTGACACTCATTATCATTATCGGTGGGTTGTCTCGCGTTGGTTAACGGGATACATCAATGCCCGGTAATCCAACGATTTCTCACATGGTCGACTTCAGCTCATTTATTCCCATTGTGTAGAATTGTGCCATGGTGATCGGTGAAGACCTCGGGTTGCATCAGCATTCTTCGGTTCACTTTTGACAGTCCTTTCAGTATCTGCCAGTGATGCCGTCCACCCTTATATGTTGCAGTTCAGCACAGCAGCATCTTATATGTTGGTCCCCGAGTTGCGTGATTGTACCTTTTGATCCACCTCTTATGATCCGGTACTTGGAGATTCGGTTACTTGATCAGACATCTAGTTGCACCATCTTTGATCAGCTTTCTATATGTGATACTTGGACATTGATTCAGACTTGTATTTCCGGGCCATGCTCAGATGATTCATTGTGTACTTACAGTTCAGCTATACTTGTATACATGTTGGATCTATTTCAGTACTTTCCATATGATGTATTTTTGACTGAGCATGGGTATGCCCGCCTCAACATGAGTTGACTCTCTGTTTCTTTCATTGGCTTTTGGCAGGCTGAAATCTGGTGAAGTCCTCTCTTTTCCTTGCGAAGTTCTTTCTATGTGCATAATACATTTCGGCCATCATGTACCCCTTTTGACCTCATATATTAGGGGGCATCTGTTATAGCATCATTTCTCACCTTGACATGATTCATGATTGCTTCATGGCTTTTGGGCACCCATTCCTACAGACTTGGACAAATTCACTTAAAAACAGTGTAAAATCCCCCATACGCGACTATGCCCGTGTTTTTCCGCGTGTATACGCGAGTCCAACTAGACTTTTCCGCGTATGCCATTAAAATAATTAAAAAATATATAAAAAATCCCTAATTTCGCGCTGGGTCGATGGTTACTCAGGTAGTTCAACCACCCCAGCCCGTGGCCAACTGTTTCTAACTGCTGAAACTACTTGGAGGGACTATAAAAAGCACTCATGTGTATGGCCTAAGGGAGAGAGAGATTTATTGATATTATACTCTGTTGGTATTCCCTATCCAAGTCTGATTCCCCGTGCCTCCTGCACTTTCCCAGTTCATTGTAGGAAACCCTTGTTTCCTTGAGATATACATCCCTTTATATGTTATCTCGTATGCACCAGTTTGGAAGGAGTCTTAGCGAGGCAAGGGCTGGACGGATCCGGACGACGGTCTGCGAAGGCCTTGGAAGGATCAGTTGATCTCTCCTCTTGATTACTTTTGTACGTACTATTTATAATACAGAAGTATCATGCTGTTCCCGAAATAAACGTGTTAGTGTATGCTTTAATGTATGAAGAATATTTGTTATACGAGCATTCATTATGATTTATTTAATGTTTTATATGAATCTCACTAACATATAGAGTAGATATATGTTGTACAACTTGTCCTTTGTGCTGGTTTCTTCTTGTATTTCAGGTTAAGGAGGAAGGACGGTTGCAGGGAGTTTGGACTCCACGTGGATCTACTTCAAACGTAGGACCAACGGGTAAATCTCTCATTCTACTCTATTTGGTTTTTCTGAACGTGCATGATTGTGTGAGTCTCTGTTAAGTAGTACGCCCCTGCTCTGTGGAGGTTGTATCCCAACCAACCTCTAGGGTGTTAATTCCCCGAAACAACAGGAAACTCTGTCTTTGCTACAGGAAACTCCAATAGGCCCGGAACCAGAGAAATAAACCTTGGATGAGGGAGAAAATACAACCATGGGTGGGAAAGAGGCCCAAGAAGTTAGGAAAATGCACAAGCTGAAAGGCGAGTTGCAAAATGGTGGGGAAGTAAAATATGACAAGGAGGAGCCTACCTCACCAAAACCTGCCATCAAAGATGTATCAATAGTGTCAAACCCTAGCCCTCAACCAAATCTCAGCTCCTACTATACATTTATTGAAGGGGGCAGATTGATTCCTCAAAATTTTACAGTACCTTTATTCTATCAGTTGGAAGAGGAGAGGGCACGCACTCATCATTGGATGAAGATTGAACCAAAGGTGTGCATGACATAGGGGTCATGGGGAAAAAATTAACTCATTTGGGAAGGGAATTTTCTGGTGCTAGGCTCATATAATCCATGTTGAAAGAGCAGCTTCAGAAGGCCCAAGAAGAGAATGCAAGATTGCAGGATCAGCTTCAGCAAAAAGACAAATAAATGGCCACCATCACAGATTTGTGCATGGAGGCCATCCAACATAGATACCCATAAGATTCCTATGCGGTCTACCTCAAATAAGATTCTCCTGATATCACACTATTTTAACTTCATGCAAAATACAGAATCTATTCCACCATTGATCATTTGCGGAAATTAAATCAAGATTGCAATGCACACATGAAACAATAAAAATTTCACACACATTAACACAGTTGTTTAATGGGAAAGCCTGAAGCTGAAAACCCCAACTATCTGTATATAATATATGTCATATAGATCATGTAACAATCCTCATACAAAGCTGATCATATCAAGCTCTCAATACAATACAATCGCTACACACTAATCAAGCCCGATCTTGCAAATCCTTGCATCGATCTTTGCCACCTACTAGCTTGCCTCTATTGTGTAATCCCTGCTAAATAATGGCTCTGAATGAGTTCAAATTACACCAGCCTTGCTCACGCAATTCTCATTGGCATCTCCAGTGAGTGTTGGATGCAATCAATGCATCACTATAGTCACAACTGATAGTCACACTTGCTCTTTCACCTATCTCTCCACTGGTCTCCACTAAAACTACCATGCACTGTAGTTAACTGATGTATTCTTCAGTTGATTAATGAGTTATTATTTAGTGAATTAATTAACTAATTAATTCACACCACTCTCACTAGTGTATCAATCAGTTAGACTAGATATAACTAGCTCAACTGAGTCTAACTGAGTTAAACTAAATACAACTCCACCAACTACTTCTCCAACTCCACCAAACTCTGTCACATGAGTTCTAACTAAAGTCCTCCATGCAATAGCTCTAGTAAACCCTCAGGAATAGCGTAATTCCTTCTATCAGCTGTTGTGCCACATCTGTGCACTTAACTGAAGTGCTCCAAGAGAATAAGATAATGATTAGAGTCCAAATATTATTAAGAGATAATAATATTCGACATACCTATTTTTAGACTAGCAATCTAAAAATAGACTTTGCCCAATATGTCTAAAAATAGAAGTCCATCTATTTTTCCAACTTGACCAACCATCCACAAATAGCATCTTGCAACTCATAGAATATGATCGACATGTTTAAAAATAGACTTTGCGCAAAAAATATCCTGCGGGCCCACTTAGTGAAGGCGACTCTTTTCACTAAGCTCATCATCTTGTTGAATATCAACACTCCCTCTCAACAAGATAGGGATTAACTGCCACCCTGATCCTGTCTCTATGGTATTCAAATTTTCTCCTGGTGAGCACCTTCGTCAGAATATCTGCATCCTAATCCTCCGTAGGCATGTAAGAAAGCAACATGATCTTCCACTGCACACAATCTCTGATATGATGATACCAGATGTCAATATGTTTAGATCTATCTTGAAATACTGGATTAACTGAGAGTTTAATGCAACTCTGATTATCACAATATATCACAGTAGGATCTAAGTGAGAACCGAACAAACCGACCAGGATCTTCCTCATCTATATAGCCTCGCATGCAGCCAAACTTGCTGCCATGTACTCGACCTATGCTGAATTGAGTGCCATAGATCTTTGTTTCCTACTGTACCAAGAAAATACTATAGATCTGATACTAAAAATCCCTCCAGATGTGCTCTTTTTGTCCGTTGGGCTTCCTGCCCAATCTTCATCCGTCAAGCCATGCAGCTTCAACTCATCCGTTTGTCTGTACCATAATCCATACCCAGATGTGCCCCTGAGATACCTTAGGACATGCTTGCCTGCCTTCCAAAAGAGCTTGGTAGGCTTCACCATCGCTTGTGAAAGCTGGTTCACAGCATATCATATGTCCGGTCGTGTATTAACTAAATACATGAGCGAACCAACCAACTGTCGATAAACAGTGGCATCCACTACCTTTACCGATGTAGCATCCTATTTCCTCCAACCACTAAGAAGAGGAGTGTCGATAGGCTTGCAGCCTTGCATGTGAAACTTCTCCAGTATCTCCCAGGCATACTTGCCTTGAGACACAAACAGTTCACCTTTCCGCTGCCAAATTTCCAATCCCAGGAAATAATGAAGGATGCCCAAGTCCTTCATCTCGAACTCCTTTGCAAGATATGCCTTGCATGAGTGTATCAATAGTTCATCACCCGTTAGTATTAAATCATCTACATAAAGCACAATGATCAAAAGCTTACCCTCCAGCACAATCTGGTATAGGTTAGGATCTGCCTTGGGACAATCTCCCATGCACTGTTTCTGACAATCGAATCATACTCTTCCACCATGGCATCTACCCATGCGAGATCCTCCACAGCTTCCTTGAAAGAGGATGGCTCCATCACGATACACTTGCTCATCAAAGCCATGTATCCAGTAAATCGGTCAGGTGACTGTCTCTATCTACACTGTGATGTAGGAGCTCCTACATTCTGCGCTGCATCAAGATTCAGTCGCTCAGCTTCTATAGTGCGCTTCCGCCCTCTAATGTTTTGTGCTGCATGAGTGGTTTCTTCCACTCCATGAACCTCCTCTTGTGGCTGATCCACATCTTGAGGCTCATCTTTAGGAACAAGTAGCTCCTCCTCTGCATGCAAGTGTAGCTCCCTCTCAAGCGACAACTTCATAGCTTTCTCCTCATGAAATTGGATATCTTGTCGCACAACAGTCATCCGACTGTCTGGAAAATACACATGATAATTGTGGGGTGTTTCTGTGTACCCCAAAAATATCCAAACCTCTGCGATCGGCTCCAGCTTCTTCCTAGCATCCTTCGTCACATGAATGTAAACAAGTGAGCTAAAAATCTTCAAATGAGAAATATCAGGCTTCTTACCAGAAAACGCCTCTTCGGGTTTACTCATGCCAAGTACTCTATGAGGACAACAGTTTTGCACATAAACCGCAGTGTTGCATGCCTCAACCCACAAGTGTATGGGAAGGCCCTGATCATGTAACATCGTCCATGCAGCACCCATGATCGTTCTATTCTTTCTCTCCACGACCCCATTTTGCTATGGGTTATGAGGCACTATGAGTTCTCTTCGAATTCTTCTTTGCTACATAAGTATTTGAATTTGACAGAGATATATTCACCACCATTATTGCTCCTTAGAGCTTTCACCTGCTTCCCTGACTCTTTCTCAAATAGCGCCTTGAACTCATAAAACTTTGAGTATGTCTCGCTCTTATTTTGCATGAAGAAGATCCAGCACTTACGAGAAAATTCATCAACAAATACCACATAATACTTGTGCTTTTCTGTTGAAGAAACTGAGAAAGGTCCACACACGTTTGTGTGAATTCTCTCAAGGATCGTCGAGGCGCGACTATCCTTCTCATGAAAAGTGGTCTTCACAAATTTTCCCAAATTACATCCCTTGCACTGATCTGACTACGCAATTGTACCTTTGGGAAGCCCGGTAGAAATCTGCTACAAAATTTTCAAAGTGCTATGGTGAAGATGGCCCAATCTCCTGTGCCACAATTCGCCCTCATCCCGGCTCAGCACTCCTTTTGCTTTGCCTGCCATTGTTGCGCAGCCATCTACCTGAAATTGATAAAGATTCTTAACTCGAATCCCTATCCTCCTGGTTTGACCAGTTGTTTTATGGTGCAGGAAAGCTTTTCCCTTGCTAAAAAAAACATCATAACCCTTGTCTTCCAACATCGCCACGAAGATCAGATTCTTATTCAATCCTAGAAAATGCATGAAATCCTTCAAGATGAAAGGTTTACCAGACTCCCTCTCAAAGGAAATGGTCCCGATACCAGTTGCACTATATCTACCATCATCGCCCATCTCGATGTGCACTCCAAGATCCTTTTCCTCCAGATCACTAAACAAATCTTTCTCTCCAGTGATATGGAAAGACGCACCACTCTCAAGAAACCACACTGATCCCATCACACTTGAAACCAAGCATGTGATAAAAGAAAAATCCAGCTCAAACTGCGAGGCTAAATCCTCTCCAGCTACAAATCCAACAACCTACTTATTCTTCTTCTTCTATGGGAAATTAGTCATGAAATGTCCGTGCTTGTGACAGTGAAAACGCTTCACCTTGGACAAATCCTGCTTCTTGCCTTTAGCTTCGGATTTGGAAGATTTCTTCCCTTTTCCTTTCCGAGCTTTGGCAGCAAAAGCACAATTTTCTTCATCTTCATTCTTCGATGAAGATCCACCCCTGGAACTCTGCCTTATCTCCTCATGCACAAGATCCGACCAAAGTCGCTCCCATCCTGGCAGTTTCTCCCATCCATTAACAGAGTCTTCGTAGCTATGCCAACTCTTTGGAAGCCCAAGGAGAGCCAAGCTCACCAAGTCTTCTTCATCAACAGTAACCCCCACACTTCCCATCTCATCCTTGTAGTGGAAAAAATTCGTGAGGTATTTTGGAATACTGTCTCCTTTCTCCATTTTTATTTTTCTGAGATTGTCTTTAAGTGCCAACTTCCTCTGGTCACTTCTACTTTGGAACAAGTCTGTCAAATCCTTCCACATTAATAATGGAGTGGCTTTACCATGAAGGTTGGACACAATTTGGTCCTTCACACCTTCCAACAGAATCCTTCGACACTTTGCTACCTTCTTTTTCCATGCGTCAAGTGTGACTGCATCGCTAGAAGCAGGCTTCGGAATATCAGCATCTATGAACTCCTTCAACCCATTATCATTCAGCACCACCTCCATCCTATCCTTCCATGCTATGTAATTTAAGTTCCCATCAAGGGCATACTCCAATCGCAATCCGTTGAAATACATTTCAATGAATGCTCAACTTCGACACCAAGAAAACAATGCATCAAATTCGAATTCCACCAGCACAAAACTCAACCGCTTCAATAATTGTAATCTCCTCCAGTGATCAACTGCTCCGATACCATCTAGAAATTATATAAATTATGTGTTATATTTCCAAGATTATCCTGATCTCACACTACTTTAACTTCATGCAAAATACAAAATCGATTCCACCATTGATCATTTACGGAAATTAAATCAAGATTGCAATGCACACACAAAACAATAAAAAATTCACACACATTAACACAGTTGTTTAACAAGAAAGCCTGAAAATGAAAACCCAAAATATCTATATATAATATATGTCATAGAGATCATGTAATAATCCTCATAAAAAGCTGATCATATCAAGCTCTCAGTACAATACAATCGCTACACACTAATCAAGCCCGATCTTGCAAATCCATGCACCGATCTTTGCCACCTACTAGCCTGCCTCTACTGCCCAATCCCTACTGAAGAATGGCTCTGAATGAGTTCGAATTACTCCATCCTTTCTCACGCAATCCTCATTGGCATCTCCACTGAGTGTTGGATGCAATAAATGCATCACTATGGTCACAACTGATAGTCACACTTGCTCTTTCACCTATCTCTCCACTGGTCTCCACTGAAACTACCATGCACTGTAGTTAAATGATGTATTTTTCAGTTGATTAATGAGTTATTATTTGTGAATTAATTAAATAATTATTTCACTCCACTCTCACTAGTGTATCAATCAGTTAGACTAGATACAACTAGCTCAACTGAGTCTAACTGAGTTAAACTAAATACAACTCCACCAACTACTTCTCCAACTCCACCAAACTTTGTCACATGAGTTATAACTGAATTCCTCCATGCAATAGCTCCAGTAAACCCTCAGGAATAGCGTAATTCCTTCTGTCAGCTGCTGTGCCACATCTGTGCACTTAACTGAAGTGCTCCAAGAGAAAAAGATAATGTTTAGAGTCCAAATATTATTAAGAGCTAATAATATTCGACATATCTATTTTTAGACTGGAAATCTAAAAATATACTCCACCCAATATGTCTAAAAATAGAAGTCCATGTATTTTTCGAACTTGACCAACCATCCACAAATAGCATCTTGCAACTCATAGAATATGATCAACATGTCTAAAAATAGACATAGTCTAAAAATAGACTTTGCGCCAAAAATAGCCTATAGGCCCACTTAGTGAAGGCGACTCTTTTCACTAAGCTCATCATCTTGTTGAATCTCAACACTTACCCTTTCATAACTGGAGACAATTCATTGACTTTTGCAACCAGTCAAGTATGGCAGACAAGGAAAAAATGGAATAATTATACATGCACAATCTTATGTTGACAGACTTGAACATTTGGGACCCCAATCCTAGAATGGGAGACATGAAATTAATGGCATTAGCCTCTTGGATGGTTAATGAGGAAGCCAGAGCACAAGAATTAAGGAGGGTCATGAGAAGAGAAAACATTAAGCCTCTACACATTATGGCATAACTATTCATCCCTAGGGGAGTCATCAACAAACATCTCAAGATAGAAAAGGATTTTTCACTCGCAGAAAAGTGCCTCAGCACAAAATCTCAAGCCATGGCTCATTTTGATGATGTTTCTAGGTTGTTGGGAGATGAATGCATAATGGCTAATCAAAGGAGATGGAATTGCCTCCCTCACAGTCTTAAAAACATGGAATACCACACACTAGAGAGATTGAGAGGTGCACTAGAAAGCGCACCAATATAAAAGAGGGCCATGCAGGCCAGGAAGATTCAGTGGCTTGGTTTGAAACACAGTCCACTCTTGTTGTTGGGACTGAGTGATGGAAAATACTAAGATGAATAGAACATATAATGGGAGCAAGAATATAAGAATGATGGATTTTACCCTCCTAAAGGGACTCCCACACTTCTTCCTTGTGAAGTCAAAGAGTCCATTAAAGCTTTGAAAGAAATGCAGAAGGAGGACTAAGTTGCTCAGAGGATGAGCAACCATTTGGTAGGGGGGTGATGATGAGCTCCATCATTAGGTATAATTTTAGGGGTTAATTGTCACATTTTAAGCCTTATTAAGTCTCTCTTTATTATGTTTATAGTGTGGATGGTGATTAAGGCTTGTCATACTTTGAATGCCTAACATGAGTTAAATGCAGGATAATCCCAAAGATATTTCACTTTTGATGAAAATTTTGCAATTACAGCTCGGAGTAGAGAACAAGGATATATTCTATGGGGAATTCCCACCTCCTTAGTTCCCAAAGGCAGCCAAGGGATCCTCATGATTCCCTCCAACAACTCGAAATCAAAGGGAGCCAAGTAAGTGGGTGATCAAGTGCACCAAAGCTCCACTTCTCTTGTAGTCAAAGAGGACACATCACATAATTTTTAGGGAGCTGTTAGTAGCTACCCTCTAGGTTAAATAGGTCTGAGCAAGAGTTCATTAGGATTCAAACTTTGAAGGAAGCTAATAGACTCTTAGCCCTTGTAATAGGTTTTTGAGACTTTTATGATTATGTAATGAGACTGTTTTCTACAATAAGATAAGTATTCAGATTGTCCTTCATTGATCTAGTTTCAGAGGGCTATGCTTGTGGGTTAGGGACCAATACATTGGCCTTAGTCTCTCTTGTGTATTCATGCTTATTTTTTATGTCATTGTAGCTAGTTCTCTTTATATGTTTTAGCTAGTTTTCTTACATTCCAATTCATTGTTTTTAGTTTTCTTCCATTTGTATTTGTTGTAGTTAAGCTTGCATAAATTTTGGTAGAATATTTTATAAACTCAAAAACTATGTGTCAAGCCTCCCTCTCTCATATTTTTCATTGGAGCTTGAGGAGGGCATACCTTCCCCACAGGCCAAATTTTCTCTTTAGTTTATGATTTATTGGAAATAATAGTTAGGTTCTTGTAGTGTCATGAACATGTCTATAATACTGAGTTAGATTTCTATTTGAATGCTAAAGTAGGTTTTCTTTCCAAATTCAACTCATCTTTTCCATTCCCTTCATCATGAATTTTCCAATTTTTGTTGCATGAGCATGTAGTTTTCTTGCAGGATCAAGTAGCACAACAAAGGAGGACTTCATCATCACCCTTAGCTTCATTTCTCACCCAACATCAGCCTTCTTTCCATCAAATCGCCATCAGTCTTGTTTTTAATATTTTTCACCTTCACACCGTGAGCAACCCTAGAAGTGCAAGACAAGCCTCCCAAGAGGTTCTGATCTTGTCCAAGGGGTTGGCCACCCTCCTTTTATCCACCATTTTTGGTCTCGGATTTCCCTCAAACTGTTTCTCGTAGGAATTCAAGACTTTCCTGTAGCACTAAAGTAAACCTGTACCAGCACCAGTGGGCCTCTCCTTAAGCCCAGAAACCATCATCCACCTCATCCATACCTACCAAAACCATCCGGACACCTTCATCCCTCCACCCATGAGTTCAATACCTTCCTAAACCACCTTAGCGATTTCTCCTCCTTGCTGCAAAACAATGCATTTACAATCATAATTAGGTCATGATTAGATGCATGACTAAAAGCATGATAGTTAAAACATGAAGTAGATAGAGTGTGTTTAGTCGTTTGGCCCAGAAATGTGTGATTAGGTTAGTCTTCTTTCTGAAATTTCAATTCAACAATTTACTTCATGAAAGATGCCTAATTTGCTTCCATTTATTTCCATAGCTTAATTTGTAGATTTCTTCCACTGCATAGTAGATAGATGTACTTTCTTGTTGTAGAATAGTTCTTTGATTTTTTATAGAGTAATGTATTTGAATCACTTGTATCCCTAGGTATAAATTTGGAAGTGTGACATACTTCATTCAGAAACCATAGAAATAACACCCTTTCATAGGACTCAGAAGAGGATGCCATGAGTAGAATGCATCTACTATGTATATAGAACTACCACCTCCAAGTTTGTATGAACCCTGGGTTGATAAAGTAAATTAGAGTAGCCTCTAGGAGTTTCAACATTCTTGGTGAAATACCAGGGCTCACCAACTCTTTTTTTCAACAATGAACACAATGAAGAACCCTTCACCCACATCTATGAGTGGAAGAGGCGCTCCCCCTCCTCTGGATCTTTAGGCTCAATCTTCTGGATCTTGGTGGTGGAAATGGTAGCACTAGGCTCTGAATTAATAATATGCTTCCCTTTTTCATTCCCCTTGTTGGGTTCTTACTTAGAGTTAGAACATGCATATGATTCAGAAGCCTTTAGCTCGACCACTAGATACTTCTTGGCTCAATTCTCACTTGTATTGTGAGTGGGGCTCTTATGGAACTCCCGCCACTTTCCCGTGTCCTTATTTTTCTTCATGGTGTTTTTATTTGTTTGCAACTTTGGAAGGTTGTCCTGGGTCGCCACGCCTTGGATTTTTCCTTTGATCTGCGGTTTGGGGATGCCTTTCCCTTGTTTCATCCAAAGTCTTGCTTCTTATGTTTAAATGTCCGCTCGATCTTGGTAGCATATCGATAGGTGCCGTCAAGTGAGGATATGTCTAGGAAATCCATCTCATCCTAAATGTACTTGTGTAGATAGGCACAATACTTGAGCACCAAATGTCGCTCAAAATCCTTGATACCCAACTTCATGTGAAGGGTATGAAAAACAAATGTGAACTCTGGTATGTCTCGGTCCCTTCCTTGCCACAACGTGGTCCATTTTATGTGTTTATCTTCATAGCTCTTGATAGGGTAATAGTTCTCCTTGATAGCATCTTAGAAAGAATTCCAAGTGGGTGTGGCTAAAAATAGTGAGGACTCCATCTCATCCCTCTGCTCACAACAAGTTTCCCACCAATTCTTGACATGGGGGGCAGTTTTCAGGAGTAAAAAATTAATATTTTGTCGATTAAAAAAATCATGAACTGAAAAAATATCCTTCTAACAAATATAACCATTTATCTACGACATCCTCATCTATCTGGCCTTCAAATATGGGGATGTCAAAGTTGACTTGTACCTTAAAGGGAGTGGCACCTCCAGAGTGGCTCTCGGTGGAAAATGCATCGCCTGTGGGTAGCCACTAAAGGATCTTGGCGAAGTTGTCCATCATCACGTTCCTCTGTCGCTCAAGGGCTTCTTCAAGAAATATTTTGAAAGGATCTCCTACTCCCTCATTTTTCATTTTTCCCCCATGGGAGGTCGTTGAGGTTTGCGAGGTTGGTCTTGTGACAGTTCAACTAGTTCGACCCCTAATTCCTTATATCATGACCTCGTCGGGGACATGTAAAGAAAAATAGAGAAGGAGAAAACTGCTCTAATACCACTGATCTAGAATTATACAGAAATGAAAAAGAATACAGATAGAAACACAAATGCAGAGATGTAACAGAAATAAAACTTCATTTCATTAATGTCAAAGAACTGAAATACACTTACATACACAATGGAAATAAAATAGCTCAGGCGATGGAATCTTATCTATGAGAATAGATGTGGCGGATACATGCCTCTGAATTATGTTACAATGAGGCTTGAGGGACTATTTATGATTGAGAAACAATTTAAAACCATAAATATCCAAAAACCTAACCCTTGGAGATGAAGCGCCAAAACTGTGGGCCCCATTGGGGTAAATTTCTACATCAACTTCTCGGGGTCGTAACTTTGGCATACGATCTCTGTTTTACGCTTACGATACCTCGTTAGAAAGATATATCTAGCGAATACAACTTTCAACTCAAAATGTCATTCAAATATTTGAAATTTTCCCATTTTCCAAAAAAAAACATCGTTTAGAGCCTCAAAACAACTCCATAAGTTCAAGACCCAAAAAAATGCCAAAATAGTAAATTGTGCTACAATTAAGGAAATTTAAAAACTGAAAGAAACAATGGTATTTTTCTAAGTGGAATAAGTGGGTGACCACGAATATACACATGGATTATTCCTCCCCTCTTAGGAACTAATGTCCCCCATAGCATTGAGTGCCTCTATGATATGGGAAAACGTCTGCTAAAGTTGGTCCCTGTTGAACCACTTGCCTTGGTGCAAGAGTTAGCCAACTTTGACAGCCCAATGTAGTTGGATCTTCTACTGGCGAGTGTTCTTGATCTGCGTGTCCTTGGTCCAATCAATTGTGGATTGTTCCATGCAGTATGGGTTTAACTCTATTGGGATGAGTTTTTCTACAATGTCTGATGAGTCCAATAATTGTGGAAAGGATGGCCGAAGGCGGTCCAAATTGAACACTAGGTGCAAGCCAAGGAAAGGTGGAATGTTGATCTTGAAGGCATTGTCCCCTACAACCTTGGTGATGGTGTATGGCCCATATCAAAGCAAGCAAATCTTTCGGTGGGGCCCAACGAGGCTCTCCTTCTACAAATGTAACCAAACTTTGTCGCCCACCTGGAACTTGTGTGGCACCCAATGTTGATCATGTCATTGCTTGTACTTAACATTGATTTTGTTTAATATGTCATGGAGCAGTTGGAGAATGTGTTGAAGGCACTCAATGAAGTTGTTGGCCATGTCAGCTTGATACTGGACATGAGCCAAATCTTCCTGAGTAGCTACAAATGGTATGGCCACATCAATGAGACATAGTGGCTAGAATACCAATCCAACTTGAAAGGGGATATGGCCAGTTGAGCTATGGAGATATTTTTTGTAGCTATGATAGACATACGGGAGGCTTTCATCCCATGTTCGTGGATGATTCAAGTTGTACATGCACATAATGTGTACGAACATCCTGTTGATGACCTCTATTTGGCCATAATTTTGGGGGTGTAGAGTCGAGGACTTAGTGAGTTTGGTATCCAGCATCGACCAAAGAATTGACCAAAATTTACTCAAGAAATCGTTTCCCCGATCTGAGATAATGGATTGGGGGATCCCAAAGTGTACCCATGCTCGTTCAAAGAAGATATTAGCAGTGGATTCTATTGTGATACTCTTCTTGCAAGCCCACACTCATTCAAATAAGATATTAGCAATGGCTTATATTATGATACTCTTCTTGTAGGCTGCTAGAATGGCCATCCATGGAGATGGATTCCCAAAGCCGAATAGGAGTAGGAAAAGGAGTATATATCCTTTGCTTCTTGATGGTATATTTGGAAATGGCACAAGAACTGCAGGATTTGATGTACTTCCCAACATATCGTCAAATATTAGGCCAATAAAAATACTTATGCAACACTTCCACTTTTTCTCTATTCTAAAATTCCCAACAACCCAACTGTAGTGCACGTCCCAAATCATCTTGGCATGCTCACTTAAAGGAACACAAGGGTGTCCCAAGTGGTGAAACATTACACCCTCGAGGTGAAAATTTGGAACTTTCTTGCCTTCCAGAAGCATCTAGTGTTGAGAAAAATACTGAGAGGGGGGGGGGTGAATCAGTATTTACTGCATATTCAAAACTTTCACTTTTTCTTGCTTCTAAAACGCATACGCTACTTTCCTGAACCAGACTTGCGTATATACGCGGATACCCTTTACTAAACTTGCGTATACCCATATATCTATTTAGGTCATTAATTCTTCACTTAAATCATTCCTTCATTTATTCATCAGATATTCAATAAGTAGTAAACATGTGCAGTAAGAACAGAATAAATCATCACACATAGCATCACACATGAACACCAGGATTTTTAGGTGGAAACCCAAGTCGGGAGAAAACCACCGCTGCAGTTGCTCAGCCTTCAATATTTTATTATAGAGAAAACATCTTACAACATATGTGCTGGTGCAGACTCCTACCAGCACGCAGGCACCCACCTGCGCTCGTTTACCAGCCTCTCCAGGAAGGGAGCTCCAACCCCCTGACTCGTTTACCAGCCTCTCCTGGAAGGGAGCTACGACCCCCTGCTCTCGTTTACCAGCCTCACCTGGAAGGGAGCTACGACCCCCTGACTGAAGGCTACAACCCTCAGCACCACCTTGGACCACGTTTCATCAATTTTCACACTGGATCCAATAACTTCAATAGAACAACACTTGCAGGCCACAATTCATCATATTTTCATACTGGACCCTCTCCAATCTTTTAAGCTCAACCATACACCCAAACTGATACAGACAACTCAGCACTGTAGAATACAGATAGCAGAAATACAACAGAATAGATCAGACATTTCTTACCACAGTCTTCAGCAAACCCTAGTTTGAATACGCGCTTTCCTTTCACTGATGTCGCGTGTATACGCGCTTCCGTCCACACAAACCAGCGTATACTTCAGTACAAATTTCATTGCGCATACGTGATTTCTCTTCAGCGAAGCCGCGTGTATACGCTCTTCTTCTGCGGCAAAATAGCGTATAGATCTTCAACCATTACAGAGTTGCATACCTCTTCAGATCAGACATTCAGTTCAGATTCAACCCTTTTACTTCAGACAGATGTTCGCCTCAATTCAGATCTAAGTCTTCCATAAGCAGATCTAGTAGATACAAGTGCATTTCAGATCTAGATCCCCTTCTTCATCATAGGTGCATCATACTTTCAGATTTATCTTCAAGTGTAACCCTTTCCATTCAGATCTACTTCAGAGAGAAGTATTCATTCAAGCTCAGACATCTTGCACCCACCCTCATATTGTGCACAATGAATTTCTTCTCCTTTTATATGATTATCCTTTTTCAATACCATGAGCCCCTTTTTTCAATACCATGGACCAAAACAATACCATAAGCCCAAAACTACCTGGACGGGGTCAATTAGGCGGATCATTACCCAATACAATGGGTCAATACCATGGTGGTTACCCTTGGTTTTGCACTTTTTTGAGCGCTTTAGCCCATACGCGACTTGGCACGTTCTTTTCCGCGTGCATACGCGACTTCCCCTAGGCCAATCCGCGTATACCAAGAAACATACTCTTTTTCATCATAGAATTAGCACTTTCTGAATTCCTTTCTTCATTGCCTTCTGTTCACACTGTAGATACATCATATTTTCTTTATCAAGGACATATTCTATCAAGCACAACTTCATCAAGTAATTTGTCATCATCTTCATCAAGTGGGTTGCCTTTCAAGGACAACACTTAGCATCATATTGTCAACAAACATCATATCACATCAGATTTACATCATTTACTAAGTCCATCAAGTCAAGCATAACTTCATTAGGTGAATTGCCATCAAGGACAACACATGTCAATAGTCAGATGTCTTCATCTTCATTCAGTGGGTTGCCATCAAGGACAACATCCTGCATCATATTTCCAACAATCTCCCCCTTTGGACTTGATGGCAACCATGATGGTGTTTGGTTACCACAACAGATAGATACCATGTTACTCTCCCAAAAATTTGACATCATTATCTTATCTTTATTCAAACACCATGTCACTCTCCCCCTTTGACATCAAGGGCAAAGGGCGGATCAAAAACCAACACTCTCCCCCTGTTCTCCTCATGTGGAAGAAACATTCTGCAGATCTGATATGTGCTGAAGTGGCCAAGCTCCCCCTGAGTTCATGCTGAATCTTCAAACATATTTGTCAATGAAGTACATGACTCTATGAACGTCCTATCACCAAAGAATCATACTTACATCAATTATCCATCCAAGTGGATTTACATATGAGACTCAACTACCCAACCAAGTGGGTTTACAAATTTGACTCAGCTACCCAACCAAGTGGGTTTACAAAATTTGACTCAGCTACCCAACCAAGTGGGTTTACAAAATTGGCAAGTCCTTACATGACTGAATATTTACAATTTTACAACATGAGTCTCAACAAGACCTTTTCAACAAATTACAAAGATGACCATTTAAGACCAACACCAGAAAGTCCTCAAGAAAGAGAACATATTTCAGAACCATCATAATGCCAACAATGCATTATATTCAGCAAAGCCAATGCTCCCCCTGAATCAGAGCATCCAAGCATCCTTTCCAAAGGACTAAGGCTCCCCCTTAGTTTGTGCATCCTGAAAACTTCCACCAACAAATCATCAAGGCATCTTCATCAAAACATTAGAAACAGAATTATGAGAACTGGAACACCACCAGAGATACCAAACAGTATCAGAGATACCAAACAGTACTGCAGCTATGCTGAAGAGAGCTGAACCAAGCAAAAATTGTCAGCAATCATGCATACGCGGTTTTCTGTGCATTAACTCGCGTACATACGCGACTGTGTTTTAGGAAACCTGCGTATCCCAAGACATCTTCTAAATTTTAACCAGATCTGATTCTTTGTAAGGCAAAGACAATGTTCAGCTTCTTTCTGAGACATTTTCATGCTTCCCTGGACTGCAGATGGATAGAACAGTGTAGTTGTGTTTTCAAGCGTCATCCAACGGTTGTGGCATAAGCACATTAGTAACCAAGCCTTCAGATTATTTGTAGCATCAATACAATCTTTCCAAGAGAGATTATCATAGCATCTTCACATCAGAGTCAAGCAATCATCCATGTGGTCCAATATCACCATGATCTTCAAGATTTAACATGAAGTAACATATGAAGGCAAAAGATCTCAACCATAGTAACAACGACATCTAAGTCATCCATGTGTGAGCACACAAAGATACTTATCATCAACCAGAGCTCAAAATCTCATCATAATAACCAATGTACCAAGTCATTATCATTTGAGTATCACAAAAACCAAAGAACAAGCAGTCATATTGCCAACAATGCAATCATTAGTAGTCAACCTGCTGCTCCCCCTAAACCAGTGCTCTTCCTTAAACTTGTGCAATCTGAAACACCTTCAACAGCAAGTCATCAGCAACAATCTCTTCATGATCTGTCCTCATATCTGAAATATAAGACTTTCATAACGAACACTCTTCATTCAACAAGCAAATAGGACTCATCCATAAACTTCAACATAAGATATCAAGTATCATATCATCATCATATAGAACTGATAAATTAAGCTGATACAGAGTCAACACTATAGTTATTATCAGTCAGACTGATGCTCCCCCTGGACCTCTGCTCCAGATTCTTCAGTTATCTGATAAATTTTCTTATCATCAATGAATACGCGGCTGTGTCAGCTAGAACTCGCGTGTATACGCGACTTTGTTTCATAGAACCCGCGTATAGAAAGTGAAATATAGAAAATTTCACACCTTCATCTCCTCCTGCAAATTTTACCTTCTGTTTCTGTCTTTTCTTCACACCAGATGCACAGTCAGAAATACATAAAACCAAAATAATCAAATCAACCAAGAGAGTCATCATGCATTGCTCCCCCTGTGACGATACATTACTAAATCTCCTAATGTATCCCACATCATTCCTGCAGTCAATAAGAAAGGTCAGCTTCAGAGGCGAATGACTGCAGTAGGGTCATAATTCCCTACGTTTCTGATCGGTTCTCCTTCTTCTTCCAGATTTGTTTGAACTTTCTATTTGTGTGCTGGAAGTTATCCTCTTTCCCAGATATGCTCATCCTGCATTCTTTTTCTACATTTCCATACTTGTTACAAGCATAACATCTCATGTGGCCAGAGAAATAAACATAAGAATCACAATGAGTATTTCTATTCTTCTTCTTTTTACAATCAGCTGCTTTATGTCCATACATGTTACATGAGAAACAATATCCCCTGAAGAAATTAGAGTACCTTTTTGAGTAGAATCTGTTTGTTTGAGGCTGAAAAGATCTGCTCCTGCAATTTGCTGCAACATGCCCATAATTATGACATTTGAAACATTCAACATTATTGAATGATTTCCTTTGAGATTTCTTCATTGTTGGTTGACCTTTTGTCTCTTTCAATTCTTCAGGTTTTGCATTGACTTCCTTAGAATCTTTAGCACTTCCTTGTGAACTAGATTCTCCTTTAACAGTTTCATGAAAACCAAGACCAAGTTTGATAGCAGGAGACCTTTGATTACTCAGAATATTGTCCAGAATATTAGTACTATCATGAAATCTCAAAAGTTTAACCTTTTCTTCTAATTTACCTTTGAGAATATTTACCTCAACCTCCAAGGCTTGACATTGCTTTGTCATGCTTTCTTCTCTTCTTCTTCCATCTTCAACTTGATCCTTCAGATTTAGAATCTCTTCTTTCAACCAATCTTCATTTCCTTCACATGTTTGTTGCAGCTCTTCATTCTTCTTATTTGATTTTTCCAGATCTTCTTTGAGAGAGATAATTTCTGCTTCAAGGCCTTCCTTTTCAAAGGATTGTAGAGGTTCCTCATTCTCCTTACTTGATGCTTCTAGCTCTGCTTGCAGAAAGATGATAGCAACTTCAAGTCCTTCATTCTTCTTGCTTGATTTTTCAAGATTTGCTTCTAGATCTTTAATTCGATTGGATGCATAAGTATGAAACCTTTGATACTTGTCCATCTGTTCATTCAGCATTTCTATTTGATCTTTCATTTGTGAGATCATCTCTTTGTAGATAGTTTCTTGCTTATTGTATGAAATTTGTAGTTCTTCTTCTTTAATCTTGAGAGCTTCTTCTAGATCCACAACTTTACTTTCACTATTGTTTGCACAAAGAAGAGTATTACAAGTGGCCTTCTCCTTTTTCTTCTTTGCCATGAGTGCTTGTAGATCTTCGTCAGAATCTGTTTCATCTTCTTCAATTTTTTCTATACATGATTTATGAGGTATCTCCTTTCCTTGAGTAACATTCTTCTTTTGCTTCTTAGCCATGAGCACTTTCAGATCTTGGTCAGAATCTTCTTCATCTTCACTGGACACTTCATCATCATCTTCTTTTGCATAATAACTCTTTCTTTTTTCAAATTGTTTCCCTTTACCATGCTTTTCTCTATAAGGACATTTAGCAGCATAATGACCAACTTTTCCACACTCAAAACATTTGAAGGGAAGCTTACCTTTGAATCTTCCAGTACCTAGTTGGAGCTTTCTCACGAAATTCGCTTCTTCTTCATCGGATATATAGCTGGATTCTTTGACAACTCCCTTTTCCTTTCCTTTTGTAGATGCCTTAAAAGCAGCTTCTCTTACTTGAGAAGGGCCTCCTTGTCTCATTTCAAAAGCAGTCAGAGTACCATGTAATTGAACAATAGTAAGTGTTTGCAAATCTTGCCTTTCTTCAATAGCTGAAACTTTAGAGTCAAATTTTGAATTCAAAGATCTTAAGACCTTTTCCACCAGAGTAGTATCAGTTATAGTTTCACCCAAATTTCTCATCCGATTTACAATATCATCCAGACGAAGAAAGAAACTGGCAACACTCTCATCACTATGCATCTTCAAATTTTCATATTCAATTCTAAGAGATTGGAGTTTTGCACTTTTTACCTTTGTGTCTCCTTCATAGCTTAGAATGATTTTGTCCCATATGTCTTTTGCTGAATGTAGCTGCATCACTTTAGCAAATTCTGATTCAGACATGCTTCCCAATAAGACATTCACTGCTTTGGCATTGATTTCATACTTCTTTCTTTCAGCTGCATCAGTAGGAATATTTGCCGAGTATTGATAACCTTCTTCCACGATTGCCCATACATCTGCACCAAGACTTTGCAGATATGCTTTTGTTCGTACCTTCCAGAATATCAGATTGCTTCCATTGAATAGAGGTGGCTTTATAGACATTACTCCTTCTTGACTTCCCATTGCGACGGATCTCCTTTAAGCGATCAAGCTTCTGCACAAGGACCTGCTCTGAAACCAATTGTTGAGAAAAATACTGAGAGGGGGGGGGGTGAATCAGTATTTACTGCATATTCAAAACTTTCACTTTTTCTTGTTTCTAAAACGCATACGCTACTTTCCTGAACAAGACTTGCGTATATACGCGGATACCCTTTACGAAACTCGCGTATACACAGATATCTATTTATGTCATTAATTCTTCACTTAAATCATTCCTTCATTTATTCATCAGATATTCAATAAGCAATAAACATGTGCAGTAAGAACAGAATAAATCATCACACAAAGCATCACACATGAACACCAGGATTTTTAGGTGGAAACCCAAGTCGGGAGAAAACCACCGCTGCAGTTGCTCAGCCCTCAATATTTTATTATAGAGAAAACATCTTACAACATATGTGCTGGTGCAGACTCCTACCAGCACGCAGGCACCCACCTGCGCTCGTTTACCAGCCTCTCCTGGAAGGGAGCTCCAACCCCCTGACTCGTTTACCAGCCTCTCCTGGAAGGGAGCCACGACCCCCCGATCTCGTTTACCAGCCTCACCTGGAAGGGAGCTGCAACCCCCTGACTGAAGGCTACAACCTTCAGCACCACCTTGGACCACGTTTCATCAATTTTCACACTGGATCCAACCACTTCAATAGAACACAACTTGCAGGCCAAAATTCATCATATTTCCATACCGAACCCTTTCCATACTTTTAAGCTCAACCATACATCATCAGCAGATACATATCAACACAGATCAGATATCAGAAAAACAGCAGAACAGATCAGATATTTCATACCCCTTGCTTCAGCAAACCCTAGTTTGCATACGCTCTTTTACTTCACTGATTTCGCGTATATACGCGCTTCCGTCCACACAAACCGTCGTATACCTCAGTGTATATTTTATTGCGCATACGCGCTTTCTCTTCGCTGAAGCCGCGTGTATACGCGCTTCTTCTGCGGCAAAGTAGCGTATAGATCTTCAACCATTACAGAGCAGCATACTTCTTCAGATCAGACATTCAGTTCAGATTCAACCCTTGTACTTCAGACAGATGTTCGCCTCAATTCAGATCCAAGTCTTCCATAAGCAGATCTAGTAGATACAAGTGCATTTCAGATCTAGATCCCCTTCTTCATCATAGGTGCATCATACTTTCAGATTTATCTTCAAGTGTAACCCTTTCCATTCAGATCTACTTCAGAGAGAAGTATTCATTCAAGCTCAGACTTCTTGCACCCACACTCATGAATTGCACAATGAATTTCTTCTCCTTATATAGGTTCATCTTTTTTCAATACCATGAGCCCCTTTTTCAATACCATGGACCAAAACAATACCATAAGCCCAAAACTACCTGGACGGGGTCAATAAGGCGGATCATTACCCAATACAATGGGTCAATACCATGGTGATTACCCTTGGTTTTGCACTTTTTTGAGCGCTTTAGCCCATACGCTACTTGGAACGTTCTTTTCCGCATGCATACGCGACTTTCCCTAGACCAGTCCGCGTATACCAAGAAACATACTCTTTTTCATCATAGAATTAGCACATGCTGAATTCCTTTCTTCATTGCCTTCTGTACACACTGTAGATACATTATATTTGGTTCATCAAACCGTATTCTATCAAGCACAACTTCATCAAGTAAGTTGCCATCATCTTTATCAAGTGGGTTGCCTTTTAGGGACAACACTCAACATCATAATATCAATAAGCATCATATCACATCAGATTTACATCATTTACCAAGCCCATCAAGTCAGGAATAACATTATCAGGAGGATTGCCATCAAGGACAACACATGTCAATAGTCGCATGTCTTCATCTTCATTTAGTGGGTTGCCATCAAGGACAACATCCTGCATCATATTTCCAACATCTAGTATGTGTTGTCAAACTCTGGATCGCTCTTGTAAATATGAAGTCACCCTGAAGTCTCGTTTCCACAAGAGTCGAGTATAGTGGTCATCGCAATAACCGACGGTTGGCTGAGGCAATTTGCAACATTATTAGTGCTACCCTTCTTGTACTTAATATTCAAATGGAATTGTTATAGGTATGTGGAAAAATTTTTATGGCGATTGTTCTGCAACTTTACTTCTGTTTGTATGAACTGCAGGGGTTGGTTGTTTGTGTAGATGACCATTTCCTTCCCTGAAATGAAATTCTTCCATTATTGGTAAGCCTATACAATGGAATACATCTCCTTGTCATAGGTGTGATAAATTTCAGACTGTGTCTGAAAGTGTTTCGCTGTGATATGCCACTGGATGCCCCTGGTGAGTAAGAACTGCACAAATAGCATAATCATAGGCATCTATCTCAATATCAAATGGTTATTGTAGGTCTGGTAATGTGAGCACTAGTGCAGAGCAGAGGTGATGATTCAACTTGGAAAATTCCTCTGGTTAGGAATCAGACCAAAAGAATTTTTCTTTCACTCTACCCTTAGTGACTTCACTCAAGGGCTAGGTGATATGAGAGAACCCCAACATGAACCTGTGGTAGAAATTGGCAAGACCCAGAGAGTTGCAGAGCTCTATTAGTGTGGATGGGATTATCCAATCCTAAATAACATGTATCTTGTTTGGGTCCACATGCACACCCCACTGATCAATGATCTACCTTATGTATTGAACCTTGGTTATACCAAAAGTTTATCTATCCAAATTGGCGCACAATTTGTGTTGTCGCAAGGTTTAGAGAACTTGTCGAATATGGTGGATATGTCCTCCCCAACTCTAGATGAAGATCAAGAAGTCATCCAAATACACTACCATGAATGAGTTAGTGAATGGTGGTAAGATGTCTTCCATCAGCCTCATGAATATTTTGGGGGAATTCGTCAACCTGAAAGGCATGACCAGCCATTCAAAAAGGCCCTTCTTGGATTTGAAGGTTGTATTCCACACATCAGAGGGTTTTATAGGTACTTGGTGATAACCAGACTTCAAGTCAACCTTGCTGAAATATTACCCCACCTCATGCTAGTCTAGAAGGTCATTGATCCATGGAATCAAATATCTATTCTGAATAATGATCTTATTCAGTGCCCAATATTCAATATAGAGTCTCTAGGAATCGTCCTTATTTTGTACCAACACGATCAGGCTCCCATAGGGTGATGAGATTGTCCTGATATTCCCTTTCTACAACAGAACTTGAATATACCTCTTGATTTCATCGTTCCAAAACAGAGCATCGGTAGATCGGTCAATTGGGTAGTGACCCGCCCAGGGTAAAATCTATGGAGTGCTTGACCTGACAGTGTAGGGATACCCTTGTTGGTGAGGTGAAGATATCCCTGTACTCCACCATGACCTTATCCATATTTTGTTGTCATGTGGAGGAGCCCTATCTAGAGGCTGTGGCCAGAATATTCTTCTTTCCCTGAGAGCGAATCATAAGGAAAAACAATTTCCCTGTATGGGGAAATATCTTGTTACATTACTTCATAGTGATCAAAGAGATGCTGGTAGGAGGTGCTACCTATGGTATCATGTACAACTTATTGAACAAAGTAATAATAACAGTGTGAGGCCTAAACAAGTATACAACATGTCACTTCCACAAGTATGGTTAACCTAATAATACATCACAAAATTAAAGAGGAGCAACATCACACAGTACCTCATTCGTGAAGGGCTTGATTTTGTAGGGAAGGTGCATTGTTGGCTGACACGAAGATCTCGTCATTGGTGAAGCCACCCGAAGGTGTATGACTGTGGGTGTTGTGTGGTCGGTAGGCCCAACCGCTTCATGACCTCAACTAAGATATTATTTTGACTCTTGTTGTCGACAATGAACTGCAGAGGAGAACCCTTCAACCACATTTGTGAGTGGAAGAGGGGCTTCGACTCCTCTGGATCTTCGAGCTCCATTTTCTGGATCTTGGTGGTGATAATGATGGCACTGGGCTCTACGTCAATAATTCTCTTCCCTTTTTCATTCCACTTGTTGTTTTTTGACTCATAGTTGGAACATGCATCTGATTCGAGATCCTTTAGCTCAACCAATAGAGACTTCTTGGCTCGAAACTCACTCATATTGTGAGTGGGGCTCTTATGGAAGTCACATCACTTTCCCATGTCCTTCTTTGTCTTCGTGGTGTTGTTCTTTTCTTGTGACTTTCACGAGTTTCCTTGGATCGCCCCTCCTTGGCTTTTTCCTTTGTTCTACAATTTTGGGGTTCCTTTCCCTTACTTTGGATTAGTATATCGAAAGCCTCGCTTCTTCTGTTCAAATTTTTTCTCGATCTTGGGAGCATATCGATAAGCAACATCGAGCGAGGATATGTCAAGGAACACCATATCATCCTTTATTTACTTTTGTAGAAAACCAAGGTACTTGAGCACCAAATTCAGCTCAGAATCCTTGATACCCAACTTTGTGCGAATGGTATGAAAAAAATTGTGAACTCTTGTATGTCTTGGTTCCTTCCCTGCTGCAACATGGTCCACTTGATGTATTTGTCTTCATAGCTTCTGACAGGGTAATACTTCTCCTTGATGGTGTCTCAGAAATCATTCCAAGTGGGTGTGGCTAAAACTAGTGTGGTTTCCCTGTTGTCCCTTTGCTCACAAAAGGTTTCCCACCAGTACTTGACGTAGGGAGTAACTTTGAGGAGTGAAAAATTAATCTTTTCCCGATTGGAAAAATCATGAACCGAAAAACATCCTTCTAACAGATTTAACCATTTACCTACAACATCCACATCTATTTGGACTTCAAATATTGGGATGTCAAAGTTGGCTTGTACCTTAAAGGGAGTGGCACATCCAAAGTGGATGTCAGATGAAGATGCATCGCCTGTGGGTAGTCATTGAAGGATCTAGGAAAATTTTTCCATCATCGTGTTCCTTTTTTGCTTGAGGGATTCTTCGAGAAATATTCTGAAATGATATCCTACTACCTCGTCTTTATTTTCTTCCCCCATGGGAGGTAATTTGGTTTTTCGAGGTTGGTATTGCAAAGGTTCAACCTGTTCGAGCCCTAACTCCTTATATCCTCACCTCGTTGAAGACATGCAAAGAAAAAAAGAGAAAGAGTAGACCACTCTGATACCACTAATCTAGACTTATATAAGAACACAATATAATACATCTGGAAACATAAGCGCATATATGCAACAAAAATAAACCTTCATTTCATTAATGTCAAAGAACTAAAATATGCTTACATATAGAATGGAAATAAACTAGCTCGAGCGAAGGGTAAATTGGTACATCAACTTCCCGAGTCGTAACTTTGGAATACAATCTATGTTTGATGTGCATGATACCTCGTTAGAAATGTATATCTAAGGAAATCATTTAGGGTCTCAAAACGGCTCCAAAAGTTGAGGACCCGATAAAATGCCAAAGATAGTAAACTATTCTACAAGTAAGCAAACAGAAATAACTGAAAGAAACAATTGTGGGGGTCCAAGTGGAATAGGAGGGTGGCCACCAATATCAACCTAGATCAGTCCCCCCCCCCCCTCCCTCCCCCTTAGAAAGCACTAATCCCTATTGTGTTGAGTGCCTTCATGAGATGGGGAAAATTTTGTTGAACTTGGTCCCTTGTGATCCACTTTCCTTGGTGCAGGAGTTTTCCAACTTTGACAACCCGATACCATTGGATATTCTGCTAGAGAGTTTTCTTGATCTACATGTCCATGATATGATCAGTTCCGGTATGTTCCATGCATTATGGATTTAACTCTATTAGGGTAATTTTTTTGCAATGTTTGATGTGTCCGGTAATGGTGTAAAGTATGGCGGAAGGCAGTCCACATTGAACACTATGTGTGTTAACTCCCCATAATTTGCTAGATTGATTGAGATAAAAATGGACAGGGGTAACATCAAACCGGAATTTGGAATCCAAGGACCTAGCCTTCCTGGATTCAGAGAGGGCTCTCTCTATTAGGTGAAAATATGAAACTTGTTTGCTTTTTAAGGTTAGTTTTAGGCTAATTATGAAGTATTGGGTTTGTTGATTGTTTTTGGTTGGGTATGATGATTAGATAGACAATATAGAAACAAGGAAAACTTCAAGTCATTGGGAAATGGAGTATAACAAGGTCATGATAGGTTCATTAATGGATTAGGGATTATTGCAGGGAAAATCTAGCTTGGTTGGTGGATCTTTGAGGTTTGAAGGATCATGAGATGGACATTAATTTTGAGAAACAAAGTTTGACAAAGAGCAATAAAGAATTCTCTATCATATACTTAAACAAATGGATTTGGAAGAATCATAAGCATAGAGAGAAAATCAAAGGTAGAGCAAACCCTAAACTCTTTGATTCAGACTTAAAGAAGATAATTATTCAAGACAAACATTCAAATGAAATACAGAAAGGCAAGAAACTTATTTAACTTTCAGTGATTTCATCATCAAAGACAAAAAAACATTTAAGATGCACAAATAACTATAATCATAGAAGGAGAGGAACCTTGAACATCCAAGATTATAGCTATGAAGGTCCTTTAAAACAATTAGTTAAGTAAATGCAAAGAGCAGGATTGAAACAAACTTCTTTGACAAACCTAAGTAATGATGCTTTAAATAGATGACTTCAAGAATAGTGTTATTAGTGGGAACAAGAAGTAGGGCTAGCCATAAATCATGATGGATACCATCTATTTTAAACCATTCAAGAAATAAACAAGCTTAGGAGATCCTTAGAGAGCAAAGAAGGATTCTCTAACATGTCCTAGCAGAAGAAAACATTAAGGCAGTGAAGAACAAACAGACCTAAGGTGCCATTAGAAAACATTTCTTAGTCTAAATTCTCTGTCCTAATACTACATAGAAAGATGGAAACACAATGATAAACTAGAAAACATAAACAAAAAGAAACACTTCACCACAAACCAAACTCATGGATCCTACAATCAGTCCTCCTCCATCAACAAACAAACCAGGGCATTCATAAACTCCAAGACATCAAGTTCTTTTCAAATTCCAAGGGACTATGTATTACTTCAAAATCAGTCATCAAAATCCAACCCAATACATAAGAACTTCATGCTCTATTTATGGAGCAAGTGAGGAGGTGAAAACCATAAGAGGCTTCCAAAAACCCTAATTTTGTCATAAATGTCACTTATGTGCTTAATGACCATGCAAGGCCCAAGACACATAATAGATAAGATAATAAATGGAAAATATCATAACATAAATCCTCAATCAAATCTGGAGTGATTTTCCCAAGAAAATATTAAAAAACTATTTTTCCATAAATTTGTGTCTTTTGTTGACTTTTGGCAAAAAGACAATTTGTTTGCGGAGCGCTACTTTTGCAAAAAATAGGTTATTTTGCAACCAAGTTTTGGGCCACTTCCCGATGTTGGATTTGGCTCCGTGATGGCTCGTTGGAAAGCCTGAAGAGTATAATTTTCAAATATACCTTTTTTTCCTCAATATGACCTCTTAAAGTGGCCCAAAAAGTGGAAAAATCCAAGGCTTCTAGGAGCGTAGCACCTGTTCAGAAAAGAGGGCAGAAAGGTGAAAAATTGAGTGTTTTTTACCCTTTTGGGGGACCAAAACAACTCCAATTGAGCTGAAATTTGGTGAGCATAATCCTCTCATGATGGGGAATCCAAAAATGTAAGTTTCTCCCTCTGAAAATTCCCTAGGAAAAAGCGCAACAACGGGGGTGTTGTGTTCCTAGGCTCAAAATTTTGCAAAAAATAAAAACCTGTTCAATTTTCCTCAAATTTGGTATGTAGGTGCCTAAAGGGTCCTTGGAGACCTGTAGTGAAGCTTGAGCCAAAATACCAAGCCTAGCTTGGTATTTTTCATCATTTGGCACACTATGTTTACTATCAAATTCAGCCTTTGTACCACTACTTGCATTTGCTGTAGGGTCACTATCATAGGCACTTTCATTGGTTCCTTCATCTTTGCTATGCCTACTGTCTTTTCCTTTAGAATTTGTGACTTCATTATCATTGTTTTGTTCATGAGCACTATCATGATCTTCTTCCTCACCATAGCTATCATTTTCTGCCTCAGTATGTGTGCCTATGCCCACACTGATTAGCCCACTGTTTTCTTTGTTTTTCCTATGGTCTTCATTTTCTAACTCAGCCTCTGTTTCATAGCTTGCACTATCTTCATTTTTTCTATGTTCACTACCCCTTTTATCATTGTCATTAGACTCATTGTTTTCTCCCTCACCTTGAATGTTTTGTTCCTTAAAGTCTTCTTCTGTTTCTTTGTTGCTATCTCCATCTTCATCTTCACTTGGCTCACTGTTTTGGTCTCCTTGTTCACCCTTTGACTCACTGCTTTCATCTTCCTCCTCTTCACTGTCCTTTGTGTCTTTAGTGTCATATTCATTTTCTTCACTTTCATTTTCTTCCTCTTCATCACTTGTTTCTTCATCTTCATCATTCTCTTAGCGACCTTATCCTCTTAGAAAACAAAGCGTAGATGATGAAAGTCAAAAATACCTTTTTAAAATTTCTTCATAGCACAAAAAATGGCTTTTTCAAAGCTTGTGGGTGAGTCGGGTGGTGCTAAACATCTTTTGCGCAGTGCTGCACGCTTGTGGTAGGAGCACAACACGCCGGGAAGTTCTGAACGCAAAGTCGGGCGTTGGTTTGACAATAGTGGCAGGAGTGCAGCGTAGGTCAGCAGAAGTGTGGAGCCTGGGCGTTGGTCGTGCAGCCTGGGCGTTGGTCGTGCACCTCATGCAGGGCTACATGCCGGGTAGGGTTGCACGCTCATGAAAAAAGCGCAGCACAAATATGTGTTTTGAGCGCTCGGGCGGTCGTTCAAAAAAAAACAATGGCAAGAGCGCAGCACAGCCTCTGTGTTGCACACTGTCGTTTCGGGCCCTCCCTATGCACGTCAGGCCAAATCGTCGAAGACCAGCATGATCCTATAGGTGCACAACACACAGTGTTAAAATTAACTAGAGGAGTCTACAGGAGCACAATTCTACAGGAGTGCATCACAAGCTTTTTTCTGCCCGAACCTCTGTTAGGATTTTTTGAACTTTCCAGGAGCGCAGCGCAGAAAATGGCCTTTTGCAGCGGGAATTTGGAGGCCTTCCTGGTGTCGAAATTGGGGCCGTGATAGCTTGTTGGAAATCTGGCTGCGTCTAATTTCCAAAACTTCTTTTTTGTTTCCATTTGGTGTCCATTTACCTATCCAGAAACTGATTCTCCCAACACTGGTCAAAAAGTGTTGAATGTTGGTGCAGAAATGTAGAGTGCTGGTGCAGATAACTTTTGGAGGCCTTCCACAACTCCACATTGAGCTCATGATATCTCATTGGAAATATGGTTGATTCTAATTTCTAAAATGTATTTTTTTTTCCATTTGGTGTCCATTTACCTATCCAAAAACGGATTCTCCCAACACTGGCCACAAAGTGTTGAATGCTGGTGCAGAAATGCAAAGTGTTGGGGCAGACAACTTGCGGAGGCCTTCCACAACTCCAAATTGAGATCATGATAGATCATTTCAAATCTCTTCAAGTCTAGTTTTCATTTGACTCATTAAGCAAGTCAGTTGGATAATCCAGCTGTGAGAAAACCTAATTTTCCGAAGGTCACTCTAGTAGTGCAGAAATTCTCTCGTGACACCTGTATTTTTGGTATTTCTCCCAAACCATGATACCTGTGTAAAACATGAATTAGTTTTTTCTTCTTGGGAATATTATGGACAAAAAAATCTCTCACTTTTGTCAATTTCATCTCTGTTTGGTTAAAAACATAGTTTGAAGCACAACTGGCCCTGGGTGTGACACATGGCTTGTCTCTTGGAATGAATTCTTGTAAAATGATGGAGGCATGATGTTTATGAGCTGGTATGGAATTATGATTACTGACATGATCTATCAAATGAATCCTTTTCTCTTGTGCCTCCTTTTTATATCAAACCCTAGCTTAGTTGGAAGAGGAAATTAGGGTTTGGTGTGGGGATTTAGGACTGCCTTGCAGAGGGAGTGGAATGAAGGGGTTAAGGGTTGTCTAAATTCTTGGGGAAATTTTGGGGGATAGGGATAGATGTTAGGGAGTAGGGGAAAGTGGAATTTCAATAATTGAGAGAGGGTAAGGGGTCCAAAAGGACAAAACACAGGCCTAGTCTTAAAAGGTGTCAAAATATGACCATAGACTAGGTTTTTTTAGAAAAATGATGAATTTGAGGGATAGGAGTGATGGAAAATGTTTGTGAAGGTATATTAAGGATAGGAGGAGGTGTAAGAATAGCAGGATACAAGCCTTGTTGATTTCTAACCATGGAGGTCTTGAAACCAAGAAAAATTCCCTTAAAAACCCTAAATGGACAATGGAGGAGTTAGGCAAAACAAAATAGAGGGCTGAGGCCAAAGGTGACACAAAAAATACAAACTGAATGATATGAGCCTATGATGGGTCTTCTGGGATGGGTGAGCAGAGCATTGACATGATGGAATGATGAAATAGTGAAAAAAATTATCTTAAAGATAATGAAGGTAGCGATATTTCTAGAACTCACAATGTTCATGAACTTTTTTTCTAGAAATCCAGAACCAATACTTAGTGATCTTCAGATAGTGAAAATTATGGATGACTAACAGTGGCTCCACTTGGGGAGGGTAGCTCCTTTTCAGGAGGTGTCCAGAACTTTCAGATCTGTTGTTTTATGAAGACTAGTGCCTCATCCATTGGGCATATTTTTACCTCTTTCACTTGCTGATGCTTGCTTGAAGTTGTGATCTCAATAATCTGAAATACATGATTAGCTCAACTTCATTTCTACCTACCCAGCCTACTTGCCTAGCATTTTCTTCTTCCTCGGGTGCACTTGGACTAGAAATCCCTTGACATTTTCTTCTTTTGAAAGCAAAACAAACTATCTACTTCTACTCTTATCACTTCCAAGAGTTCAAATTAGGCTAGTGAACTCTTTTTATTCTCTACCTAGACTATTTTACTATCAAGCTTAAGCAGAATGACAGACTTCATTCTCTAATCTATTGATAAGAAATTTAAAGCATGAATTGAACTAGGATTAGACAATCTGATTCATCATGAGTCGTGGCATCAAGACAAACTGCACACAAAATTTATTTTTATAAGCAAAACAAAACTAGAAGGCATGAGGGCCATGTTTCATCATTTGCTAATCATCCCTATACTTCTCTTTGGTTCAGATTTAAGCATGTGGAACCAACATCTTTCATCTCTAGTCTATTTTCTTTTGACAAGTCAAGCTTAAATGATTTGACCAACATTCTCTCACTAACTTATCAACAATAAATTGGAAACATGTTCAACCATGATTAGGCTAGATGATTGAACAAGACATTCTTTTTTGCATCAGTAGTGGCATTTGGGCTTGCACACTTTCAGTATTGCTATTTTTTTTTTTGGGTATGGGGTTGTACCTTCTTTTCAAATCTACCCTATTTTTATTCTTTCTATGTTTTTGAGTTTTTTTCTCTCTTTTTTCAAACCAATCTAAATTTAAAATATGCTCAAAGGCTGAGCTTATTTACATTCCTATATATCCTAATCTAAACTATACATGATGTACATTCAGCTGGTGAACTCTCTTTTCCAATACAAACAGTCAAGCAAATGATTCCATGAGGGATCTTGGTTTAGCTCCTTGAGTATGTGGGACAAACAAAAGGGCCACTCCCATCTTACTTTATTTTGAACAGTGGTGCCTAAAATTCTCTTTAAACCTTGCATCAAACTTCTCTTAACATATTTCACTCCCTCTTCAAATGTCTTTAACAAATCAGCAAAGGGATCTTGAAACAATACCTGAATGTGAAGATTTGGAAAATAAGCTTGATCTAGGCCTGCTTCTTCATCCACTTGGCTGAGCTTAAGACTCCTTTGGGAAAGAAACCCCTTCTCTTCCTCATGATCATCTGCACTGTCAAACTCATCATATATTTCCATGTTGTCCTCTAGCAAACCTGATTGAAAAGACCTATAGCTGTTCTCTTTCTCTTGTGAAGGCTAGACATAGGGTTGAATGTGTTCTTTGTTGTTAAAATCAATACCCAAATATTTCTAACTTCTGATTTCATTAAGGTTGTATTTGATGAACTGAAAGGAAGCACAACAAAGAGGTAAAGATCCTTCCCTTTCTCCCAAAATTTCTGCACTTTCTTCTTCACTGTCATAGCTGAGTGGTATTTCTTGATCACTATTTTTGAGCTGTTGAAAATGACTGTCTTTGTCCCAAAAACTAATCACTGATTGTTCGGTAGTGTTGGCTTGAGTTTGGAGAACATAATCATCATCATATTGATCATATTTCGGCAGCTTATTCATAGGAGGAAAGTCATCCATTATGCACACTTGATCAGCAGATTTTTCCACCGTATGAAAAGGAGAGTGATCATGGCCAATAGCTTCTCCTTTAGAATTCTAAAATGACTCGAAGCACAAGGGTAGGGACTCAAGAGGTGCTGGATCATCTTCCATTTATGGTTTTGTAATCCAAAAAGTCATACCAAGATGATTTTAGGGGAGAACTTCTAGATTTGAAAAATGTTTGTATTATCCATTTCCTCCCTTACTAATTCTTTAGAGTATTCTACCTCGTTTCTATTTTCAAATTTCTTGTAATACTCTCTTAATAGTGAAGCACAATATGTAGGAAGGCATATAGTACTTACTTGACAACTTTTTGCATCTTCCTCTTTGAAACCTAGGTCATCCAGTATGTTTTGATAGCTATCTTTGCATTGAAATGACTGATTTGGTTCTTCCCAATAAAATGGTACTGGCTGCTTTGAATAATCAGCACCAACCTCAACCTTTTATTGTTCCTCTTTCCTACCAAGCATATGCATCATTTTTCTAATTGTATCTGTCAACATCTCTAGATTTACCTCTAAAGATATAAGTCTCTCTTGATCTGCTTTATCTTTCTCTATTACTCGTAGCTTTGCCTCCCTGTTTAGTATGTTTTCTTCCACATCAACTACTATCTTTTTAATTTCCTCCAGGGTTGAAGGATCTCTTTCGCTTATCTGGAAAACCATATTTGGGTCAATAGTACTTGGGTAGTGCAAGAGAGCCCACCCTGAAGGTGGGTTTATCTTAGCAGGTATTGCATTGTATACCTTATTTAACCTGGCTGAAAAGTCTTGTACTGTCTCCCCTGGTTGTATTTTTAAATTCTTGTATTCCTCTATGATGAGAACTTCATTTCCCATGATCACCCACCTATCTAGGAAGACTTGAGTGAATTCATGAAAATTGATAATGCTTGTAGCTGGAAGGTCCTTAAACCAACTCTTAATTTTTCCTTGTAATGATAAGGCAAACATTCTAATACGCACATCATCTTCTTCTATTTCAAAAAGGTCAAGTAAATTCTCAATATTTTGAATGTGTTCTTCAACGATGACTTTTGAGCTTTCTCCATCAAATCTGGGTAATTTATTTGCAATATTTGTAGGGAGGGCTTGGAAGATAGGAGGTAAAATCATAGGCATGTATCTTTCTGGGACCTTTGTGGATATAGGTAGTGTAAAAAGATATTTATGACTATTTGAGGTTTCAGCAAGAGCAAGAAAGGTAGCAAGAGGCTCATGTTTCACTAGGTCTTCCACAGGTGAATCTGGGGTAAGCACAGGTGTATAAGTCTGCTCATGGTCTGAAATTTGAGGCTTAGCTTTTCGAGGCTTGAGATGTTTCCAATGATCAATGTAGATCTTATGAGTGTATTCTTGATCAGGTTTAAAGTAGGATAGAACATAGTTATAGATAAAAACAGTAATTTATTGAATCCAACTTAGGCCTGAGTTCTCTTTCTTTCTAGGATGATTGTTCATGTTTCAGGTTCTTCCTCCAGTGGAGTCTTTAGGTCTACTGAGAGTTGTGGAGTCACTAGGTGGATGATTTCAAATATTTTAAGATAGGATGCTGTCCACCATCAGCAACTAAATACCAATCTGAATATTTTTGTGGGTTTTCTGAGGTCTTAAGGATGTCTAAGATGTAATTTACTCAGAGGTCCCACTGTGATCTCCATTATGTTAGTTTGGCGATGAGGTGGAAAATTCACTGGATTTTCTAAGTCAAACTTGGGGTATAAAGAGTCTTAAGAGGTGTTCAGGCAACTATATACTCAGAAGTCCCACCATGATCGCCATTGTGTTAGTGTGGCGATGAGGTGGCAGATTCACTGGATTTTCTAAGTCAAACTAAGGGTCTAAAGAGTCTTAAGAGGAATTCAAGCAACTATGTACTCAAAAGTCCCACCGTGATCACCATTATGTTAGCTCCCCGTAATTTTCTAGATTGATTGAGATACAAATGGATAGGGGTAACAACAAACCAGACTTTGGAATCCAAGGACCTAGCCTTCCTAGATTCAGAGAGGGCTCTCTCTATTAGGTGCAAAGATGAAACTTATTTACGTTTTAAGGTTATTTTTAGGCTAGTTATGAAGTATTGGGTTTTTTTATTGTTTTTGGTTGGGTATGATGATTAGATAGACTAGATAGAAACAAGGAAAACTTCAAGTCATTGGGAAATGGAGTCTAACAAGGTCATAATAGGTTCATTAATGAATTAGGGAGTATTGTAGGGAAAATATAGCTTGGTTGGTGGATCTTTGAGGTTTGAAAGATCATGAGATGGACATTAATTTTGAGAAATAAAGTTTGAAAAAAAGCAGTAAAGAATTCTCTATCATATACTTAAACAAAGGGATTTGGAAGAATTATAAGCATAGAGAGAAAATCAAAGGTATAGAAAACCCTAAACTCTTTGATTTAGACTTAAAGCAGATAATTATCCAATACAAACATTCAAATGAAATACAAAAAGGCAAGAAACTTATTTAACTTTCAGTGATTTCCTCATCAAAGGCAGAAAACATTTAAGATGCACAAATAACTATAATCATAGAAGGAGAGGAACCTTGAACATCCAATATTATAGCTATGAAGGTCCTTTAAAACAATTAGTTAATTAAATGCAAAGAGCAAGATTGAAACAAACTTCTTTGACAAACCTAAGTAATGATGCTTTAAATAGATGACTTCAAGAATAGTGTTCTTAGTGGCAACAAGAAGTAGGTATAGCCATAAATCATGCTGGATACCATCTGTTTTAAACCATTCAAGAAATAAACAAGCTTAGGAGATCCTTAGAGAGAAAATAAGGATTCTCTAACATGTCCTAGCAGAAGAAAACATTAAGGTAGTGAAGAACAAACAGACCTAAGGTGCCATTAGAAAAAATTTCTTAGTCTAAATTCTTTGTCCTACTGAAACATAGAAATATATAAACACAATGATAACCTAGAAAACATAAACAAAAAGAAACACTTCACCACCAACCAGACTCATGGATCCTGCAACCAATCCTCCTCCATCAACAAACAAACCAGGGCATTCATAAACTCCAAGACATCAGGTTCTTTTAAAATTCCAAGGGACTATGTATTACTTCATAATCAGTCATCAAAATCCAACCCAATACATAAGAGCCTCATGCTCTATTTATGGAGCAAGTGAGGAGGTGAAAACCATAAGAGGCTTCCAGAAACCCTAATTCTGTCATAAATGTCATTTATTTGCTTAATGACCATGCAAGGCCCAAGACACATAATAGATAAGCTAATAAATGAAAAATATCATAAAATAAATCCTCAATCAAATCTGGAGTGATTTTCCCAAGAAAATATTAAAAAAATATTTTGCCATAAATTTGTGTCTTTTGTTGACTTTTGGCAAAAAGACAGTTTGTTTGTGGAGTGCTACTTTTGCAAAAAATAGGTTGTTTTGCAACCAAGTTTTGGGCCACTTCTCGATGTCGGATTTGGCTCCGTGATGGCTTGTTGGAAAGCCTGAAGAGTATAATTTTAAAATATACATTTTTTTCCTCAATATGACCTTTGAAATTTTCCCAAAAAGTGGAAAACGACAAGGCTTCTAGGAGCGCGACACTTGTTCAGAAAAGAAGGCAGAAAGGTAAAAAATTGAGTGTTTTTTACCCTTTTGGGGGATCAAAACAACTCCAATTGAGATGAAATTTTGTGAGCATACTCCCCTCATGATGGGGAATCCAAAAATGTAAGCTGATCCCTCAGAAAATTCCCTAGGAAAAAGTGCAGCACCGGGGGTGTTGCGTTCCTAGGCTCAAAATTTTGCAAAAAACAAAAACTTGTTCAATTTTCCTCAAATTTGGTATGTAGGTGCCTCAAGGGTCCTTGGAGAGCTGTAGTGAAGCTTGAGCCAAAATACCAAGCCTAGCTTGGTATTTTTCATCATTTGGCACACTTTGTTTACTGTCAAATTCAGCCTTTGTACCACAGCTTGCATTTGTTGTAGGGTCACTGTCATAGGCACTTTCATTGGTTCCATCATATTTTCTATGCCTATTGTCTTTGCCTTTAGAATTTGTGACTTCATTATCACTGTTTTTTTCATGAGCACTGTCATGATCTTCTTCCTCACCATAGCTATCATTTTCTGCCTCATTATGTGTGTCTATGCCCACACTGATTAGCCCACTGTTTTCTTTGTTTTGCCTATGGTATTTATTTTCTAACTCAGCCTTTGTTTCATAGCTTGCACTATATTCATATTTGCTATGTTCACAGCCCATTTTATCACTGTCATTAGACTCATTGTTTTCTCCCTCACCTTGAATGTTTTGTTCCTTAAAGTCTTCTTATGTTTCTTGGCTGCTATCTCCATCTTCATCTTCACTTGGTTCACTATTTTGGTCTCCTTGTTCACCCTTTCATTCACTACTTTCATCTGCCTCCTCTTCACTGTCCTTTGTATCTTTAGTGTCATCTTCAATTTTCTTCACTTTCATTTTCTTCCTCCTCATCACTTGTTTCTTCATCTTCATCATTCTCTTAGCGACCTTATCCTCTTAGAAAACCAAGCATAGATGATGAAAGTCGAAAATACCTTTTTAAAATTTCTTCATAGCGGAAAAAATGGTTTTTTCAAAGCTTGTGGGTGAGTCAGGTGGTGTTGAACATATTTTTGTGTAGCGTTGCACGCCTTTCATAGGAGCGCAGCACGTTGGGCAGTCCTGAATGCAAATTCGGGCGTTGGTTTGACAATAGTGGCAGGAGCGCCGCGTAGGTCAGTGGAAGTGTGGAGCCTGTGGCAGAAGCACAACGTAGGTCGGTGGCCCAGGCGTTGGTCGTGCACCCCATGCAGGGCTACATTCCAGGTATTTTTGCATGCCCGTGACAAAATCGTAGCACAAATATGTGTTTCGGGCGATCATTCAAAAAAAAAAAAACAATGGCAAGAGCGCAACACAGCCTCCGGGTTACACACTATCGTTTCGGGCCCTCCCTCTACACGCCAGGCCAAACCATCGAAGCACAGCGTGATCTTATAGGCACGCAAAACATAGTGTTAAAATTCACTGGAGGAGGCTACAGGAGCACAGCACACTTCTACAGGAGCGCAGCACAAGCATTTTTCTCCCCGAACCTCTGTTAGGATTTTTTTAACTTTCTAGGAGCGCAGCACAGAAAAAGGCCTTTTTGAAGTGGGCATTTGGAGGCCTTCCCGATGTTGGAATTGGGCCCGTGATATCTCGTTTGAAATCTGGTTGAGTCTAATTTCCAAGAATTCTTTTTTGTTTCCATTTGGTGTCCATTTACCTGTCCAAAAACGGATTCTCCCAACACTAGTCAAAAAGTGCTGAATGTTGGTGTAGAAATGCAGAGTGCTGGTGCAAACAACTTTTGGAGGCCTTCCATAACTAAAAATTGAGCTCATGATAGCTCATTGGAAATATGGTTGAGTATAATTTCTAAAAATATGTTTTTTTTTCCATTTGGTGTCCATTTACCTGTCCAAAACCTGATTCTCCCAACACTGGTCAAAAAGTGTTGAATGCTGGTGCAGAAATGCAGAGTGCTTGTGCAGAAAAATTTTGGAGGCCTTACACAACTAAAAATTGATCTCAGGATAGCTCACTGGAAATCTCTTCAAGTATAATTTTCATTTTACTCATCACGAAAGTAATTTTGATACTCCAGCTGTGAGAAAACTGGATTTTCCCAAGGTCACTCCAGCAGTGCAGAAATTCTCCTGTGACACTTGTAGTTTTGAAATTTCTCCAAAAACATGATACATGTGTAAAAAAGGAAGGAATTTTTTCTTCATGGGCCTATGATGGACAAAAACCTCTCTCAATTTTTTCAATTGCATCTCTGTTTGGTCAGAAACACAGTTTGAAGCAAAACTGGCCCTGGGCGTGACACATGGCTTGTCTCTTGGAATGAATTCTTGTAAAATGATGGAGGCATGATTTTTATGAGCTGGTATGGAATTATTCTTGCTTACATGATCTATAAAATTAATCCTTTTCTCTTGTGCCTACTTTTTATGTCAAACCCTAGCTTAGTTGGAAGAGGAAATTAGGGTTTGGTGTGGGGATTTAGGACTACCTTGTAGAGGGATAGGAATGAAGGTGTTAAGGGTTGTCTAAATTATTGGGGAAATTTTGGGGGATAGGGATAGATGTTAGGGAGTAAGGGAAAGTTTAATTTTAATAATTTAGTGAGGGGAAGGGGTCCAAAAGGAAAAAACACAGGCCTAGTCTTAAAAAGTGTCAAAATGTGGCCATAGACTAGGTTTTTTTAGAAAAATGATGAATTTGAGGGATAGGAGTGATGGGAAATGTTTGTGAAGGTATATTAAGGATAGGAGGAGGTGTAAGAATAGTAGGATACAAGCTATATTTATTTTTAACCATGGAGGTCATGAAACCAAGAAAAATTCCCTTAAAAATGGACAATGGATGAGTTAGGCAAAACAAAATAGAGGGTTGAGGCCAAAGGTGATACAACAAAGAAAAACTCAATGATATGAACCTATGATGGGTCTTCTGGGATGGGTGAGTGGGGCATTGACATGATGGAATGATGAAATAGTGAAAAAAATTATCTTAAGGATAATGAAGGTAGCGAGATTTCTAGAACTCACAATGTTCATGAACTTTGTTTCTAGAAATCCAGAATCGATACTTAGTCATCTTCAGATAGTGAAAATTATGGATGATTAACAGGGTGTAGGCCAAGGAACAGTGGAATGCTGAGATCAAAGGAATTTTCCCCTGTAGCTTTGGTGATGGTGTATGGCCCATATCGGATTGGGTGAAGCTTGTAATGGGGTCCAGTGAAGCACTCCTTCTACAAATTTAACCAAACATTGTTGCTGACCTAGAACTTGTGTGGCACCCGATGTTGATCATGTGGTTGTTAGCCCTGTCAATGGGACATAGTGGATAGAACTGAAATCCCACCTAAAAGGGGCTGTTGAGATATGGATAACTATGTTGTATTTGTGTTGGACATAGGGGAGGCTTTCATCCTATGTGTGAGGATGCTTCAATTTTTACATGTGCAGAATGTGTAGGATTATATTATTGATGACCTCTATTTGGCCATCGGTTTGGGGGTGGAAAATCATGAACTTAGTGAGTTTGGTACCCAAAATCAACTAGAGGCTTGACCAAAATGTACTTAGGAACCTTCTTTCTCAATATGATATAATGGACTGGGGTACCCCAAAGTTTACCCACACTCATTCAAAGAAGAGATTAGCAATGGATTCTGTTGTGATACTCTTCTTACATGCCATCGAAATGGCCATCATAGAGAATCTATCTACGACCACAAAAACACAATCATTTCCATGCTTAGTAGAAGGAATGCCTGGCACGTAATCCATGGATATGGATTCCCAAGGCCGACTAGGATTAGGCAAAAGAGTATGTAGGCCTTGCTTCTTGATGGTCAGTTTGGCAATGGCACGGGAAGTGTAGGATCTAATGTACTTCCCAACATCTTGTAGAAGGTTCAGCCAATAAAAGAACTTCTGTAGCACTAACATTGTTTTCTCTACTCCAAAAATTTCAGTGACTCGACTGTAGTGCACCTCCTAAATCACCTTGGCACACTTGCTTGAAGGGAAACAGAGGTGTCCTAGGTGGCATAACAATGCACCATGGAGGTGAAAACTTGGAACCTGCTTGCCTTCTAGGAGCGTATGGTATGTGTTTTCAAACTCTGGATAGCTCTTGTAAAGATGCGGCCACCTCCAAGTCTCCTTGCCACAAGAGTCGAGTACAGTGGCCAGTACGATGACCGATAGTCAACTGAGACAATGTGCAACATTATTAGTGTTGTCATTCTTGTACTTAATATTCAAATAGAATTTTTGTAGGTATGTGGACCATTTATTATGGAAATTGTTCTGCAACTTTCCTTGTATCTGTATGAACTGCAGGGCCCGGTGGTCTGTGTGGATGACCTTTTCCTTCTCAAAAATTTAATGCTTCCATTGTTGACAGGTCTTCACAATGGAATAAATATCCTTGTCATAGGTGGGATACTTTCGGATTGTGTCTAAATGTGTCTCACTATGATATGCCACTGGATTCCCCTGCTGAGTAAGAACTACACCAATAGCATAGTTTGAGGCATCTGTCTCAATCTAAAATGGTTGTTGCAAGTCTGGTAATGTGATAGCTGGTGCAGAGCAAAGGTGATGCTTCAACTCAAAAAATGACTCTTGTTGGGATTTAGACCAAAATAATTTTTCTTTCGCTTCGCCCTTGGTGACTTGACTCAAAGGCCAGGTAATATGAGAGAACCCAAACACAAACGTGTGGTAGAATTTGGCAAGACCTAGAAAGTTACAGAGGTCTGTTAGAGTGTTTGGGGCTAGCCAATCCCGAATAACTTGTATCTTGGTTGGGTCCACATGCACACCCCACTCATCCATGATGTACTCAGGGTATTGAACCTAGATTGTACCAAAAGTGCATTTCTCCAAATTGTTGCACAATTTTTGTTGTCACGGGGTTTGGAGGACCTATCTAAGATGGTGGAAGTGCTCTTCCCAACCCTAGTTGAAGATCAAGATGTTTTCCAAATACACTACAACGAATGGGTTGGTGAAGGGCCACAAGATGTAGGCCATCAACCTCATGAAGGTTGTGGAGGCATTCGTCACCCCGAAAGGCATGACCAGCCATTCAAAATTCCTTCCTTGGATTTGAAGGCATTATTCCACACATTAGAGGGTTTGATAGGTACCTGGTGATAACCAGACTTCAATTCAAACTTGCTGAAATATTTCCCCCCCTTAAGTTGGTCCATAAGGTCATCGATCCGTGGAATCGGATACCTATTATTTACAATGATCTTATTCAGTGCTTGATAGTCAATACAGAGTCTCCAGGTCCTATCCTTCTTCTGTACCAACACGATCGGGCTCCCACGGGGTGATGATCTTGGCCTGATGTGCCTTTTCTACAAAAACTTCTGAATTTTCCTCTTAACTTCATCATTCTTTAGAAGAGAGCATCAGTATATCGATCCATTGGGTAGTGAAGAGAGCATCAGTTAGATCGATGGAGTGCTTGAACTAAAAGTGTAGGGTCACCCCTGTGGGAGAGGTGAATATATCCCTATACTCCTCCACGACCTTGTACATGTGTTGTCATGCGGAGGAGCCCTATCTGGAGATAGTGGCCATAATATTATAATTTACCTGAGGAAAAATAGTAAGGAAAAAAATTTCCTAGTCTAGGAAATGTTCTTACTACATTTCTTCACAGTGATCAAAGAGATGTTGGTAAATGGTGCTACCTTCAGAATCGTGTAAAACTTTTTTCCAAAAGTAATAATAACAGTGTGAGGCCTAGACTCAGACACAACATGTCGCTTCCACAATTATGGTTGGCCTAATAATACATTACAAACTTCAAGAGGATCAAAATCACATAGTACCTCATCCATGAAGGGCTTAGTGTTGTAGGGAAGGCATCACTATTGGCTGACGCAGATATCTAGTCCTTGGTGAAGCCACCCAATGGTGTACAGTTTTGGGTGTTGTGTGGTCTGTATTCCCAACTACTTTATGACCTCTGCTAAAATGATATTCTTTTGATTCCCACTATAAAAAATAAACTACAGTGGAGAACCCTTCACCCAAATCTTTGAGTGAAGGAGGTGCTCCCCCTCCTCTAGATATTTAAGCTGAATCTTCTGAATCTTGGTGGTGGAAATGGTGGCACTCGGCTCCACGTCAATAATATTCTTCCCTTTTTCATTCCCCTTGTCGGGTTTTGCCTCATAGTCAGAACATGCATCCAATTCGGAAGCCTTCAGCTCGGCCACCAGAGACTGCTTGGCTCGACACTTACTTGTATTGTGAGTGGGGCTCTTATGGAACTTACACCACTTTCTCATGTCTTTATTTGTCTTCTTGGTGTTATTATTTTCTTGTGACTTTGGCGATTTTTCCTTGGCCTTTACACCTTGGCTCTCTCCTTTTTTTTTTTTCAGTTTGGGGGCTCCTTTCCCTTGCTTTAGATTAGTAGATCCAAAGTCTTGCTTATTCTGTTTAAATTTCTGCTTGATCTTGACAACATATCAATAAGCGGAACCAAACGAGGATATGTCCAGGAACTCCATCTCATCCTAGATGTGCTTTTGTACACAATCACGGTACTTGAGCTCCAAATACCGCTCAAAATCCTTGATACCCAACTTCGTGCTAAGGGTATGAAAAAAATTTGTGAACTCCGGTACATCTTAGTCCCTTCCTTGTCGCCTTGTGGTCCACCTTATGTATTTATATTCATATCTCCCAACAGGGTAATACTGCTCCTTTATGACATCTTAGAAAGAATTCCAAGTGGGCGCGAATGAAAATTATGAGGGTTCCCTATCGTCCCTCTGCTAAGAATAGGTTTCCCACCAATCCTTGACGTTGGGGGAAACTTTGATGAGTTAAAAAGTAATATTTTCCCAATTGTAAAAATCATGAACCGAAAAATATCCTTCTAACAGATTTAACCATTTATATACGACATCTATATCTATCTGACGTTCAAATATGGAGATGTCAAATTTGAATTGTACCTTAAAGGGAGTGGATGCCAGATGAAGATGCATTGCTTGTGGGTAGCCGCCGAAGGATCTGGGCGAAGTTGTCCATCATTGCATTCCTTTGTCACTCGAGGGCTTCTTCGAGCAATATTTTGAAAGGATCTCCTACTCCCTCATCTTTGTGAGGCTGGTCTTGCAAAGGTTCCACCAGTTCGAGCCCTAACTCCTTATATCCTGACCTCATTGGGGATATGCAAAGAAAAAAAGAGAAAGAGTAGACCACTCTAATACCACTGATCCATACTTATACACGAATCTAACATAATTCACCTAAAAACATAAATGTATATATGCAACAGAAATAAAACTTCATTTCATTAATGTCAAAGAACTCAAATATTCTTACATATAGAATGGGAATAAACTAGCTCGCGCGATGGTAGCTTATCTCTGAGAATATATGTGGTGGATAAATGCTTCTGAACTATGTTACAATGAGGCTCGTGAGACTATTTATGATTGAGAAACAATGGAAAAACCTAAACATCCAAAAACTTAACCATAGGAGATAAAGGATCAAAATTGTGGGCCCTATTGGGGTAAATTTGTACATCAACTTCTTGGTGTCGTAACTTTGGCATACTATCTATATTTGACGCACATAATACCTCATTAGAAATATATATCATAGGACTACAACTTTCAACTACAAATGTGATTCAAAGACTCACGTTTGCATATTTTCCAAAAAAACACCATTTAGGGCCTCATAACGGCTCCAGAAGTTGACCCCAAAAAATGCCAAAATAATAAACTGTGCTACAATTAAGGAAACTAAAAAACTGAAAGAAACAATGGTGGGGGTCCGAGTAGAATAGGCAGATGGGCAAAAATATTTGACTAGATCATGCTATATTATACTTGGAATCTTGGAGACCATCATCCTTATCGATGACCCTCCTCACATCTGTTAACGGTTTTCATGATTGATTGTTAATTAGATGAATTATCACATGTTCGACATCAACTCATTTATCCACATGTGCCTAATTATGATATTTCGTTATGGTGATGAAGACATTGGGATGAGGCTTACATCACTCAGCCTTGTTTCCTCTCCCAAGTTGCGTATTTTTTTTCTGGAGACAACTTATCTTAGTCTGACTACAATGCAACATAGTTCCACATTGTACTTACTGGTGCACATGATCTCTCATCTTCTACATGGATCCACAATGTATTTTTCTAACTACTAAGCATGGGAATGTCTGACTCAGGAAATTATTTATATATGACATATGTATGATGTTGTTTGCAAATCCCCTTCTATTTTGACACTATGATTAATCTCTCTCTCCTTGGTTGTTTTATAAATATTTTCTTCCATCACCTTCTTCTCTGACCTCACACTTTAGGGGGCATATGTTATCCATGAAAATACCTCCTCAACAACTTAGAGGAGATTACTATGCTTTTGGTCGAAATACATGCCTTTACACCCCTTTTGCTACCCTATTTAAGATTATAATGCATTGTGTGTACTCCACAAGTGAATTATAGTGTGGTTCTTGTATATGTAAAAAAAATTATCCTATTCTATAACATTGTATCTCTTCATCAAATCCTAACTTAAGTCACGAGAAAAAAACCCGAGTTAAACTCACAATGACACTCTTGTATATTTGAGGAAAATATCATATGGTGGAATGTGATCACTTTATCCTCACCTACAATTTTTTTTAAGTAAATAAAGTGCTTAAAAGTGGATAAAAGCATTAAATCATGAGGAAGCTTTTTCCTAAACAAACAAAGCATACATAAGCGGGAAAAATCCACAAATCATTAAAGTAGGAGGAAACATCACCCACCTATACCTTTTTTCCCAAATTGAACTAAGGAAGATTTTGGTAATATTCATAGCCTCCACTTGCCTATATATTGGAGGCTTGGCCATTGAGAAAGGGATCAAAGTTCAATGAATTGTTATGTTGTAAATATATTCCTTGAGAGAGAGAATTTTTGGAGCTAGGAGTTGGAGGAGGTGCAACTTTTATTAGTTGTAATATTCCTCCCATTTAATAATATACATTGATTGTCCTTTCTTCCAAACTGTTGTTCATGATATTTTCTATTATGTCTAACTAATTGTTGTTTGGAAGCTTGACTTAATGGTTTATTCAGTAAATATTGTTGTACATTTACTATGGTTTGACTGATGATATTATTATGTTGTGAAGGTTTTCTTTTTATGTACAAGATCAACTATTGGAGCTAGCTAGGAGCGATTCCTAGCTACTAACCACTCCAAAATATCAGCATCTGAGGACTCACGGGTTCACCTTCCACTCATCTTGTTAATCTCTGCTTTACTACTTGCACTATTGAAAGAGTCAATACTTATAACAATCCTTCCCTTCCCATGTTTTCCCTAGGTTTCCGAGATAACTTCAAAGGGTTTCTTGTTTTTCCAACCAAGCATAAATCCCTATAACATGCCAAAAAGGAAAAAGTTAAAGGAGAAGAGGTGAAGTCATAACACAAGTTATGCAAGCCGATAATTCTTCTGTTGCTAGAGAAAATGTGAATATCCGTCAACAAGAATAGGGAGAAAATTTGATGTTTCATATAGTACTTCTCAAGCCTAGGAAAAATATAGTGGAAAAACTAGAACAAATAAGGAAAGTTTTCAAAACTAAATGTAAGGTCGAAGGAAAGTGTTGTAAATTGGTTATAGATGGTGGAAGTAAAAATAATTTAGTGTCCACTAAAGTTATGGAAAATTTAAAACTTCAAAATTTAGTCCATTCGAATAATTATAGAGTCTCGTTGTTACAAAAGGAACAACATGTGGTTGTGACTGAGCAATGCTTGTTGAATTTTCAAATTGGAAGCCTTCAAGAGTAAGTATTGTGTGACGTGGTTGACAAGGACACATGCGACATACTTATAGGAAGACCATGGTTTTTTGATAGAATTCATCACCACCATGGTTGATAAAATACATATGAGTTTAGAAAGGATGGAAAACAATACAAACCCACCCCAATGCTAGAAAATACAGTTGTAACAATAGAAAGATACAGAAGTACTAACACAAGTAACAACATGATCATGCTATGGTTCATCCAAGGAGTTTGTACTTGAGGAAAGAAAGGTGAAATTATGTTTATTAGTAATTCCAAAGGTGGTGTAAGAGGAAATGAAATTAGAAACCATCTCGACAGAAATTAAATCCTTATTAGATGAACTCAAGAAGATTATTGTTGACGAATTGCCGAAGGGACTACCTCCCATGAGAAGTATTTCTCAGCATATTAACTTTCCTGGATCGAGCTTACTAAATAAGGTACCTTACAGGATGACTCCAACAGAGAGTGCGGGAGTAAATAAGTAGGTACAAGATTTGCTTGATAGAGGATCGATAAGAGAAAGTGTGAGTCCATATGTTGTCCCAACAATATTAACTCCAAATAAGACAAGTGAGTGGAGAATGTGCATGAGTTCTTGATATATTAATAGGATAACCATCAAGTATCGATTTTCCTTTCCAAGGATGGAGGATATTATGGATTGTTTGAATGGGGTTGCATATTCACAAATATAGACTTGAAGAGTGGTTATCATCAAATATGGATTAGGGAAGGTGATGAGTGGAAGAATTTTTTCAAGATGAAGGATGGATTGTTTGAGTGGTTAGTTATGCCATTTCGGTTGACTAATTCCCCTAACACATTCATGAGGCCCATGAATGAGGCCTTGAAACCATTCTTGGGGAAATTTTTTGTAGTATGCTTAGATGACATTTTTATTTTCAAAAAAAACAAAGAGGAGAACTTGGAACATGTAAGGCAAGTGTTGCAATAATTGAAGGAGGAGAAGTTGTTGATTAACTTGAAGAAATGTACATTCTTGAAAAATGAGTGACTGTACTTGGGATTTGTGATTTTCAACGAAGGTTTGAAAATGGATTATGAAAAGGGGAAGAATATTTTGGATTGGCCAACACCTCAGTCTACTTTGGAGGTGACTACTTTGGAGGCGAGGAGCTTTCATGGATTGGCAAACTTATATTAGAAATTCATTAGGAATTTCAGCCAGATTTGTGCACCTCTTACTAATTGAATGAAAAGGAGAATTTGAAATGGGCAGTAATAGTGGGGAGGGATTTTTAGATATAAAAAGGAAGGTGAAAAAGAAACCTATTTTGGTGCTTCCAAACTTTAATAAAGTATTCCAATTTTAATATGATGCAAGTGGGACAATAATTAGAGCAATTTTGAGTCAAGAAGGAATACCGATGGAATTTTTCAGTGAGAACTTGAGTGAAGATAAGAAGAATTATTATGTATAATATTAGAAATATTATTCTATTGTGCATGCTTTGAAGAAGTGGAGACACCATTTGTTTCACAAGGAATTTGTATTGTTTATTGGTCATAAGTAATTAAAATATATCAATAGTCAAGGTAAGTTGAATCAAAGACATTCTAAATGGTCGGTTGAATTATTGAAAAGTTATATATTTGTTTTGAAGTGTATGTCTAGAAATTCGAATAAGGTTGTGGGTGCTTTGAGTAGGAGAGCATTATTACTCAATGCTTTGTCAATAGGAGTGGTAGGGTTGGAAAGCATGAAGAATTTTTATGTCAAATATGTTGATTTTATAGAAGCTTGGATAACTTGCAAGGCACCCTAGAGTGTGGACAAGACCATGTTCTTGGACTACCATATCCAGGAAGGATTTTTATTTGAAAATCAATAATTGTGCATTCCTTAAGGTTCAATCAAGTTGAATCTCATTAAGGAGGTACACGATGGAGGCCGAGGTGGAAATTTTGGCATGGATAGAACTGCTACGTTGGTAAATGAGGGGTATTTTTGGCCTAGCATCAACAAGGATGTGAGAAATTTTGTTGAGTGATGTTGAATTTTCCAACTAGCAATGGCCGAAAGTTAAAATACAAGGTTGTATATTCCATTGTTAGTACCAGAGAAGTGTTTGGAATATGTGGGCATGGACTTTTTATTGGGATTTCCAAGGAAAAAAAGGAAGCATGATTCAATGACGGTTGTTTTAGATAGGTTTTCGAAGATGACACATTTCATAACATGTAAGAGGACAAGTGATGCTACTGAAGTGGTTGTTTTATTCTTTAAGGAAGTAGTGAGATTTCATGGGTTGCTAAGGACCATTACTTTAAATAGAGACACAAGATTTCTGGGTCACTTTTGGAGGATTTTATGGAAGAATATGGGATCTAGACTATTATAAAATTCATCCTATCACCCATAGATAGATGGAAAACTGAAGTGGTGAATAGGAGTCCTGGAAATTTGCTAAGAAGATTGAGTGGTGAAAATCCCAACTAGGGGGATATGGTCTTGGCACAAGAAGAGTTTGCATACAATTATTCAGTGAGAAGATCAATTGGTAAGAGTCCATTTCAATTTTTTTATAGGTGGTCACCAAAGGGTGTTGTGGATCTGATATAGTTTCCATATTTGGAGGAAGGGGAGAGTGTTGATGTAAGTCATTTCACAGAAAACATGAAACTAATACACAAACAAGTGAAGAAAAGATTGTAGCAAAGTTATGATGTTGTGAGACCAGCTCCAGAAATAGAAGAAAAGAGATATCAATGCCTTATAAATAAGCCACTTCAAGGGGGAAACCTCCAATACATTACATGAATGAACAATTCTTGGATGATAAAAATTACAAAACCTCCTTTATATATATAGGAGTCCATGGGGCCCAGTGTAATCCTAGTGGGGCCAAAATGCAATCCTAGCCGACCTAACAATAATAATTTAAGGGCACAATAATAACAATATGGGGGTTACAGGGGTACAATAATAACAATAAGGGTATTACACTAACAACAACAAGGGACTATACTAGTAATATAGGGACCTAACATGCCCCTCTCCTTCAAAAAAGTGTTGTCCTCAATGCTTGAGTAGCTCTGGGTGCTTCTGTATAAAATTCTCATCCTCCCATGTAGAATCTTCAGTGGGTAAGTTCTTCCACTTGATGAGATACTCTGAAATTGATCGATTCCGTAACTGTCGAGTTCTTGTTTCCGTGACCGCTTCAGGTTCCAATATGATTTTTCCTTCCTCATCAAGTTCTGGCAATATTGTTTGAACTGGAAGATTTTCACCTATAACCTTTAAGCATGAAACATGGAAAACTGGATGTACTCGCGAAGAAGCAGGAAGCTCCAATTTGTATGCCATAGTACCAATCTTTTGCAACACCTTGTAAGGACCATAGTACTTTGGCGATAATTTGTTATCCTTCTTAGCTTGCTTGAGGGACATTTGTTTGTATGGTTGTAGCCGTAAAAATACCCAATCTCCTACATCAAAACTTCTCTCGCTACGATGTTGATCTGCCTGTTGTTTCATTCGATTTTGTGCCAAATTCGGGTTATCCTTTAAGAGTTGGAGAACTTCTTGCTGATGCTCGATGTGATCTTCCACTGCTTGAACCTTCGAATTTTCCCTTAAAGATAATGTGATGGATGGTGGATGATATCCATAAAGTGCCATAAATGGGGTCATTTTTGCTGCAGTATGGAAGGAAGTGTTATACCACCATTCAGCAAGAGGTAACCACTTGACCCATTGTGTTTGTTTGTCAGATACAAAACAACGAAGATATCCTTCCAAACATTTATTTACTATCTCAGTTTGACCATCAGATTGAGGATGATAAGATGAGCTATGAGCTAATTGAGTAGCCAAACAAGAAAATAACTCCGTCCAAAAATTTCCAGTAAAAATGGGATCTCTGTCGCTCACAATAACCCTTGGGCTTCCATGTAGCTTTTGAATTCTATCCATAAATGTAGTAGCAACTGTACTTGCTTTAAATGGATGAGATAAAGCACAAAAGTGTGCATACTTGGTAAGTCTATCAACTACCACCATGATGACACTCTTTCCTTCGGACTTAGGTAAACCTGTGATAAAATCCATTGAAATCTCCTCCCAACGTTGACTTGGAATGGATAAAGGTTGTAGAAGACCCGGGGTCTTAAGTGTCTCAACTTTATTCGCACGGAAAACCAAAATTCATATATTTTTGAATATCAGACCAAAATAAATAAAAAATTCTTCTTCTATGTGATAATTTTAAAATCACAGTGTCCTATAAAAATGTGAAATTAAAAAGGAGAGAAATATTTTGTTTTAGTTGGGAATTCTTACAAAGATATAAAGGAATATTTGTACCATAAGGAATAATTTTTGCAACTAAATGTATCATATGTAATAGGATCTTGCTGCAACTTTTGAATGAGTGTCCATACATCTTTGTCCTTCTTCCATTCATCTCTTGCTTCAGTTATCCAATCTGGTTGGATAATAGAAATGGCACAAAGCAATGCTTCCACCTCTTCGTTCTTTCTTGAGAGTGCATCTGCAACAACATTAAGCTTTCCTTTTTTGTAGATTATTTCAAAGTCATAACCCAACATCTTTGTGACCCATTTTTGCTGCTCTTTTGAAGATAGTCTTTGTTCCAAAAAGTGTTTAATACTATCATGATCAGTTTTTACCTTGAAGTGTTTTCCCATTAGGTAAGTTCACCATTTCTTTAGTGCATGCAATATTGCTAACATTTCCTTCTCATAAATAGGTTTCTGTAAATACTTTCCCTTGATTGGACAACTTTCAAAAGCAATGGGTCTTCCTTCCTGCATTAAAACTGCACCAATTCCATTTCCTGAGGCATCACATTCCACAATAAAGGTTTTTGTGAAGTCTGGCGTAGCTAAGACTGGTGCTAGGCACATTGCCTCTTTAAGATATTCAAAGGCCTTAGTTGCTTCAGGAGTCCATGAAAATGCATCTTTCTTCAATAATGTTGTTAGAGGTGCTGCTATTCTCCCATAATTCTTAACAAACTTGCGATAATACTCTGTTAACCCGAGAAATCCTCGCAACTTCTTTATGGTTGTGGGGACTTTCCATTCCTTAATGGCTTTAATTTTGTTAGGGTCTACTTTAACACCCTCGTGAGATACAATATGACCCAGATATTCCACCTCTTGTGCTCCAAAGAAACATTTGGATTTTTTTGCATATAATTGTTTCTCCTGCAATAGTTTGAGCACCCTGTCAACATGTTCAACATGATCCTTCCAAGACTTTCTGTAGATTAGTATATCATCAAAAAATACTAGCACAAATTTTCTAAGGAAGGGTTTGAAAATGGAATTCATCAACCCTTGAAATGTAGAAGGTGCATTGGTAGGCCAAAAGGCATGACCAAAAATTCATAATGACCCTCATGAGTTCGAAATGCTGTTTTTGGAATATCTTCAGTCTTCATTCTAATTTGATGATATCCTGAACGAAGATCCAACTTGGTAAAATAAATTGCTCCATGTAATTCATCCAATAATTCATCAATCCCAGGAATGGGAAATTTATCTTTAATGGTGAGCTTATTGAGCTCCCTATAATCCAGACACATTCACCATGATCCATCCTTCTTGTGTACCAATACTACAGGAGCAGAGAAAGAACTTTGACTAGGTTGAATTATACCCGCCTCTAACATTTCTGCAATCATACTTTCAATTTCGCTCTTTTGGACATAAGGATATCTATAAGGCCTGATGTTTGGAGGAACACTTCCTGGAATCAAATGAATAGCATGATCATGATCACGAACAGTTGGGAGTCCTTTGGGAGTTTCAAACACCTTGGAATGATTGTCCAAGACTTGTTGGAGATCTGCAGAAATAGATGATTTTGATGTTGGAACTTCTAGTGAGCATAATTGTGCAATTACGCTTCGTTGTTCTTTCTTTAGAAGCTTTGTCATGACATTAGAGCTTATTATCCTTCCTGGCTTCCCCGCAATACCCCGTAATTCGACTTCCTTTCCTTCTGAAAAAAATTTCAAGAAAAGTTCTTGAAAATTAAAAGCTACCGTCCCCAAAGATTGTAACCATTGTACTCCTAGTACAACATCAGCACCTCCGATAGGAATGGAAAGCATTGGACTAGTCAATACATATTCCCCCATGGTTAGCTTGATATTATGGCATTTCCCAGAGCAATTTATAGTTCCTCCATTTGCAACCATCACTTGGCATTCTGGTGCTGGGTATAGGAAACAATTTAATTCCTTGACTACCTTACAATGAATAAAATTATGGGTGCTACCTGAATCAATCAACACTATTACCTTTTTCTTCTTGATATGTCCTTCTATCTTGAGAGTTTGAGGAGTGGTAATTCCTGCCAGTGCATTACACGATATGGTCGGATTCATTTCTTCCTCTTCTAGGGCTGGTTCCTAGTATATATCCTCTTCTTGTTCATTTTCTTCTTCCTCTTCACAATCTATGTAAAATAATTTCTTCTCAGCACACTTATGACCTTTAGTGTATTTGCTATCACAACTGTAGCAAAGCCCTTTTCCTCTTTTTTCTTCCAATTGTTGTGGTGTCAACCTTGTAGGTTGTGGAAATCTAGGCGTAGCAACACTTCCTTCTTTATAGAATTGAGTGGTAGGCTTCCTTGTCAACATAATTTTACATTCAACTTTTCTTGCCAACCTGAATGCCTTCTCCAATGAATCAGGTTCCAAAACACGAACTTCATGTTGGATGTTATCCTTTAGAGTACCTATGAAGAGATCAATCCTGTGTTCCTCTGGAATATCAGTTACCCTTATATTCGATTTTTGGAAGTCCTCAATGTGCTGCCCCACTAAACCCTTTTGTTTGAGATTTATCAATTGGCTAAAGAAGGTGTTGCTCTTTGTATCCTCATAATGTTCTATCATTTCCTCCGTAAAAATTGACCAAGTGAAAAAAAATTTACGGGAGCAAAGCCATCGATACCATACAAATGTATTTTGTTCTAAATGTAAAGTTGCAATGCGTACCTTTTGTGTGTTTTGCACGTTATGGAGATCAAAATATTGCTCCATCTGTAGTATCCATGTTACAGGATCCTTTCCATCGAACTTCCTCATATCCATTTTTGGAATATGGTGGTTCTTCTCGCCAACATTAGAGTTTATGAAATCACGATTAACATTTATTTTGTTCTCATCATGAGTTTCCTCTACTATATTTTCACCATTAGGAAACATTTCTTGTATCAACTTTGTCAAACCTTCCATGTTTGCTTTTAGATCATTCTTCATGTTTTCCATGTTGTCTTTCATGTCATCCATCTTAGCTTCCATGCCAGCTTCCATGCCATCCATCTTAGCTTCCACACCTTTATTCAAACGATCCATCTTCCCTTCCACGCCTTTCTTCAAAAAATTTATTTCATTTTTTGATGCTCTTTACGAGAGCAAAATTTGGTGCACTTTATCTTGTAATTTTGATAGATCATGTTGCAATTATTCATCTTCATGAGTCATGGTAGAGCCTTTTGAAGGCTTAATGGGTGTTTAATTATTTTTACGGGGCATTTTTTAGAACCCAATACTGATATCTATTGTACAATATGCCCTTGGAATCAATTCAAATTTATTCTTCAAACAAGACTTATGCAATTCGGAAAAAAATACACACATTTTTCTTGCTTTTGAAAATCTCGATATTTAAATTGGATTATCTCTGTGGTTACAGCTCTTCAATATTTGAAATTTGGCACTGCGGTAGCCTTCTGAATCCTCTTTTGAATGCCACAGGTCTGAGCTGATTTGGATTCTTCAAGGTAAAGTTATGTCCAATCTCCCACAATGACCTAATTATGGACTGTTTCAGTAGATAAAACTTATACGACTTGCCACGTGTTAATGTTTCGTATTTTAGCTCTAAAATTGATAGAAAATAAACTACAGTCTCTGTAATTGTGACCACTTTTTATGGCACTCCAATCCAATGCTCAGAGAGAGAGTTATGAAGCTTTTCCCATGAAAAAGCACTACCTTCCACAGATCATATCTTCGAAACTATTGCGAACCAAGCTCTGAAATTTTGCGATGCATTTCCTCAGTATTTCAGTTTCGTGCCCTAACAATTTCAGAGTCTGAACCTTCGTAGAAAAATATTTATAGGGAAAATTCCACGATGACATGTTTATATTAAATTAAGGAACCTGCAAAAAGACCTAACTGCCATAGATCATATCTCCTAAAATATTGTAAACCAAGCTCTGGAATTTTTTTAAGATGTTCCTCAGGATTTTGGCTTCGCACCCTAAAAATTTCAGCTTCTGAAACTTCGTAGAAAAAAATTTATAGCGAAAATTCCATGATGACCTGTTTGGAGCAGCGAAACCCTAGAATCCAAGGCTCTGATACCAAATTTTGTGAGACTAGCTCCAAAAATAGAATAAAAGAGATATCAACGCCTTAGAAATAAGCCACTTCGAGGGGGAAACCTCCAATACATTACATGAATTAACAATTCTTGGATGATACAAATTACAAAACCTCCTTTATATATATAGGAGTCCATGGGGCCCAATGTAATCCTAGTGGGGCCACAATGTAATCCTAGCCGAACTAACAATAATAATTTAAGGGCACAATAATAACAATATGGGGGTTACAGGGATACAATAATATCAATAAGGGGTTACACTAACAACAATAATGGACTATACTAGTAATATAGGGACCTAACATGATTCAATGATGGTTGTTGTAGATAGGTTTTCGAAGATGACACATTTCATAACATGTAAGAAGAAAATTGGTGCTACTGAAGTGGTTATTTTATTCTTTAAGGAAGTAGTGAGATTTCATGGGTTGCTAAGGACCATTACTTTAGATAGAGATACAAGATTTCTGGGTCACTTTTGGAGTATTTTATGGAAGAAAATGGGATCTAAACTATTATAAAATTCATCCTATCACCCATAGATAGATGGAAAACTGAAGTGGTGAATAGGAGTCCTGGAAATTTGCTAAGAAGATTGAGTGGTGAAAATCCCAACTAGTGGGATATGGTCTTGGTATAGAAAGAGTTTGCATACAATTATTCAGTGAGAAGATCAATTGGTAAGAGTCCATTTCAATTTGTTTATAGGTGGTCACCAAAGGGTGTTGTGGATCTGATATAGTTTCCATATTTGGAGGAAAGGGAGAGTGTTGATGTAAGCCATTTCACAGAAAACATGAAACTAATACACGAACAAGTGAAGAAAAGATTGTAGCAAAGTTATGACAGGTATAAGAAGAAGGAGGATTTGAAAATATGAGAAAAGGTTTTTTTCTGAAGGATAATTGGTAATGGAACATCTGTGAAAAAAGAGAGATTTCCTAGGGGTATTTACAACAAGTTAAAATATAAGAAAATAGGCCCATGCAAAATTCTTCAAAAAAATCTTACAACGGCTACAAGCTAGAGTTGTCGGTAGAAATATATCTCTGATATTTAATGTGGTTGATATATATGAGTTTTGTGAAGGATAAAGAGGTGAATAAATAGGTACACCCATTAAATGGAAGGGACAATTACCAGTCAAACCAATTGAATAAGTGGAAGAAATTCTAGCCACAACAGTTGGAAAGAAGACTCGCCATAGGGAGTATTTGGAATATTTGGTCAAATGAAAAAACAAGGGATCTGAAGATGCATCATGGGTGTCTGAACAAGAGCTAACATGCCTATAAGGGACTTCAATATTTGAAGGAAATATCACATGAGCTGTTAGCTCATATTTTCTTACCAAGGTTGTCTGATGCAGGAACATCCTTAGCCTCAAGCAATCCTCATTGACCAAAAACATGTTTATTTTTAGTTCGTAATAAGAGTTGTTACTCCCATGTATTTTAATTTTTTGATACACTTGTTATGTTAATTGATAATACACCTAGTAGGTGGTTAATTCTACTCCTGTAGCTACATTTTATCAAAGTGACGATTACTTTCAAGTTCTTGATACATCCAAAAATGATAGTTATTTATTTGTGATGCTACAAGACAATTTCTTTTAAACATGCTATGAATAATATGGAGGTTATAAATTTTGTTTTATCTACATACTGAAAGGACGTGAGTCAATTCAGTTCTAGAAGGTGAAGAGGTCGATGATATAGAAAGCAATTTGTTTCAATTTCAATGCAAAAGGTCAACAACATGAAGATAAATTATGAGAATAATGAAGTAAAGGGACTTTTTTTCCCTACTTTTCGGAATTTGGCTTCTACCTATTGGTGTTTGGCTATTGAATTGTTGACATTGGTTTGGCTACTACATGAATTTTAGAGAGTGTGATTGGTTGTTGTACAAGTTACAAAAGGTGTATGTTTATTGTGCATGGTGTTACTATGTAACAACATACGAATTTCAATCACTATGAGGACTCCATTCTCATATTTTCCTGTAGTAGCACATTTGAATGAATACAAATATTTGAAATCCTTTATGTGTTCTCGTGTGCAAACTTGAATTACTCTTTGTTTGTGTTATTTGATTTAGTCCTTGAATTAATTAATATAGTATCCAAAAACCAAATATCTTGGGTTGTGCACTCTGTAATTTCGATTAAGGTTTTGTAGTCTATTATCAAAGTTCTAGACCCTGGGTTGCGTCAAAATATAATGATATCTTACTATGTAAAACACAACTCATAATTTTTTTTTTGTGAAACTTTAAAAATGGAGTATTTCTATCCATGGTTTTACCCAAATGTAGTTAATTCTACAAAAAAATGGATGTTGTGTGTGGTGAAGTTAATATATTATAATCACAAATAAATATCTCCTCATTTCCATTAAATTTTCTCCCTACTAGGTGTTAGTCATCCATAATTTTGACTTTATCCAAAGATGACTAAATGTAACAAACCCAGATTTCTAGAACAAAATTGCAAGAACATTATGAATTCTAGAAATCTCACTGCCTTCATCATTTCAAGTCCATCAGTCCACTGAAATCTTCATCTTTGTCACCTAAAAAGGTTAGCAGTACTGTTCCCTAAGTGGTTGTTCCATAGCAGCTGTTTTTCCTTAACAGTGATGTTTCCTACAGAAGCTTGTTGTTCCCTTCAAAAAATCCACCAAGGAAATCTGTTGTTCCTAAACAAAACTATTCCTTGAAAAACTCATTTTTTCCTTCTCTTTTTACCCTCATGTTCCTCAAAAAACCTTCAAAACCCCTTTTTAAACTCATAAAAATCCTTTATTATGGTTTAAAAACCCTTATTCTACCTATCGAAACTTAGAAAAAACCCATAAAAACTCTCTTTTGGCCTAAAAGGCACCCTTTTATTAACAAACAGGTATTAGCCCCTTTCGGCTTAGCCCCCAGCCTCTCTCCGCCATAGGACCAAGCCCCGCAACCGGGTGCTTGCGCTCATCGCATCGTAATTGTTATATCGAATCGACGCTGTCATTTTATCACATCACCTCTTCCCCCCGCCGATGCAATTAGCACCTTTACCCTGGCCCCTGGTCACTTATTCTCCCATGGGACCATGTCCCAGGCCTTATCTCAAACCCCCATCGCATCGCGCAGTTGGAATTCTGCTCTTTTCCCTTTGCCTTTCTCTGTGGCGATATGCCGATGCGATAAGCCCCTCCTTCCATCGGCCCCTGGTCACCTTATCCCTCCACATGACCATACTCTAGGCCCTATCCTAAGCCCCTATTACATCATCATTATCTCGTTTCCTTCCCCATTCCTTTGTTCCCCTATCGATGCGATACGCCCCTTTCCTTTTGCTCCCGACATCAAATCCCTTATCGAAACCTGGAGTCCACTATTGTTCTCCACCCGTGCACCTTTCCATTTTCATGCTCTCCCATAGTCATTGGATCTTCCCCCTGAGATCCAATGGCCTACGATCACTTTTGCGTGATTTCGCCATCCGAGGTTTAACCTCCCAAAGTCACGCGAGACCGTTGGTATTGAAAAAGCCAAGCAGCATATGTTAATTGGATTGTGTTCGTTTCTTAAAAAACCACTTACCATTATTTACGAACGCGAAAACCATTCACGGTTTTCACCATACCACCTTCCCCATTTCGTGCCGAAATATGAATTTTAATCCATTTTTCTTCTCTTTTTTCTCCTTCGCCTGTATATTCCGCTCCTCTACATAAGCTTCTTTCACCCCTCCACCATAAAAACGCCTCTTCCACCTGCACGTTGCACTCTTCCACCTCTGCTAGCCTTCAAAGTAGTTTTACCAACCACGCAGGGTTTTTTAACATGTTTTATGGTTATGTACAGGTTCTATGGTGATTTTTAAAGGACAAAAGCCCCCCTACAGTCCATAAAGGGACAATGGCTGAGGGTAACGATCCTCAGAGCCTGATCAAAAGAAAAGGGGGTCAAATTTCATGCTTTAAATAGTGTTTCATCGAGCATTGGTTTCACAGCTAAACAACCCTCCCGCACAGATCATCTGTGAGAAAATTAAGTTAATGAAGATCAGCAAAGAGTATCAGGATTTAAACATGAAGGATTAAAGTGCAAAATTCAAGGATTAAAGGATTAATCCTGTTGTTTTAAAGTTAAAACACAATTTAAAGATTGATACAGAAGATTAAGAGGAATTCAATCAAAAACTCAAGGACAAAGGGTTAATACATAAAGCTTAAAGATTAAACGAGCTTAGCCCTATGGATACAGTCAGCAAAAGGACAAATTGAAGACCAAAGAAGGCAAGATAGGCCTAAAAAGCCTCGAATGCATCAAAAGGAGCAGTTATTCACTTGATAAGTCAAAAGTGACACCTTTCACTTACTTTACACCTAAAAGGGAAAATTGGCAGTTATTACACAAAAAGATATTTTACAAACTGTCAGAAATTTATTGTAAAAGATAGAAAATAGCCTCAAAGTCAATCTTTTCAGCTATTTTATCCTTAGGAAGTAAAGACAGATTTAATACACAGATTAGTAGTTGAGAGACATTCCTACCTTATGCCTTGTATGCTTTTTAAGGATAGGAAAGCATTTACCATGTCATTTATAAAATTTTGAACCCTAGATGGTTCCACCTCCTCATTTGCAGTATAAATACTGCACTGGAACTCATTTGTAGGGTGGGCATTTGATAACTCTTTGAAGTAATATATAGTTTTGCTGAGATTGAAAAGGAATTGATGTATTGGAACCTTTGGATGTTTTAACCTGTTTTTGGATGAAGAAAGCTCAGCCATTGGATCCCTGAGCTTGGCTGTTGGTGAAGTATTCTAAACTGTCAATGCTTTTTCATGTTTCCCATTCTGTTTTCATCACTTCTTACTTACAGTAGAGTAAAAAGTTTAGGCTAAGAAATGTCTCCCAGAAGCACCTTAGACCTGTTTACTCTTCACTATTTTTATGTTTTCATCTACTAAATGTTTGATTTAGTAGTTTAACTACTTTTCAACCTTTAAGTTTGTTTATTTTAGAAGTAATTCAATACAGTTGGCCTCAAGATGATTCATGGTTTTCCCTACTTCTTGTTGACACTTTAAAAACTATTTCTGAAGTCTCCTTTCAAAGTACCATTGTCCAAAGTTTGCCAAAGAGGTCTCTTTTGATCATACCCTTTGTACTTGCTCAAATAATTGTTTTGAAAGTCTTTATAATTGAATTCCTAGATGTTTAGGAGTTCCCTCTTCTATGAATGTAGTTATCTTTTTATCTTGAATGTTTTCTTATCCTTGAAAGTGAAATCTTTGATGAAATAGAGTGTTCCTCAACTCTTAGATTTGATTTTGAAAGTTTGTCTCGAGATTGTTATTTGCTGAAGTATAATTTCTAGAATTCATGGTTAGCCTTGTCTATAAATTACTCCTTCGTGTTCAGATAATGATTTAAGTCCCTTTGTTGAGAAGTACATATAATTAAGGATTCTTAGTTTCCCTTAGTTCTTCTTTTCATTCTCAACCCTTAATGTTCATTTCATTTCACCTGAAAGACTTTGTCAATCCAACAGCCAAGTTAGATTTTCCCTTTGACACCCCTGATTCATCTACAAACTTGTTACCATTTCCATTTGACTCCATTTCCCAATGACTTAGAGGTTTCCCTTTCCTATCTATGCTGCCTAGAACATCATGTCCCATCAAACAATCAAACAAACTCAAGCTTAATAACTAGCCTAAAATCAACCTTTTACAAGCAATCAAGCTATATCCATATAAAAAATATTGAGAGATCCCTCTCTGAGACTAGGAGGACTAGATCCTAGAGCTCTAAAGACTAGTTTACTTGTTGCCTTGTCATTTGGTTTACCAATTGGCCAAATCACAGGATCCCAACACTAGGTTTGCAACAATAAACTTATACATATTGTTACCAACAACATGAGAATATGTCATTTGCAAAAGGATTTAAATTTAATTGCAAAATGGAAAGCATGATATACTAGACCAATATCTCCTCCCTACCTTAGAAATAAACATTGTTTAATAATATGGTCTGAAGTAATGATTGTAGTCCTAAAACATTCAAAGGAAAATTTAGCTATTCACTTTTGATTTGGCTTCTATTTTTTTCCAAAGGCTCTTATTACCAGCATTGTACTTTCTTGTAATGAACAAGTTCTCTAGATAAATAATTGAAGGAACCAAAAAATAATGCAATGCAAGCTAGGTTTTTCAAAGTTTTTAAAACCTTCTCAAATAGAAGGTCAAATCTAGTAAATGAACAACATTGCGAAATAGCACCACTTACATTTGAATCCCAAGATCTAGGATCAATAAGTTGTAACAAACGTTGCAATGGATTCAAATTGCTAACATAAAGTAACTTTATACCTCCACATCTCAACCCTTTTCTTTTTTGGGCTTCCACATTTGATACAAGTTGTGAAAATTTATGTTTTCCATCCTTCACTTCAATCTCCAACTTTGTAATCTAATCAAGAAAAGAGTTACACATTCGAGTAGCAAAGAACACATATAGGTTAACTCTTTAAGTGTGATGATGGTCACATCTAAATTATCAATCAATATTTTGGTCATATACTCCCTCCTTTGGAGTCCACACCTCTTCAATGAAAAAATTAAGAGAATAAAAATTTTTCAAGTATTAAATGACTTTGCCTCATCACCTGGTTTTACTTTAGTTGTTTGTGACTATATTGCTAACATCTAATCCAAGCCATAAATTAAAATTTTAGTGGATGTCTCAATTAGGAATTCATTGGTTTTTGAAAAGAATTCATTTATGGGAATATAAGACATTAAAGTACACAAGGCTATGAATTTAACTTGCACAAAAAACAATAAAAAGTATTGCAATGAACCAACTTTATCATAACTCTTGTTAAGGGAAGAAAACATTGGAGACATGCTATAATATTGATCAAATTCAAAATAAAAAAAGATAAATGATTTCAAAATGGTGCAAGGAGAGTCCCCATACATAGACATAGAGATGAAGAATCAACAACATAGGAATTTTATGAGTAACAAAGGTTACAAAGATATTTAACAACTAAATATTAGTTGCACAAGGGGTTAAAATCACATGGTGAGACTATATCATTTGAAGATGGTTTAAATCCAACAAGTAATCATATTATGATAATGCAAATCTTGGAAAAAAAAACTAAGTGAACTGTAAAATGCATCCAAACATGGGCCAATAATTAAAATTTATTGTCTCATACAAAGACAACAAATGGAAAAAAATAAGCATTTTTAAGTGGTTTGATTACTAGCTATAAAACCAAGTTCCATGGCCAAAGAAAAAGGAAAAATCATAAATGAAACTATTTGTAGCATCATAGAACCTAAAACCAAAACAATTACAATACTAAAACATAATATAATATTTGGAAGGTATCCCGGTGGCTATCATTCAAAACAAAGACACGTCAAAAATAATGGTGAATTTTCTGGCAAACATATACTTACTATGGAGGGTCATTCATGCATTATCAAGAACATGATTTTCTTATAAAATGCATGTTATTTTTCGCACAGAAGCACCATATTAACTCTAAAAGAGCTTCATAGTTGAAACAATAACAATGTATCTAGTGCAAATACTAAGAATAATGAATTTGGTATTGGCATTAACTAATGGAAAAACATGACTTTCATAAAAACAAGCATAAATTTTACTCCATGAATTGATCCTTCATAAATTGATTTTATTAGAACTTTAAAGCTACTTTAGGATGTTAAAAAGGGAAATAATTAGATGAAAAATGATTTTTTTATGCATGTTAATCAACTAGGAGTAGTTGGTATCAAAATCATTATGCCAAGCAAAGATTCCACAAATCATGAGTATATGGCTCAATAAAATGCACAAGAAGAAAATTTACATGCCTAAAATCCTGAAACTAAGCCCTATATTCTATGTCATCTTTAGAATACCCAAGAAAACCTATCTTCCTCAAAATTTGTATAATATCGGAAAGATAGGTAGGTTAGGTAGTAAGAAGTTGAATAACTAGATAAGCATAGGTGCATTAATTGTAAAAATCATAATTGACACAATAACAATTTTGAAAGGGGATAATATTTCACAAATAAGTTTAGTTTCAAACAGTAAGGTGGTAAGAGACAACGAATTTAATACACCTAGGTCAATGGCCACACAATAATCTTTTATTTCTAAATTTTAGTTTAACAAAGGAAAGCTCAAACACAAATTTCAATGACTGTGACTTTTTAAATAAAATTATGGTGGTGATTTTAAATTAAATGGTTACATAAATTTTTAAAAATGAACCAAGTCGTTCCAATTTTCTTTCCATATTGTTCCCATCTCGAATTTATAAAATCCACATTGTTTCCATCTCAAATTTAAACAATCAAGGCTAAAATGCCACAAGTCTTCAATCCCAATTTCTTTCCATATATATGATTATTTTCAATATGGATTTTTGAAAATTGAGGCTCAAATGAGACACATATATATCTATATTTGAATAAATCAACACTCAAATGCATGGTACTTTCCACATCTTGTAATGCATGTTGCAATGATTAAGGTGGACACCACTCACTGCAAAGAGGAAGTAAATGAAACCAACTATTATGGCTTTAAAAACCCCTCAAAATATGCTATGAATTCTCATTCTCAGCACATCGAAGGACATCAAAACAAGAACCATCCTCTCTCTTTTTTATTAGAGTTGTAGACTCTCATCCCCTATTCATTCTCTTGAGCATCTAAATACTTGATTAACTTCTCATTTTCCATGGAACAATGAAAACTGTCCTTTTTACCCATCCCCAATAGAAAAATGTGGAAAAATCGTTGTGCTCTTCTCTTCTCTTGATTTGTAATCCCATAGTCATTTTTTCTGCATATTGTACAATAGAAAACACCAAAAACTCCTCCTTATTAGACAGAGTGGAGATCCTTCTCCCTATCACCTCCCTGCTTGTTGCCAGTTAGCCCCTATTATATGGTTTGAGTCATATGATGAATCTAATTCTCCAAATCCACCACTCAAAATGTAGAAGATGAAGTGACAAAAACATATAAAGCAACAACAGTAGAAGCAACCATTCCTGCTCCCATTATCTTTCACTAATAAAAGTGCTTTCAACTATGTGAATTCTAAAACAAAGAAGGAATCACAGGAAGAATGTGTCACAAAACTTATTGGCACTTTGTTTTTATCACTTGAATTCCCATTGTTGAAAAAAATGATGCCAAAAATTTCGTTGAATCAAGCTTTAGCTTTGAGGTTTTGTGAAGGAAGGGAAGGAAGTGCACAAAAAATAAGTGGAGAGGTGAACCATGCTGAATGGTCATCTACAAGATGGAACAAATAGAACAATGCATCACTGAAATCAGTGTGTAAATTACACCAATGGAACCCCTTACCACATAATTAAGTGATTTAAGAAAATGTGAATAAATAAGAGTAAATTTCAATAAAAAAATTTATGGAACTTAACTAATGTCAAATGAAACTGCATGACAAAACAATTGTTGTTTTGATTATTTAGATGTAATTGAGGCAGTCTTGAGATCTCTTGATATATATATATATATATATATATAGAGAGAGAGAGAGAGAGAGAGAGAGAGAGATCAACTATTTTAGCTTTTGTTGGGAAATTGAACTAAATAATATACTCTCAAATTTGTAAGTGGTTAATTGAAATATATTGAAGGTAGAATTTTGATGATGCCTAAATAATGTGTTTATTTTTATTTTTTAAGAGCGTTTTAATGGTTCCATGTTTAAATTTTTTTCTAATATTTTGTGATATAATATTTGAGTAACATTGTAAATTTTTATTATTTTAAATATATGAATACATTTAATTTTCAGAAACTTTAAAAAAACATTTAAATTATATACTTTACACAGTTCAAAATTCCAACTCTAACGATTTTCTATTTATTTTTTATAAATTTTAAATAATAATAAAAATAATAATAATATTTTATTTATATTATTATGAATTAAAACCTATTAATATTTCTCAATATTTATTAGTGACTATACTCATTTATAATCCAATATACATATAAATAAATAAAAATTGAAAACCACCAATTTAAAAATTGTGTAAGGGAGGGAGGCCAGTAGTTGTGTGGCCTCCCTACGTGGCTAATTTTTGATACCTGGCGAGCAGATTTGGTGGTACGACCACCTGCCAGCACGTGCCTCCACGTGGTATCTCCCGCGTCCTTGGTCGAACGTTCCATTTACCTATCTCTTCATGAGGATTAGGGTTAGCTCATTTTACCTCCATTCATTTCTGTCTGGGCCCGATCCTTGTTCATTTCTGTCCGCCAGTTGTTTTCTGCAGTGCCTTCCACTATTGTGAGTAATGGGGGGGCTTCAAGCCAGTGCTCCGCCGGTGGTGGTCTGTTATGCCTACAATTTTCGTGAGGTGAGGGATGGTTTATTGAGTGTTACAACATGTTTTTCAGTTGTTGCAAGGTGTTGTTCGGCCGTTGAGATGTGTTGTTCGACTGCCAAGGTGGGGTGTGGGCGTAGTAATGAGTTTCTGTCACTGAAGCATATTTCGCCAAATTCTGATGTTTCAGCTTCGATTGTAGCTCACTTAACCCTGTTCAACCCGGCGCTAGACACCATGGTTAGCTCACTGGAGTAGGCATTTGGAGCTTGGCGTCAGGGAACCCTGGCAGGATTCTTCATCCTGCCAGCCATGTCTGCAATTGTGTTCTTCAACACATTTATTTGCTCAATATTCACACCATCAGTCTTGTGCTAATCTCTGGCTTTCGTGCTAAATTTGTTTATTTATTTGTTATTTCTGTCAAATCCGGTTCTGTTGTTATGTTTTGTTTTCCTTGGTCTGATTTTGGTGCCTTTTGTGCCTTTTGTGGCTCGAATGGCTTAATTTGTGCCTTCAGTGGATGGAATAAATTGCTTCTATGCTAAATTTGCTTAATTATTTGTTATTTATGTCAATTCTAGATATGTTATGTTTTTTTTGCCTTGGTCTTCTTTTGGTGCCTTATGTGCCTTATGTGGCTCGAATAGGTAAATTGGTGCCTTCAGTGGTTGGAATATCTACCTTTTGTGCTAAATATGCTTAATTATTTATTATTTATGTCAATTCTAGTTCAGTTGTTATGTTTTTTTTGCCTTGGTTTTCTTTTGGTGCCTTATGTGGCTCGAATGGCTTAATTGGTGCCTTCGGTGGCTAGAATGGATTAATTGGTGCCTTCTCTGGCTTCTGTGGCTAAAGTTACTTAATTGGTTTGTTTGGTTTTCTTTTGGTGCCTTCTGTGTGTGATATTCCAAATTAGGAAAGACAACAATATTGAACACCAAACTGAAATGTACAACAAATAATGATGCAAAACACATCAGTAAATCATAGATCCATTAGATTATGTAATGTAGTAGCAAAATATACAATTTGTTGAGGAAAAAATCACTCAAACTAGGCAAACAAGCCTCCAAAGCCCAAAATTTACATTAGAATCCCAAATGATGTTGTAATACAGAAATGCCGAAATACATGAAAGTGGAGTCCCAGTGAGGGTTACTTCTATAGGAAAATGGAAACAAGTGGATCTACTGATATATTATTCAAAATGAGCTGAAAATGGAGAACTAGTCTCTCAAACACAATCCCAAGATAACCCGACAAGGGTTTCTTGAAAAGCACAAGATGCAAAAAGTGTAGACTGCAACTCTATGGCTGAATCAAGCTATATCACTGAATATTTTCTGGAATATGACTAAAATAAAAAATATATGGCTATAAATTCTCCTCCCTAGCTTTTCGGGTGAAAGGTTGCTCCCTTCACTAGGAAACTAGCTCATAAACAGGGTTTCTCAACCCTCCACTACAACACCTTGCAAAATAACGTAGTTCCTCAAAGAGACTGCGCTATGGCTGAAGGTGACTACTTGGCCCAATGCCAGATAGTGGAAATGAAGCTTAGAATAACCCTCCTAAATGGCCTCTCAAGTCCTCCAAGGTTGAGTATGGGATTCCCGCATGGAAATGCCCTTATACTAAACATCACAACAAACTCAGCTAAACAACTGAAGCATGCAAGAAGTCATAAGACCGAAACATAAAAAATATTCTGAATGACTCTCATGGCTGCCATCCCTTTCCTTATATCCTTGGTGAGCTTTCTCACCCTTGGCCCCACTCATTTATGATGCTACTTCCATGCAAAGACTCCTCCTCCAAAACTGTGTTGTCCCCACTAGCTCCACTCTCTCCTTTGGCAGCGTTGTTGATTTGGTCAATCTTGACCCAGTCTACATGCATTGCCCCATTTCACAACCCAAGGTGGATTTATTTTGACTATCTAAACTAATCCACGTCCATATTGAAGGTGGTTTATTCCTACTAAAGAGATTTAAGGGTCTCCCTACCCCACTTATTCATCTAGACTATGAATAGAAGCAACATATAATATTCCAACTAGATAAAAGCTAATTGGGAATATTACAGTCCTCCCCTCCCAAATTTTTCTTATCCTCAAGCAACAGTAAAGAAGGATTATGCAAAATCTTCTCTCCTTCCCAAGTGGCATCCTCATCAAGTAGATTCCTCCATCGAATCAGATACTCTCTAATCACCCTACTCCTTAGTTGCCGCTCCCAAGTATCCAAGATAGCCTCCGGTTGTAAAACCATATGGCCCTCATCATCAATAGGTGGGAGATCCATGGTGGAAACCGCATGTTGTCCAATGGCCTTTTTGAGGCATGAGACATGAGAAATGTTATGGATCTTAATCCCAATAGGAAGCTCCAACACATATGATACTTCTCCAACATGACGAATCACCTTGTATGGCCCATAGAACTGAGGTTTAAGCTTCTCAGCCCCCTTCTCCTTAAGTGTAGACTGGCTATATGGCTGAATATGAAGATAGACCAAATCATCCACCTCAAACTACCTTTCTATCCGACCACGGTCTACATATAGCTTCTATTGGTTTTGTGTTGTAGAAAAGTTGTCCTTGAGGGCCCGGAGTATATCCTAACTCTCCTGAATCCACTCCTTTCCTCTAGGAGCCTTACTTTCTCGAAACATCACATCAGCAAATGATAGAGCATCATACCCATAAAGAGCTCAAAATGGGGTCATGCTGATGGACATATGAAAGGTTATGTTGTAGCAATACTCCCCCAAATGGAGCCAGTGTAGCCATGCTCTCTGCTTCCCCGAAACATAGTTTCGCAAGTAGCCTTCCAACCACTTGTTTACTATATTTGTATGTCCATCGATTTGTGGGTGATAGTTGGTACTTAGTGTCAACTCATTACCCAGTAACCCAAAAATATCCTGCCAAAATCCACCCATGAAGCGGCTATCCCAATCACTGACTATGGTTTTTGGAAGACCATGGAGTCTAAATACATCTTTAAAGAAGAGCTTGGCTACCTGTGAAGCAGTATATCGTACATAAATAGCAAAGAATTGTGAATACTTTGTTAGTCGATCTGGCGAGATGGTTATGCTCCCCTTTGTTCTGCTGGAAAACTACACACTCCTTGATGTGTTGGAGCACATCCTCCTTGAGACCCTTCCATGAGAATCTCTCCCGAAGAACCCAGTATGTCTTGGTGAGTCCTCGATGCCCAACAAGTGGTGAATCATGTGATGCCTGCAAAATATTCTTCTTGAGCTTATAATCTCTAGCCAAGAAGACCCAATCTCAGTAATAGATGACCTCATCCATCACTCTATACCTCTCATTAGTCATCTGTCCCTCTAGGATCTCACATGCAAAGCGGTCTTGGAATATTCCACTAGCAACTAAGCCTTCCAATATGTATCCATGCTCATTAAGGACAGCGCTACTAGCCTCCAAGATAGAGCATTTGCTACTACATTTCTCTTCCCCTTGACATATTCTATGTCAAATTCATATGCTTGGATATTACTCACCCATTTCTGCTGCCTCTCCTAAAGCTGCTTCTGCTCAAGAAAGAACCCAAGACTATTGTGATAAGTCTTTACTTGGAATCGGTTACCCACCAAATATTGTCGGAACTTGGCTAAGGCATGCATAATAGCCAACATCTCCTTATCATATATCAAATACAGTTTCTCATGTGGCAGCAACTTCTGACTCTCAAAAGTTATGGGGTGTCCACCTTGCATCAACACTGCCCCAATGCCCTCTCCCGAAGCATCACATTCCAACATAAAGGGCTGGGTAAAATTTGGTAGAACCAATACCAAGTAGCTACTCATCACCTCCTTAATCTTATCAAAAGCTCTCTGGGCTGTGGTTGTCCAACTGAAATCTCCCTTCTTAGTTAGATCTATAAGTGGTACTGATAGTTGAGAGAACCCTTTAACAAACTTCCGATAATAGGTACATATTCCTACAAACCTCTAAAGTTCTGTGACATTCTTTGGCTCGGCCTAATCTCTGATAGCACGGATCTTCTCTCCATGAACTCTCACCCCATCTACTCCAATGATGTGGCCCAAATAGAGCATCTCTGTGAGCCCAAACTCACACTTGGAGATCTTAGCATAGAATTGTTTCTCTTCAAGAATGTGTAATACTATCTCAATATGTTGTAGATGCTCCTCCCATGTGTGGATGTAAATAAGAATGTCATCAAATAATACCAATACAAAATTCCTCAAGTGACCACGAAAAATTTGGTTCATGCAAGATTGGAATGTTTCTGGAGCATTGGTTAGCCCAAAAAGCATCACCAAGAACTCAAAATGACCATAGTGGCATCGGAATGTTGTCTTTGGGATGTCTTGATCCCTCACTCTGAATTGATGATATCCTGATCTCAAATCATTCTTGGAAAAATACTTCAATCCTCTTATTTCATCCATCGATTCATCAATCCTGGGAATTGGGTACGTGTTCTTCATTGTCTTTTTGTTCAAGGCCCTATAATCAATGCACATCCTCAATGTGCCATCCTTCTTCTTCACCAAAACCACTTAAGAGGAAAAAGGAATGGTACTAGGTCAAATGTGTCCTAAGGCCAAAAGCTCTTGAATGGCCTTTTCAATCTCATCCCTATAGGCTTTGGGATTCTTATAGAGTGTGGTGATCATTGCTTGGATCCCTTGCTCCAACTCAATAGTGTGCTCAAACCTTAGGTTAGGAGGTCTCCTGGGTGGAATGTCTCCAAATATTGTAGAATATTGGTCCAAAATAGATTGTACATCCAGATGTACTGGTGTATCCTTGCCCCTTGCTTCCGACATACGCAGTTCTACTACCCTCTCTATGTCATCTCTGCACAAATCAACCTCCATCCTGTGTGCTGAGACAATCTGGGGTGGATAGGTGTGTATACCTTTTATTTTCTGATGTTTACCACTCCCCTTCTCTTTCCATTCCATCTCTAATGTTTCCTAGTCTATGGTAGCCTTCCCTAAGCTGATTAACCACTAGACACCCAATATCACATTGGTATCTGGAATATCACCCAAAAAGAAGTGGTTTGTCAATGTGTAGGTTCCCATAGTGATGGTTAATGTTGGAACATATTTGGCATACTGCATGGTTCTAGCTCCTGGAACCAAAACCGAGAAACCCTCAAAATCTTCTATGTGAATTCCCCTCCTCTGCACCAACTGAGTATTAATAAAGTTATGGGTAGCTCCACTATCTACCAATAGTGATACTCTTTGTCCCAAAATAGTGCCTCTAACTTTTAATTTTAGATACTTGTGAACTCCCCGCAAAGCTACAAGAGCCCCTCCCATTGGAGAAAATTCTCCCACTACATCTCTTGTTGGTGGTGAACCTCCTCATGCTGTTACAGTGCTAGTCTCCTTCTCCTCATTAGAAAATATCTCAATACAATGTGCCTTCCCTACAACACATTGGTGGTTTGGTACCCATGGCTCCCGACAAGTGAAAAAAAAATTCTTCTTCCTTAGATCTCTCCGGGCATTATCATCAAGAGATTTATTCTCATGATCCTCCTTTGTTTGAGAGGATAACTTCTGCTAAAAAGAGACTTTTTCCTTGGGTAAAGCATGTTGTAGGTCTCTAGCCCTCTCCATAGCTTCTTGGAGCATAGTTGGTCTAGTGGATTTCACCAACCCATGCAATGGTTCAACCTGTTAGCTCCCTGCAATTTGTAATATTGGCAAGAACAAGTAGCAGGGAACCACATCATACCACTTTGGAGTCCAAGACCTAGCCTTCCTAGGCTCAGAGAGGGCTCTCTCTGTACTTATGATTAATTGATTTAACTTTGTGATTATATTCTTCTGATTTTAGGTTAGTTATAGAGATTAGGGTTGTTTGGTTTTATTTTTTGATTGACAGTGCTTGGTTGGATAGATAAAATGTGGGAAGCTTAATCCATTGGGCTATGGATTCATAGAAGGGCTGAAGTGTACATCAAATTTTCAAGGGTTTGCATAGGGAAAGCTAACTATATCAAATGGATCTCTATGGTAAGATGAATATGAGATGGTAGTGAGTTCCGTAAAGCTAAAGAGCAATTAAGAATTCTTTAACTATACTTCGACATAAAAGTAGAGCAAACAGTCTTTGAATTATGCATTCTAGTCTTTAGAGGAAAACATTCAAGATAACTGTTCAGTGAAATTAAAGAGAAATTAAGAATTCTTTAACTAAACTTCACAAGGAAGACCTCAAGATAATAGTTCTAGTTAAACTAAATATTAATTAGGAATTCTTTAGTTAAACTTCAAAAGAAAAACCTCAAGATAATAGCTAGGTAAAACTAAAGATAAGTTAAGAATTCTTTAGTTATGTTTTGCAGAGGAAAACATTGAGATAACAGTAACAAACAAAATTAAGGTTCTCATGCAGCATATCTTAATCTAAAATTTATGTTTGATATCAGGGAAATTGATATACAATATGGAAAAAAAAAGGGAAAACATTAACATAAAATGGATAGCATAACCATTAACATAGCTCAAGGATCCTATGAAAGTGCTTGTATTACTGATGTTGAGCTCAAGAATAGTTACAGTGCTCCAATACAACGATCTTTGCAACTCAGAGTCTAAACAACTCCAACCAGCCAAAACAGCCAACACTACTAATGAAAAATGCATGCAGTATTTAACTGCAACTGAGGAGGTTTCCCTAATCTAGGGTGACAGACTGCATTTACTACAGAGTAAATGAAGTTTTGACAATTGAGACCATGCAAGGCCCAAGCCAAAATATCACTGAGACACCTACTGTAACAATAACTTTCAAATTAACTGTTGAGCTAACTTTAAAACATCTTTGACTAATTGCCTTCAAAATTAACTTTTTCAATAACTTCTGAATTGATGTTAAAATATATCTGACTGTAATATTAACTATGGTAGATTTCATTTAAATAAAAATTAAGCTAGAGGTGGCCAACGTGGATAAGAAAGGGAAAATGTTGATTGTCCTTGACATATGGTTCTGTCTTCCTTGTTGATTTGTTCTCTTATTTGTCTTTTAATCTTTAAACTGTCTTTATATGTATGATCTTTTTACTGCCTTTGTTGTCATTGTAAACTCTTTCTTATCTTACTGTTTGATCTGCTTCCTTCTTTTTCACTTTTACCTTTTGACAACTATGTTTACCTCTTTTACCTTTCATTGTATTTTCCTTAACTCTGTTCTTCAAATGTGTTTTTCATCTATTCTCATCTTTCTGCCTTCGCTACCACTGTAAAACTCTCCTTTTACCTTACTGTTGTATTTTTCTTTAACCCTGCTCTTTAACTGTATATTTTATTAGTCTTCATCTCTACCCAAACTGCTCATTTTCTTGCTTTCATATGTTCTTCCGTTCATGATCCTTTGGTGAATAAGGCCTTTAAACCCAAATCGAGAGAGTCTGGATTCAAATGTTTATTGGAATTAGAAGCACAAATTGATTATTTCATTTTCTGATACATAGATCACCTGCAAAATTTAAAAAAAATATTAATAAAAATGAAACTCCGCAGGGAGGCGATATATGGCTTGAAAGAAATCAGGAAAACAGTGGATGGAGTCCGGAAAATGGAGGTTTTTCAATTTCCATGTTTAGCAATGGACTTCTAGGTATTTACAGGAATGTTGCGGGGGTTATCACAGTGGTTCGAGAGCTTATCGCAATAGCACAGAGTTCATAGTATTTTGAACGGTGAGTGGTTTCGTCTTATGGCGCGGAGGCGGTTTCCGGTTTATCGCATGGTGCATAAGTGGTTAGGCGGTTTTAGATGGAGGGATGAGATAAAGTATCAGGATGACGCATGGCGGATGGGAGGGGTTGCAAAACGACCCATTTTGCAACCCCTCAAAGGTTTTAATCAATGGGCATGTGGGGATGCGATAAGGCACGAGGGCCGTCGGATCAGGTGGCGGAGATCTGACGGTGGTCAGGTGTGGATTGACCACGGGTTAGTTTGGAAGGTGGGGTCGGGTGAAATAAACTAAGCGGAGCTTAAAATAGAATAAAAAATGAGAGGAAAGGTTTAAAGCAGGGGCATTAAATATAGAGTGGGGCCATGTTCAAACATAGTGAGGGGGGTAAATATTAACGTGGGGTTTAAACACGTTTAGTGGGAAGTAATACAATAGTGGGGCCAGGGGAAAATGTCAAAGCGGAGGAGTAAAAATAAACAAAAGCAAGGTTTTTAACATGGTAGGGGTCTGGATTTAAATAAATAGAGTTTATGCAGGTGGGACCTGATAGATTGATTTTATTTAAAAACAATGTAAAAGTGGGTTTTACATTGTTTTTTAATGAAAAAGAGGGGAATGAGTAAAAGGGGAAAAGATATTTATCAATGAGAGTGGGGTTTTAGGTATCGAAATGGGTTTAGGAAGGGGAAAATGTTATATAGATGGGGGTTTGGGGTTAAAAATGGGATTTCAGAGCATGAGAGTGTCAGAAATAGGTAAAATGAAAGGTAATGGAGAGGGTAAATGAAAAATAATGAAGGCAGTGACATTTGGTTCTCCATTTCACTTAATCAGAAAACATTTCCTCATTTAACTCAAACAAATGGTAGGTGGACTTATTTGACCCCTTTTTCACCTGGGATCTTCTTTCCTTTCTGAAAATAAATGATAGTCATGGAATATTATTTTCAACATGAAGAATATAAGGAATAGGCAGTCATCTCGTGATATTGTAGAAATACAGGAGTCTAACAGTGGCTCCAACTGGGGAGGGCATCTCCTTTAGGAGGTGTCAAGTACTTTGTAGACTAGTAGCCTGATTTATTTGCCTGATTTTCACTATGTCATCCTAATCTGATGTAGCTTTTGTGACTGTGACCTTCAAAACTGAAATTCATGCTTACTGCAAAATCAAGTCTGAAACACACTTGATCTTGAGCTGATAAAACCTGAAATTGGAAACTTTGAAACATGCTCAAGTATTAAGAGATCTTCTGCATACATACCTACCCAATCTATGATTCAAATGATTTTTCTTCCTTCTGGGGTGCATTTATATTTTCAAACCTTAACATCATTTTTTCTTTTGAACCTCTAACTTATCACTTATCCCTTATTTCTCCAATTAGTTTAGATTAGGCTTTTGAACCAATGTCATTTTTTACCTACCTACTGATAAGCCAAGATTAAACAATTTGGAAAATCTTCATTTATAACCTATCAACAAAAATTCAAAACATGAATGAATCAAGATTAAGCAGTTTGATCATCATGAACTGTGGCATCCTTTGAACAAGTTGCACATAATATTATTTGCAAAAAGTAAACTAAACTAAAGGTAGTGGCATTTAAATGTACAACACTTTTAGAAATATTCATTTTTTTGGTATGGGGTTTACCTTTTCTTTCTATCTAACCTTTTTTCTTCTTTTCCTTTCTTTCTTTTTAGATCAACTTATTTTGAGATTTGCTTGACCAATGTTATGTACAATGAAGGAAATTTAAACTGAGATTTATAACTGAAATAATGTTTCAGCATCCTGCCATTGGCAGGACCTCCAGACAACTTTGTTCCATCCATCTCTTGTAAAAAGAATGAATTATTACCTATTGTAGAATGAATGTTATATGGACCTTTGTATAGGTTATCAAACTTTCCATGCTTGCCTTTGTCCTCTCTTCTATAATCCCACTTTAGCACTTTGTCTCCAATGTTAAAATCATTTGCCTTGGTTCTTTTTTCAAAGTTTTTCTTGATGTTTTCTTGCACCAGCTGTGTTCTATTGTATACTCCTTATCTGGATTGCTACATCTGAATGGTTTGACTTATTCTTCTTTTTATATCACTCTCTTCAGACTAAACCTCTTTGCATGTCTTCTAATGTAGGAGGGTCTCTTTCTCTTAGTTGATAAGCCATCTCTGAGTCAAAACCATCTGGAAATTTCATTAGGGCTAGACCGTGTGGGCGTTTTATGTGAGGAGGGAGGGAATTATATACACTATTGACCCTAGTGCAGTAATCTTGGAAACTCTCTCCAACGTTTCTCTTGATGTTTTCATACTCTGATAAGATTTGGAGAGGATTTTTCTTGACTTCCCATTTATTTAGGAATAGTTAGTGAAAAGTAGGGAGGTCATTTATACTATTAGGGGTCAAGCCTTTAAATCACTTTCTTGCTTCTCCCCCTAATATTTGAGCAAACATTCTTAACTTAATAGTTTCATCATCTATCTCTTGTCGATCAAAATATTCATCCATTCTATCCATATGTTGTTGAGTAGTTGTAGAACTACTTTCATCAAATAGGGGGATTTTGGAATGATAGTCTTGTGGTAGAGGCACTTATGGAAATGGTAGGACTAATGAGGAATACCAAGTTGCCATGGCTGGTGGTTGGGGAACCCAAGGGGGATTTACAAGTGAAGGGTTGATAAAGGGAGGTGGAGGGTTGAATGGAGGAAGGTGAATAGTGGGTGTATGAGTGGGGGTTGAGGTTTGGACAACACGACCCTGTTGTAAGATGGATGGGTCCAACACTATATGAGTTATCCAATTCTAGGATTTAGTCCTAAAAAAGCTTTGTTCAAGGTGTGAGTCAAATAGGATATCATGAAATTTTTTAAGGTTTTCAGGTAGGGAACTTGCCTTGTGAATGGGCTTGCTAACGGTTGAATTCTTAGATCTATGAGTTTTCATTAGGATTTGCTCTAGATTGTCAACTATTGTAGGAGGGTTTAGGTCGGGATGGGATCTAGTACAGATTATTCTAGAAGCCAGAACTTAGATCCAAGGTTCAAATAAGTTGAAAGTTTTATAATAGCTTGAAAATAAACCAATTTGTGAAAGAAATGCTTAATTCACAAAGTATTTTGACTGGGTTTTACTTTTAGTTTTGATAATACTAGGTTTTCTCAACAAGTCCCTAGTATGGTCGCCATTATGTTAGCTCCCTGTAATTTGTAAGATTGGCAAGAAAAAGTAGCAGGGAACCACATCAGACCACTTTGGATTCCAAGACCTAGCCTTCTCGAGCTTAGAGAGGGCTCTCTCTGTATTTATGATTAACTGATTTAACTTTGTGATTATATTCTTCTGATTTTAGGCCAGTTATAGAGATTAGGGTTGTTTGGTTTGATTTTTTGATTGATTGTATGCTTGGTTGGATAGATAAAATGTGGGAAGCTTAATCCATTGGGCTATAGAGTCATAAAAGGTTTGAAGTGTACATCAACTTTTCAAGGGGTTTCACAGGGCAAGCTAACTATATCAAATGGATCTCTATGGAGTGATGAATATGAGATGGTAGTGAGTTCAGTAAAGCTAAAGAGCAGTTAATAATTCTTTAACTATACTTCGACATAAAAGTAGAGCAGACAGTTTCTAAATTCTGCATTCTAGTCTTTAGAGGAAAACATTCAAGATAACAGTTCAGTGAAATTAAAGAGAAATTAAGAATTCTTTAACTAAACTTCACAAGAAAGACCTCAAGATAATAGCTAGGTAAAAATAAAGAGCAATTAATAATTCTTTAGTTATGCTTTACAGAGGAAAACATTGAGATAACAGTAACATACAGAATTAACGTGCTCATGCAGCATATCTTAATCTAAAATTTCTGTTTGATATCAGGGAAATTGATATACAATATGGAAAAACAAAGGGAAAACATTAACATAAAAGGGATAGCATCACCATTAACATAGCTCAAGGATCCTATGAAAGTGATTGTATTACTGATTTCCAGCTCAAAAACAATTACAGTGCTCTAATACGATGATCTTTGCAACTCAAAGTCTAAACAAGTCCAACCATCCAAAAAAACCAACACTGATAATGAAAAATAAATGCAGTACTTAACTGCAACTGAGGAGGTTTCCCTAATCTAGGGTAACAAATTGAATTTACGACAGAGTAAATGAAGTTTTGACAATTGAGACCATGCAAGGCCCAAGCCAAAAATATCACTGACATACCTACTGTAACAATAAATTTCAAATTAACTTTTGAGCTAACTTTAAAATATCTTTGACTAATTTCCTTCAAAATTAAATTTTACAATAACTTATGAATTGATGCTGAAATATCTCTGACTGTAATATTAACTATGGTAGATTTCATTTAAATAAAAATTAATCTGGAGGTCGCCAACATGGATAAGAAAGGGCAAATTATGATTGGCCTTGACATCTGGTTATGTCTTCCTCGTTGATTTGTTCTTTGATTTGTCTTTTAATATTTAAACTATCTTTATATGTATGATCTCTTTACTGCCTTTGTTTTCATTGTAAATTCTTTCTTTATCTTACTGTTTGATCTGCTTCCTTCTTTTTCAATTTTACCTTTTGACAACTCTGTTTACCTCTTTTACCTTTCATTGTATTTTCCTTAACTCTCTTCCTCAACTGTGTTTTTCATCTATTCTCATCTTTCTGCCTTTGTTGCCACTGTAAAATCTCCTTTTACCTTACTGTTGTATTTTTCATTAACCCTGATCTTTAACTGTATCTTTTATCAGTCTTCATCTCTACCCGAACTACTCATTTTCCTGCTTTCATATGTTCTTATGCTCATGATCCTTTGGTGAATAAGGGCTTTAAACCGAAATCCAGAGAATCTGGATTCAAACATTTCTTGGAATTAGAAATGCAAATTTATTATTGCATTTTATGATACATAGATCACCTACAAAATTTAAAACAATTATTAATAAAAATGAAACTCCGTAGGGAGGTGATATGGCTTGAAAGAACTCGAGAAATCTGTGGATGGAGTCTGAAAAATGGAGGTTTTTCAATTTCCGTGTTTAGCAATGGACTTCCAGGTCTTTTTAGGAATGTTTCATGGGTTATCAGAATGGTTCGAGAGCTTATCGCAATAGCACAGAGTTCATATTATTTTGAACGTTGAGTGGTTTTGTCTTATGGCGCGGAGGCGGTTTCCGATTTATCGCATGGTGCATAAGTGGTTAGGCTGTTTTAGATGGAGGGATGAGATAAAATGTCGATATGACATGTGGCAGATGGGAGGGGTTGCAAAACTACCCATTTTGCAACCCCTCAAAGGTTTTAATCAACAGGCATGTGGGGATACGATAAGGTACGAGGGTCATTAGATCAGGTGGTGAAGATCTGACGGTGGTCGGGTGTGGATTGACCAAGGGTTAGTTTGGAAGGTGGGGTCAGGTGAAATAAACGAAGCGAAGGTTAAAATAGAATAAAAAGCGAGAGGAAAGGCTTAAAGTGGAGGTGTTAAATATAGAGTGGGGCCAGGTTTAAACATAGTGAGGGGGGTAAATATTAACGTGGGTTTTAAACACATTTAGCGAGAAGTAATACAATAGTGGGGCCCGGGGAAAATTTCAAAGCGGAGGAGTAAAAAGATAGGAAAGCGAGGTTTTTAACATGGTAGGGGTCGGGATTTAAATAAACAGGGTTTATTCAAGTGGGACCCAATAGATTGATTTTATTTAAAAACAATGTAAAAGTGGGTTTTACATTGTTTTTTAATGAAAAAGAGGGGAATGACTAAAATGGGAAAATATATTTAGAAATGGGAGTGGGGTTTTAGGTAGGGAAAGGGGTTTAGGAAGGGGAAAATTTTATATAGATGGGGGTTTGTGGTTAAAAATGGGATTTTAGAGCATGGGAGTATCAGAAATAGGTAAAATGAAAGGTAATGGAGAGGGTAAATGAAAAATAATGAAGGCAGTGAGATTTAGTTCTCCATTACACTTAATCAGAAAAATTTTCCTCTTTTAACTGAAACAAATGGTAGGTGGACTTATTTGACCCCTTTGTCACCCAAGATCTTCTTTCCTTTCTGAAAATAAATGATAGTTATGGAATATTATTTTCAGCATGAAGAATATAAGGAATAGGCAGTCATCTCGTGATACTGTATAAATACAGGAGTCTAACACAACCATCCCATCAATGAACATGCACACTCTCTGGGTGACAGTGAGGTTAGATACCATGACCGAAAGCTTTAGAAACTCAGAGATATAAGTCTCTAGATATCCCGTTTGCTTGAGCTTGGTTAGCTCCACAAAATGTGCTTCTGGATTCCTGGGATCAAATATCTCCACCAACCTCCGAGTGAAGTATGAATAAGAAGTGACACTAGCATTCCCAAGTGCAGATAGGCCATGAAACCGCCATTCATGTGCTTCACCTTCTAGATGCAGCGCCACTATTTTGATAGCCTCCATTTCTGAAACTCTGTTGAGTTAGAAATAAGTATCCAACTTTTCTACCCAAGCCTTAACTGTGCATTTGGGTGATCCATCATAAGAGGGAAAAAAGAATATTCCCATAGTGCACTGTAGATCTTTGTTCTGCATGTACCCTCCACTTTTATGGTGATTGTAGGATCTCCTGTCATCCTTGATCCGAAAAAACTCCTGAATGTTCAAATGCTCCTTGAATATTTGATATTGAGATTCATATTCCACAAAATATTCACCAAGGGTTTCTTCCCGCAATGGTCCTCCCACCTCACCTTCCAATGATAGGAATGTGGGCATGGTGGAGGATTGTGAATAAAGTTGTACCACTGGTTTCTCCCACCATGAATTTGAAGTGTCAGAGCTTTCAACATGATGAAACCCTCTAGGGGATTCCTTCTGTCTTTCTAATCTCATCTCCTTGATATCTTTTGCAATGTTCTACATGGTCCAAAGAAGAATTTTTGGGATTTATTTCTCCTCCATTTCTATAGATGTATTGCCCCACAAGTTGAGCCAAGATTATAGCTCTGATACCACTGTAATATTCCAAATTAGGAAACACAGCAATACTGAACACCAAACTGAAATGTACAGCAAATAATGATGAAAAACACATGAGTAAATCATAGATCCATTAGATTATGTAATGTAGCATCAAAATATACAATGTGTTGAGGAAAAAATCACTCAAACTTGGAAAACAAGCCTCCAAAGCCCAAATACACTAGAATCCAAAATGATGCTACAATACAGAAATGTCGAAATACATGACAGTGTAGTCCCAATGAGGGTTACTTCTATAGGAAAATGGAAACAATTGGATCTACTGATATATTACTCAAAATGAGCTGAAAATGGAGAAATAGTCTCTCAAACACAATCCCAAGATAACCATACAAGGGTTTCTTGAAAAGAAAAAGATGCAAAAAGTGTAGACTGCAACTCTGTGGCTGAATCATGTTGTATCACTGAAGCTCTACTGGAATATGGCTGAAGTAACAAAGATATGGCTGTAAATTCTCCTCCCTAACTTTCCGGGTGAAAGGCTACTCCTTTCACTAGGAAACTAGCTCATAAATAGGGTTTCTTAACCCTCCACTACACCACCCTGCAAATAACGCAGTTCCTCAAGGACATTGCGATGTGGTTGAAGGTGACTTCTTTGCCCAATGCCGGATGGTGGAAATGAAGCTCAGAATAACCCTCCTAGATGGCCTCTCAAGTCCTCCAAGGTAGAGTATGGAATTCCCGCCTGGAAATGCCCTTGTACTAAACAATATAGCAAACTCAGCTAAACAGTTGAAGCATGCAAGAAGTCATAAGACCCAAACATAAATAATATTATGAATGACTTTCATGGCTGCCATCCTTTTCATTATATCCTTGGTGAGCTTCCTCACGCTTGGCCCCACTCATTTATGATGCTACTTCCATGCAAAGACTCCTCTTCCAAAACTACATTGTCCCCACTAGCTCCACTCTCTCCTTTGGCAGCAATGTTTATTTGGTCAATCTTGACCCAGTCTACATGCATTTCCCCCTTTCACACCCAAGGTGGCTTTATTTTGACTATCTAAACTAATCCACATCCATATTGAAGGTGGTTTATTCCTACTAAATATATTTAAGGGTCTCCCTACCCCACTTATTCATCTAGACTATGAATATAAGCAACATATAATATTGAAACTAGATAAAAGCTAATTGGGAATATTACATTGTGGTTGGAATCACTTAATTTGTGCCTTATGTGGTTGGAATGGCTTAATAGGTGATTTCTCTAGCTTCTGTGGCTAAATTTGCTTAATTGGCTAGCCTTGGTTTTCTTTTGATGCCTTCTGTGGAGTATCTGTGGCTGGAATGGTTTAATTGGTGCCTTGTGCGGCTGGAATGGATTAATTGGTGCCTTATGTGGCTGTAATGGCTTAATTGGTTCCTTATGTGGTTAGAATGGCTTAATTGGTGCCTTCTCTGGCTTCTGTGGCTAAATTTGCTTAATGGGTTTTCCTTGGTTTGATTTTGGTGCCTTCTGTGCAGTATCTATGGCTAGAATGGCTTTATTGGTACCTTATGTGGCTAGAATGGCTTAATTGGCGCCTTGTCTGGCTTATATGGCTAAATTTTCTTAATGGGTTTTCCTTGGTTTGCTTTTGGTTCCTTCTGTGGAGTATTTGCGGTTGGAAATATTAATTGGTGCATTTTATGGCTGTAATGGATTATTTGTGCATTTTGTGGGTGGAATGGCTTAATTTTGGTGCCTTAATTGGTTTTCTATTACTGTAAATGCCTTCTGTGTTTTTTCCTTTTGCCTTTTGTGGCTTAATGAAATTCAATTTATAATGTTTTTCCTCTTAGATTGTGGGAAACAATTATGCAGTGTTTTTTCTCAGAAGTTAATGCACAACGCATCTACTATATATGAAAAATGGCTTAATTCGATGATTGAAATTTATTTATTTCACTATAATGACTTGAAATTGAGGGTTTAACTTGAAATAGCTTAATTTTGTGGCTTAATTCGATGGATTATTTCGATGGCTTAATTCGATGATTGCAATTTATTGGTTTCAATGTAATGAATTTAAATTGATGGTTTAATTTTTAATTGAGAGTTTAGCTTGAAATAGATGGTTTAATTGGTTTTGTGGCTTATGTGGTTTAATTGGTTATGTTGCTTAATTTGGCTTAATTTTGTGTCGTAATTCGATGGCTTAATTTTGTGGCTTGATTATGTGATTGAAATTTATTGTTTCAGTGTAATGACTTGAAATTGAGGGTTTAATTGGTTCTATGGCTTATGTGGCTTAATTGGTTCTATATATTAATTCGATGGCTTAATTCTATGCCTTAATTTGATGGCTTAATTTTATTTATTACTTTTGTGGCCTAATTCGATGATTGAAATTTATTTATTTCACTGTAATAAATTGAAATTGAGGGTTTAACTTGAAATTGAGGTTTTGCCTTGAAATTGAGGGTTTAATTGGTTTTTTGGGTTTTGTGGCTTAATTCGATGGCTTAATCATGTGTCTTAATTCGATGGCTTAATCATGTGTCTTAATTCGATGGCTTAATTATATGGCTTAATTTGATGATTGAAATCACCCAAAAGGGAATAATGATTAAGTTATTTGCTCGCTGGCCCCCTTCCTTTTCATAGATTGATTATGGTTGGGTAAAATCACTAAGAAAATCTGGCTCTTCTCCGCACCTCTTTCCCAGTGGTTAGTTATCCCTATAGTTATATATTCTGATCAATAAGCATAGTTTGTAAGTGTTAGTTAGATAGAGCTGCTATTTATACTTTTATTTATATGATAGATTGGGATATGTAGAGGGGAGATTCTATTTCTACTTGTTGGTATTCTTAAAGGAATAATCTTTGTTGTAAGATATGTCTTTGCTTTATATATCCTTAGGGTCTTCCCTCGACATAGATAAATGAGAGTTACTAAGAGTGAGGTACGGAAGGTTGAAACTATTTAGATAATATTTGTTGTAAGGCCTGTCTTTGATGTCGTATATAGTTTTTGTATCTTTGTGTGATGGCTAAAGTATATGGCTTATTCCATATCCAGAGTTGCTAAGATATATAGAAGAAGTAAACTACAATTTATAAGTAGAAAAACCAGTGGTCGAGGGTTTAACTATACGATGGTCAATTTCCATACAATTTCTTTCTGATCAATGTCGTGAATGATAAATATTATTTCAGACTTATGTGGTATATAGTTTCTTTCTGATCAATATTGTAAATTATAAATATTATTTCAGAATTCAGTGCCACCAAAGCTGATTTGATCTCAGATTCTATGCGCATTAATTTGATCTCATATTCTATGCACATCGATTTGATCTCATATTTATGCACATTGATTAGCATCTTGATATGTTTATGCATTTCTCTCCATGTTTTCTTGGAAGTTTTTTTGAGTTAAGTGGAAAATTAGTCAATTGATTGGAATTTCATGTTGTGGGTGGTAAAATAACTGAAGTCGTCTTAATTTGTTGGTATATTCCACTGAGTTCGAGACAGTTTGTTTCTGATGGATGATGTTGTGTACATGGATTTTTTATGTACATCATATGGACTATCTCATTCTAAGTCAAAATTTTAATTTTTTATTGTCTCTTTAGTTTGTGACTAATGCTTAAATTAATTTTCATTTGAAGCACCATGTTGACTCCTTTCTCTTCTTTTTTTGCGCTCTTTCTTCTCTTTGTTCACCCCTCCTCCTATATGCACTCATTTCATGATGATGAACAGTCCCTCCTCGCATTCAAAAAAAATATTTACTCTGATCCTAATAATGCTATGGCCAATTGGAGCCATGTTGTCCCCTTTTGCAATTGGACTTCTGTTAATACAACTCCTCATATAACAATGGGTTAACTAATAAAAGAAATAATATAATTTATGTGCACCTTAAACCATGAAAATTGTAGGTTAAATTAAGAATAAATAGGTTTTACTACTTATTAACTATAGTACCCATAATGAGCTACTATTGGGCCTGGATAGAAATGAACAAAGATAAAATAACCTAACCCTAATCTGTGTGAATAGATAGGTAAATGGCATGGAAAACATATATTGGGCCCACAACATGGAACACGTGTTGGCAATTGGTTGTACCACTAGGAGTGCTCACCAAGGTGTCTAAATTGGGCCCTCCCCTATTCCAACTTAGCTTGAAGAGGATTTCCATGAATTCTATATAACATTGGGAGTTGAAGGGAAATATTTGTATGGCCTCACTCATATGTGCATATACGGTCCATATGATGCATGCCAAATTCTATGTGCCATTGCTTCATAATTCCATCTCTGTATATGAAAGAATCATTGCAAATGAATCAACAAGTAATGTCTTATGTGTTATGTACATAAGGAATTATGATGCACACCAAGCACAAGTATGTGTAGTCAAATTTTATTGAATTCTCAATTGGATTAACTTGTAATGATGAACATTATAAATTATGCAGGGTTTTTGTAATCAAATGGTTTTTGCAATATTGGAATTTTGTTTATCAATACTCCAAACCATATTGTATAAACCATACTCGAAACATATTGTATATTTAACTAGTATATTAAAATGTATGTTTGTATTTTGAACTTTAATAAATATATTATATATTGTGAATAGAACAAGTTTCAAAAGACAATAATTCTAGACATGTCTTGTTCATATGATTATAATGGGTAGGTTTGAATGTGTGATCAAAAAGGTCATTTTTTAACCTGTCTTGTTTAAATTTTCCAGTTTCTATATTGTTGCATATAGACAATTCAAATATAGATAGACATGATGTAATCTATGTTTTCTAATCTCAAAGTTGTATCATGTACTGTTTAATATTATTAATATAACAATGTTTTTTTACTGTGAAAAAAAGAGAGTAGAAGAGGGAAATGTCCAAAGAAATTGGCTTTTGTGTGTTTGGGGAATCCTGTGGAGACTTTCCAACCCTAATTTAGGGCCCTTAAAGTAGAGTGCACTAGGCTGAGGGTTTTGTAATGAAAAAATTATCATTGAACATAAGGGAACTAAGAGGGATACCTTAATATCAATTTCCTCAGGTGTTTGTTTGTTTTTTTTTTTGGGTAAGTTAGGCTATTCTATTAATTCGAAAACATAGAAGTTACATATGCTACAGGTTGGGTTGGCACGCCGCGCTTAGCCAATCCCAGCCTTTATTACAAGGTTTCTAGGCTGCCATGGGGGAGGAAACCAACCCGAAAAAAACTTAAAACAGAAAATTACATTATGCGCAGTAGCGCTGGCATATCTAAGAAGCACAAAGTAAAAAGTATCAAAAAGGAAATAATGGCAAGCTTGACAAAAAACATAGGAGAATTGTGCAACTATGCAGGCTTTACTTTTTGTCTTCATCATCACTGTTGGGGACCTCCTCCTCAATGGGGCAAGCAGGAGCCTGCACAACATCATCCTTCGTGTCTGCCACTATACGCCTAGGATTCTAGACTGGTATGCAGAGGATGGGGGAGTCTGGATCTACGCTGTCGGCGACACGCATCCAGATGCCATCGGAATCCATCACCCAGATGTTTGAGTCTGCATCTTCCTCCACTTGAACAGGTAGCGGGTTAGTTTTACGGTGTTGGAGGTGCGTCTAGGGAGAGATGGTGGACTTGCAAAGGTCGTGTCTTCCTCTTTGCGCATCTTTCCCAGGGGCTTCTTCATTCTTCTCGGGATCGGGACTCTGACACACAAAAGTGTTAGAAGAGGAGCCTTCCATCAACTCTAGACAATTTTCCTCACCACAGTGTTAGCGGCTAGGGACAGCCCCTCTCTGTCCTCCTCATATATTTCTTTGGAAAATTTTGGGAGTGATTATGCGCAGAGGCAAGGGTGAGCAGTTTAGGAAACGGTACACAAAAGGGCAAGTGGCACTGGGGCTCAGAATGTAGTAATAGTTGGGGGGAAGGTGCACAGGAAGGGGTGAGGCATCCCAAAGGAGACTGCACAGAGCTACACTTAGAGTATATCTTCATAGCCTTATGAAGTCAGGGAGAAGCCAGAGCAGAGTTAAGGAGGCAAAAGGCAGAGATAATAGACTATGTATTGAAAGGGGCTGAGAGCACATCTTTTTAAAGGGGCAGAGGTGTGTGCGAGGAGGATAGTAATGAGTAGGCTTCGCACACGTCTGCATGCTATGATTTATTACCTGATCATACTCGAGTGAAGGGGGATGTTTGCAATATGGGTTAATCATGGTGATCATTAATGATGATAGATGCGAGGTGATGCTCTGGACATGGTGATGTAGTTCCCATCCTCTCGTCATCATTTATGATTTTGTGAGTCTTGTGCAAGTGGATAATAGTTTGAGGATCCGCAGTAGGTGTGGCTACTCGCAGGAGATCTCCATCTCCCGGGGAGTGTGGGATATGATTGTCAAGCGTGTCAGTTCTGTCAACTGCATCAGGGTTCAGGTGTTTGTTTGTTATTCATAACCAAGATATTATATTTATTTAGGAGATAATGAATTGGGTTGAAAAGGTAGTAGGTTGTATTCTTGAAATTTTGGTAGGTTGGATTTTTATATGTTTGGATGTGAATGGATTATTAGGAGGTATTTTTGTTGGTTGGTCCCATGAATATGGTAATTTGACTCACTCAACATGCAAATGAGGTCTACAAGTGGAAGGGTCTATCCATTCTCTTGGTATCACCCCCTCTCTTTTTAATTATTATGTGACTTATGAAAACAATGAAAGTTTCTATGTTGTTCAACTGTGCACTGGAAGTATTTATTGTGAGATGGCTAAATCATTCCTTATGAAAACAATGAAAGTTTCTATGTTGTTCAACTATGCTCTAGAAGTATTGATTGTGAGATTGCTAAAGCATTATTACGTGCATTATGAAAAAAATGAAAGTTTCTATGTTGTTCAACTGTGCTCTGGACATATTGATTGTGAGATTTATAAAACATTATTACGTGCATTGTGAAAACAATGAAATTTTTTATGTTGTTCAACTATGCTCTGGAAGTATTGATTGTGAGGCTGCTAAAGCATTCCTTATGAAAACAATGAAATTTTCTATGTTGTTCAACTGTGCTCTGGAAGTATTATTTGTGAGACTGCGAAAGAATTATTAATATGTGCCTTATGAAAACATTGAAAGTTTCTATGTTCTTCAACTATGCTCTAGAATTATTGATTCTGAGACTTATAAAGCATTATTACGTGCCTTATGAAAACAATGAAATTTTCTATGTTGTTCAACAGTGCTTTGGAAGTAAACAATGAAATTTTCTATGCTATTCAACTTTTCTCTGGAAGTATTGATTGTGAGACTGCTAAATCATTATTACCTGCCTTATGAAAACAATGAAAGTTTCTAGAACCTTTCTACTTTAGAATTGGTATTTCTACTTCAGATTTGGTGCATTAGAAAGAAGGAAAATAAGATGCTATTTTTTCTCTGTTGACTCAGAAGCTATTGTTTTTTGTTTGCAATTTCACACACAGTAGCTAAATTGCACACACAAAAATTTCATATGGTAAATTAATGGAAGATTTGGAAGATTAAAAATAACATAAAGAAATAAAGGAAAAAAAAATTGAAGTTTATACATTAAAATAACGAAAGACTTAAATATCTAAAAAAATAGAAAGAAAAAACTTGAATTATTCGAACCTGATTATAGTGTGCAGTCTATGATTACAATGTGCGGCCTCTAATGGATTCAATCCAATTGCATATGATAGAATGAAAGTTTATGAAGCAATTGTGAGGTGGTTTTATATATCTTTGTCGTTGAATTTGATTGGAAGGGAGGATGGAGATGGATTTTTTTTTTTCCAAATTCAAATGTGTGTTGTGGAATGTTTTGGATGTCATCCAATGGTTGAAAAACTCTTATGGTTGATCCTTGTGCTTTACTTTTTGTACTCATATGTTTAATTCCTGAATCTTGTGTTTAATTCCTGAATCTTGTGTGTTTGTCTCATTTATTGTGTGTTGCTATTATTTATTGTTAAACATATATGCATTTATGGTTGACGCATTCATTCTATATTCTTGTGCAGGTAAGAATGAACTTTTCTCATAGTTGCTCTAGTTTCCATTTATTGGGGTTGGTATGATGTGATATGGGTCTTGTTGGATAGTTTGGGATGGAATTTTTGTTTGTTAATTTTGTCTTGTTTTATAAAATAGATCTGGAGGTACTTCAGACAAGATGTATTGTCAGTTTTTGTTATTAAAGTCTAGTGTTGGACAGTTGTAAGCCCAATCAATATCTGGGCCAATTTTGGAATTATTTGAATAACTTATATAACTTAATTACGATGAAGGTGTTTTATTATGGAGTTCTTTGTGGTGACATTGTTAATATTTGTCTTCATTCACTGTACATATTCATATGATGTTGGATGAATTGTGATTTTGATGATAAGTACACATGTTTAAACATTATTGAAAAACGAAAAAGTAACATTTAATTGCGTGGTTGGTTTGGCGTGTTTTTCATTACGTAATTGGTTTAGGAAAATGAAATCTTCTTTTTTTACATGATTGCATTGGGCTTGTCATGGATTATGCCTCTCCCTCAAAAGAGAGGGTAGGCCATCACAAAAGGGTGATGTTCTTCGACGAGAAGACGAGAACTTTGTGCTAGCAGAAGGAAGACGTTGTGGCGAGTGGGTCATCATCGACAACGATGGATAACAGACAGTGTCGACAACATCATCTACAAATTTTTTGGCACTATGACAATTGTCTCTATTATGAGTATGACCACATCATTCCCTTCTCCAAAAGTTTAGAGACGAGAGCTGAGAACTGCCAAATTTTGGAGTCAAGGGTCAATCAATCGATAAAACTATTTTGGAATAATATTCATGTGACCATAAATTTCTAGATAAAGAGTTGGATGTTATCGAGATAGTTGTCTATGGAAATTTGAGATGACCAAGGGCTTCAATGCTAGTGAAATTTTTTTGTTGAAAACGATTAGGGCTTCAATTGTTCTAGGTATGCTAAAATGATGTTATTTTATTTATTGTTTTAGCAATATTCTATGGTGCTTGATTTCATTTTCATTTCCTAATGGGATTGAAAATTTTGATCCTCCCTACATTGACAAGAGAATGGTGCAATAGGAATCCTATTGATGTTTTTAACAAAGCAACAAAAACAGGAGTTGCCCCAAATGTTTCAAACACATTTACTGTAAATGGAAAACCATGAGACCTATACCAATTTTCTAGTTTAGGTACATTTATAACTATATTAATCCATCTAATTGAGTGAAATTATTCAATTTTTTCTAAATTTAATGCTAGAAAACGATGGAATATACAGATACCTTTCGTGTCTTGTGAAGGCCGGGGAAAACAATCTCCTACGTGTTATCAATGTTGGAATGAATATTGACTTATTCTTCTCCGTATCTAACCACACACTGACTGTTGTGGTTGTGGATGCTTTGTATACAAAGCCTCTTCAATTGAATTTCTTGATGCTCGTCCCTGGGAAAACTAGCGATGTACTGATAGCTTCCAAACATCAAGAAATAGGCAGATACTACATGGTTGTTCGTGCATATTCTAGTGGGCAAGGAGTTTGGTTCAATAACACAACTACCAATGAAATTTTAGAATATGAGGGAAGCTCTACTGAATCAGTTCCAACCATGTCTATTCTTCCATTTTATAATGATACACAAAATGTGACTAGTTTTGTTGATGGTCTCGGAAGCTTGGCCTCAAATGATCACCTATTTTTCGTTCCTAAGAGTGTGGACGATAATTTATTCTACACCATCGGCCTAGTATTGATCAACTGTCCACGACAGCCTTGTGGAGGTCCCAACGGATCGAGACTTGGGACCTCGAGAATTGCAGCAAATATGAATAACATATCATTTGTTCTTCCAACGTTTTTTTGAATTCTTCAAACTCAACGATTTGGAATGAAAGGAGTATTCAGGGTGATTTATCTGATATCCCTCCCGTCTAGTTTAATTATACCGCTTAGAACATAATTAGGGGTATGTGGTCCATGTTGAAGGACACAAGAGTGAAAGTTATTAATTATAACACAACGATGCAAGTAATTCTTCAGGGAACAAATATATTTGCGGCTTAAAGCCATCCTATCCATATCCATGGTTATGACTTTTACATCGTGGGAGAAGGGTTTGGGAATTATAATTCACAAATAGATCCTCGGAAGTGCAACCTAGTTGACCCTCCTATGCACAATACAATGAACATTCCAGTCAATGGATAGGCTACCATAATATTTTTGGCTGACAATCCTAGTAAGCATTTGTTTCAGCGATGCCCCTTATTCTGCATTAGCCAATACCTTGTACATATTAGTAATGGTGATTATGTATTGCAGGAGCCTAGTTGATGCACTTCCATTTGGATGTGCAAATTGTTACACATTAATTTTTCACCATGCTCATTTCCCGCCCCTGACCCTAAAGTTCCCTGTGACATACCTTGTGCAATGTTTCCACTATGAAGAAATATGTAAAGACATCCCCTAAAGACTCAAAGAAAACTACATTTGAAGATTACTAAAGGAACTTGGTCAAAACCATATTTTTCTGGATCAACATGTTTCCTATTTTATGCTCGCACTGATGTCGGATTGGTAGTTCTAGCTTAGCGCTACTAGTGCCCTATTTCTTGGAAAACCATGTTGATCCCTTTCTGTCAGTGTTTTCTCAAATGGAGGAGAAGCTTCGACCTCTAAAATTTCTAGGGCGGCGAGTTGGTTGTTAAACGTTGGTGATAGAGTCAAGCTATCTAATTTTAGAGCTTTGATCTCATCCATGGGGGTTTATCCATTTGAAATTGGACCTTCCTCCTCCTTTCATGGGCTCCCAACCTCTTCTCCCTTCCTATAAATTGGTCCCCATCCTTCCACTACTAGTTGGTCATTCTTGGGCTAGTCTGAACTCTCGTTCCCTTTACATTATTGCATTTTGATAATTCCTAAGTTGTTTGGGAGAAGGAATGCTTTAGAGCTTCGATGAAGGACTCATCTTTTCACCAAAGGGAGGCCTCCAACATCAAGGCCTGGGTTGTAATCTCTTCCTTTCATATTTATCAATAAAACATTTGATGTTTTCTTTCTATATTTGTCTAATATTTTGTGCAAATATTCTGGTACTCCTTGATCTACTAGATAGTTAATTTTTAATGATTATTATATATTGGATTATGTTTGATGCTGCCTCTTGATCATCCGTAGGTATTTGTTTGCCACCAGTAGCAAGGAGCGAGCCTAAAAGGATCGTGGATCAAGGTCATCATCAACGGGTTCGAACATAACATCAGGAAAAGGTACCTTTATCTCCTTTCTTGCCGCATTTTGAATATTAGCTAAGAAATATATGCATTAGAATGTATTAGCTAAGAAAAATTTTCATTATTGGATATCCATCGACTCTCCTCCATTGAGCCAGTCCCCGAATACTTTGGAAGATTTCCACGGTATAGGTTCTCAGTCATATGGTATTCTCAAATATTTACCCATCCTATTGGAGGGAAAAATGGTAATTTAGAATTTGAGGTGGTAGATGTTGTTGGGCACCGAATCTGGCTATCTCTCTGCCCATTTTTTCCATCCTTTCTGACCCTTTTTGTTTAATTACCTATATTTTCCATGTTAAATTCATGAGGTAAATAACCTTGACTTGTCCAATTGGAATATTTTAATTAATGAAGTAAAGTCACGGAGTTTTACCTGATTGTGGCACTAAGATCTATGTTTGAATGTAGATTGGAAAACAAGAACCCTTGCTCCAGCAGTTTGCAACAGAATCGGTAACGGCCAGCTAAAGGGGGATCGCGCAGCTGGAATCATGATTCCCTGGGCCTATTCTCGGTCCTTGCTTTATCCAAGATGTCTGATGTTCGTGTTGTTCCAACCAAAGTCCATTTCTGAACGCGCGGTTATCATGTTTCAGGGAAATTTGTTATTCCCTTGTACTGTGTATAAGATTGACATTGTTCCTGTAATTGGGGGTTCCCAAAAGGAGATTGTAATCATATTTTATAGTTCAATAAAATACAGTTGGTTTTGCTATTCTAAAGAATTTCGTGAGCAACGCAGCCCTGATCAGAGAGCTAGGCCCACTCTTCTGATCAGGTGTTGCATCTGTGTATATGTGTGGATTATTTCTTGTTATAGTTACTATTATTATTTCTTACTATTAAAGATTGTTTTGAATGTCCAGCATTTGATTTTACTTGACAGCAATGTTTTGAATTTTAACCATAAACCCTTGGTTGAATGGACTGTGTGTTTGTTCCTGCATATACCTTGTGCATTGCCTTGAAAGGATACTCTCCCAGATTGATAAAATTAATGTCAGATTAGGGTGGATCAATCATCCCTACGTGAACACCAACATTTTGGCGTCGTTGCCGGGGAGGCTAACAAGGTGCAAGCGATGATTCGGACCAACCAGAGGGTAAATCTCTCGTCCTGGGGAGAGAACGAGCTTCTTCAATCTGCTTTAGGTCCTGAGCATAGGTTTTGATTTTGGTTTGTTCATTTCTATTTTTGTTTTGACTTTTGGGCCATGTTCTTGTCCTGGGGAGGGAGGAGTCTTTTTGACACCCTGCTTCAGATTTGGGAGTATTAGGTCTTTTTGTGGGTTGCGTGGTTTTGGTTCTTGTCCCAGGGAGGGAGGAGTTTTCAATGCCCTGCTCTGGGCCTGAAACCCTAGATTTTTGTTTCGATGTCTTTCTCTTTTGAATTCTTTTATCTTGGGGAAGGGATGGTCTTTTGACTCCTTACTCCAGGATTGAAGCATTGTAGGTTCATACATAGACCCTCCATTACACCAATTTTTGTATGAACAAAGAACCGAATAAGAGGGGCGTAGCGAGAGCCCCAAAGAGGGGAAGACTAGATTTGGGGAGAAAAACTTACATTCAGTAAATCATAGAAAAGGCAAAGTCCGAAGCATCTTCCCGCGTAGCTGCAAGGCCAGGGGCGTAGCTACAAGGCCAGGGGCTAGGAGAGTGAAGTCCGAGGGACAGTCAGTGGATCAGCCTATGCAGGCCATGGTATCCCTGTGATCTGAAAATGGATTGTACTTGAAAAGGGTGCAAGGTATCCATTTTCAATTATGTAAATTAGTGCAAAAATACTCAAGTTTAAATTTGAAAATGAGAGAACTTCATATTTCTAATACAAAGATAGACTGTAGGGGCATTTACCGAATATTTCACCTTTCAAAGAAAGGATGAATCCAGAGGCTACCTGGCCCTCTTACAGACTCTGCCTAAATAAATAATAGAAGTAAACACTCAGATTTAATTAAAATGATCTTGCTTTAAACTTGATGTTATGCGAAAATATAGCTTGCAAATGGTGTATGTCTTTTCATTGTTTATGTATCTTAAGTGTGATTTTTTTTGCTGAAAATTAACATGGGTATCAGAAAAAATATTCAGCAATATAATATCAAAACACAACAGCAATATAATATAGGATTTCACCCCAACTCTTGGGCTACATCTCCTGGATCAAGCCTCCCAAAATGGGCTTGTCCTCTTGTATTAAAAGCTCTCAAATGCAATAAAAGATTATAAGTGTCTCAATAGACAAATATGAATATATAAAATGATTCAGAAGGCAGGAAAAAGCTAATAATTCCTTTTCAAATTCACTAAACAGTGAAAGATTACCATAAACAGTGATTTCTTCATCAATGTCCTGTTGGTGCTTTGAACTTCTCTGCAACTTTTCGGGATGTAAAAGTCCTAAAATGCCTCTAAAACCTCTTCCAATGGCTTCATAAGGTTGAAATTATCTGAAATAGATCTTTTTTTCACTTCAAACTGATAACCACAACTCAAAATAGCTTCAAACCCAAAATGGCCCTAATGGCTCAAAAAGGTTCTCTGAAGTTAAACAGGCTTAAATTGAGCTCCAATGGATCTGAAACCTAAGCCATTGAGTCCAAAAGGCTGCGAACATACGAAATCAAAAAAAAAATCGTTCCAAAAGGTTGAGAAATGAGAAAGTTATGACCAAAACAACTTTGCCCCAATTTCCTCCACTAAATGTGGGGCAACTACCAGTTAACTCCACTAAATTTGGGAGCGCCTCCAGAATCTCCGTCATATTAAACTCCACTTAACTGAAGCTTAATTAAATATTAAACTTGAGATTAGGCTCCTTAAGCACTCTTAACATTAAGCCCCCACACTGGTCATATGATGAGGTTCCATGGGAGGAGGGATGGCCCCTCCGTGCTCCGCCGGACCCACTCCACTAAAAGTGCAATAACTTCTTCATACGGTGTCCATTTTTCGAACCGTTTGTGGTGCCGGAATCAGGAAGATGAAACCTATGAAACCATATTGGTTTCAACCAATTTTGAACATTTTCAATTTTGAGCTTTTTTTTTTTCCATGGCTTGGACTTGAGCTCCTGATCACACCTCCCAAATGAGAGGCTTTTGGACCCCAAAAGCTCACTGAAATTCTGAAACTGAACTGTAGTATAGAAAATGAGAGAATAGCGACATCCTCTTCTCTTCAGCCTCCAAAAATTTTCCTGAATTTTCAATTGTTCACATGGCGAATTTTGCTAAATGAGCCATGTACTTGTGCCGAATCTCGACCAAGTTTTCTCGCCATACCAATCTGCCATACTGAAATCAGCAATGACATTTGCTGAAATTTGTGCACTCTTTGCTTATATGCCTTTCCAACTCATGGAATCTTGCACTGCTTTGCACTGACACTTCGTTCTCTGCACCAAACGACACCAAAGGCATCTTGTGCAACATACGACATCAACAACCAGTTGACAATGAAATGTGCTATACAAATGACACACAAAATCTATAAAAAAGTGTGCACACAACTGACACAAGTCGATAAACATGTATGACACAATCGACACAAGTCGATAAACAACAAGATACATCTTGACAAACATATGTGTATGTATCATGTACAATGAACTATATACAGTTCGCTAATTACACATACAACCTCTATGTACATGTGCAACTTCAGCTCTTCTTTTCAAATACCAACAAGTACATAATCCCAAAAACATGTGGGTGATTAAGAGCTGAACTAAAAGACATTTCTGCAACATAAGTGAGTATCATACTCATCTTTTACACCTCCATGGCGAAAATTTGCAACAACAAAGAAATTCCTTCAACTGAAACTGCTTTTGCATGCAATCTTGCATCAACTTTTCAATTGAAATACATGCATACTAATCTAAAATTTTCATGTACAAAATGAATATGAATTACTACAATAAGAAGTTAATCCACTTCTTTCCAAGCCAACTCCATGGCATCTTTTGCAAATGCGATACACCTTCATGTGAATCTTCCATTTCCACATCGATAATGGACTCCATAGATCCACTTGCGCCAAACTGTTTGTCCCTTAGCTGCATATGCTTTGGATGATTTGTTGGATGCAAATTCCAACATTGAGAGACATCATGTCCCTTCCTTTGACAACATGTGCAATTCTTAAGCACTTTCTGAGAAATTTCTCTTTGCCTCTTCTGCTTCATGTGTGCTTTATTTTTCAACCAGCATCTCGAAGCAACATGGTTAAATCCACCACAAAATGAACAGCAAAACTTTCTTCCATTCGAACAAGAAAAATTATTATTCTTTGCTGAAACATAATCAAATTGATCATGTGAATAGTTATACCTCTTTTTCTGCATGGAATGTCCATCCTTTTTGTCTTCGAAAGACGATGAACTAGTAGAGGAGATAGCTTTCCTTTTCAGACTTTCATCACAATTCTTGTCTTGAAAATTGTTTGAACTTGAAGGCTCGCCATAAGCGACATGTTTACCCTCTACTTGCTACAATGATGGCTTCAAACATTGATAAGGAATATTGTCATCATGACATTGATGTAATTGAGAACTTGGGAGAAATGTTCTCTTCAAATTTGCATCACATTCTTGAATGCATGTGCTCAAAGCTTCACCATTAAGCTGCTCATAGCCAAGACCAATATTCTTGGGACGCTCCACAACACAAATAGGCTCAACAATGCCTTGTGCATGCTTGCCCAAACCTTTGCCTTCTTGATAGCCCATTTTCAACATCAATTTGGACCCAATACCTCTTGTATGTCATTCAAAAGAACCAACACACTTTTCAATGGAGGAAATTGAAGACAAATCAGAATGATTTACCTCATGATTTACATCCTGAAGATGAGGTATTTTCTTGGACAAAGCTTCTTGATCTTGAAGAAGCTACAACTCAATATCATGTAGTCTTTGAAGAATGGCTTCTTTCTCTTCCTGCATAGCTAGCAATTGTGCATGAAGCTTAATGCTTTCTCTTTGATCCTCAATGAGAATCTGCACCATGTCCTTCACCTTAAAAAACTCATTCTTCATGTCATCATTGAAGAATCTCGTGAAGGAGGAAACTTCACTTGTAGAAGAAGTTGACATCATGTAAATGTTCAAGAAACCAAAAGGAACTTCCAAAGAAAAGTCCTCAAAGCTTTCAAACAAACGACAAGCTTTTAGCCAAATGTCGGTAAAGACCCCTTCTCATTCAAGCAACCATAAAACACAAACTATTGGAGTTTTTTTTCCAAAGATAATCTTGAGTTAAATTGGGTAAGGAAAATAGTCTTCAATCCTTTCCAAGACTCAGCTAACAACAACTATCCTTCCAACTCAAGAAAACTCATACATGCAACCATTTTGCAACCAATAAAACAGTAAATCTCTTACACTGTTTTAAAACCTTTTGCACCATAAGGAATGCTGAACCCAAGCTCCAATACCATCTAATCTGAAAATGGATTGTACTTGAAAAGGGTGCAAGGTATCCATTTTCAATTATGTAAATTAGTGCAAAAATACTCAAGTTTAAATCTGAAAATGAGAGAACTTCATATTTCTAATACAGAGATAGACTGTAGGGGCATTTACCGGATATTTCACCTTTCAAAGAAAGGATGAATCTAGAGGCTACCTGGCCCTCTTACAGACTCTGCCTAAAGAAATAATAGAATTAAACACTCAGATTTAATTAAAATGATCTTGCTTTAAACTTGATGTTATGCGGAAATATAGCTTGCAAATGGTGTATGTCTTTTCACTGTTTATGTATCTTAAGTGTGATTGTTTTTGCTGAAACTTAACATGGGTATCAGCAAAAATATTCAGCAATATAATATCAAAACACAACAGCAATATAATATAGGAGTTCACCCCAACTCTTGGGCTACATCTCCTGGATCAAGCCTCCCAAAATGGGCTTGTCCTCTTGTATTAAAAGCTCTAAAATGCAATACAAGATTATAAGTGTCTCAATAGACAAATCTGAATATATAAACTGATTCAGAAGGTAGGAAAAAGCTAATAATGCCTTTTCAAATTCACTAAACAGTGAAAGATTACCATAAACAATGATTTCTTCATCAATGTCCTGTTGGTGCTTTGAACTTCTCTGCAACTTTTTGGGCTGTAAAAGTCCTCAAATTCCTCTGAAACCTCTTCCAATGGCTTCATAAGGTTTAAATTATCTGAAATAGATCTTTTTTTCACTTCAAACTGATAACCACAACTCAAAATAGCTTCAAACCCAAAATGGCCCTAATGGCTCAAAAAGGTTCTCTGAAGTTAAACAGGCTTAAATTGAGCTCCAATGGATCTGAAACCTAAGCCATTGAGTCCAAAAGGCTGCGAACATACGAAATCAAAAAAAAAATCGTTCCAAAAGGTTGAGAAATGAGAAAGTTATGACCAAAACAACTTTGCCCCAATTTCCTCCACTAAATGTGGGGCAACTACCAGTTAACTCCACTAAATTTGGGAGCGCCTCCAGAATCTCCGTCATATTAAACTCCACTTAACTGAAGCTTAATTAAATATTAAACTTGAGATTAGGCTCCTTAAGCACTCTTAACATTAAGCCCCCACACTGGTCATATGATGAGGTTCCATGGGAGGAGGGCTGGCCCCTCCGTGCTCCGCCGGACCCACTCCACTAAAAGTGCAATAACTTCTTCATACGGTGTCCGTTTTTCGAACCGTTTGCGGTGCCGAAATCAGGAATACGAGACCTATGAAACCATATTAGTTTACACCAATTTTGAACATTTTCAATTTTGAGCTTCTTTTTTTTCCATGGCTTGGACTTGAGCTCCTAATCACCCTAGGTGATTTGGTACAACAGGGTCCTCCAGCAGTAGAAGAGACAGTTAACGGTGGACCAAATCGAGAGGACCTTGTGTTGGTATTAGCAGAGGAAGAAATTGCAAGTAGAACATCGTCAGAGTCAAACTGCTCTAATAAAGGAAAGGAAGTTGTAGTCGATGGATAAAACTATCAGGATACAGGAAAAAGAAATGAGGAGGTATTGGTATCGCCAAGAGACAGGAGAAGCACCACTAAGGTAACTCACGTTCCAGTAGTCAGGAGTCCCCAGCTATCCTCTATAGAGCCTGTTGAAATCTAGAGCGATTATTGGAAGATATTTATGGCTCCCACAACTTCCACTATCGAATTTCCCATTGGGAATTTGGGAGTTGGCACACCTACAAAGCCTATTCCATTAGTAGCATTACCAAACTTTCATGGTCTTGTTTCAGAGGATCCCGACATGTTTCTATTTGAGTTTGAAATAGTGTGTCGAGGCTACGATTACACGATAGATGCCCAGAAGTTAAATATTTTCCCTTCTACACTAAAAGGGATGACTTTGCGATGGTTTATCGGCCTTGGGGGAAAATCCATTTCCACCTGGGATGATATGGAAACAACTTTTTTGAAAAAATACCAGGATTACTGCAAATCCCGGAACGTCAAGGAGGAGATTTTCAAGTTCACACAGAAAGAAGACAAAAGTTTGGAATATTGTGTGGAGAGGTTTAAATACCTTTTGTAGAGGTCAGGTCATTCCAATTTGGATAAGGAAATCTTGAAGGTTATTATCCTTCGATTCTTCCGAGAGGACTCAATGGAATTATTGAATATCGTGGGAAAGGGAGACATTTCTAAGGAGACCTTTGAAGGTATTTGCGACTTGTGTGTCCAGTGATCAAGGGGGCTTGCAAGCAACAAATCAGGGATCCGTTCAGTAAAAGGATCTGGTGGGGGTGTCACGAAAGCAGAAGTTGGGAACATGCTAGACAACTTAAAGACAGATATTATCAGTACCCTGTCAACACAAATGGATACTTTGCAAGTAAAATATAAGCAGCCGGAACTAGATAGTACCATGGCAATATTCTGCCCGAAGTGCAAGAAGAATCATATGGAAAGGGAATACCCATTAAAGTTCATAGAAAAATGTGACATCTGTGAGCTGAATCATGTAATAAGCTCATGCCCTTCCTTGTTGGGCCTGAAAGTGGTGTTTCAAGGAGCAGGGGAGGACACCAAGCAACCGTACCTCATGGGCACCAGGAAGCCATGGCAACTTCGACCACCGATGGGGAATCAAGGTATGTACCCAGATCCATCTCAGTATTTCAATAGTTATAACATGAATCCTCAAACTATGCCTTGTCCCCCTATGTGGCCGTAATACCAGTACCCATTGTGGTAGAAATGGAATCCTCAGGCTTGTATGAGCTCACCATGGGCTCCAACTTGGCGAGGACCCTCTTTAGGGCAGTTTCCTCAACATATGCCACAACAGCAAGTCCAATTACCTTCCAATGTGACTCCTGGTAATCAACTTGTTCAACCTCATCTTCCAATGCATCCTAACCCTAACCTAAATAATAAAGGAGCTCATCAAGCTGATGTTCTTAACCTGCCTTCGTATACTATCTCTACTGTAGAACTGTATGAAATGAATTTGTGATCAGGTCGAATAGTTGATACCCAACCCCCTCTGGTTATCATTGAACAACTTGATAATGAAGACAGAGAGGCATAGCCAGCCAATAGAGAACCAAAAAAAATAGTTAAAATCTAGATGCCTCCTGTAAACCAACCTCAATCTGAACCACCTTACCCAGAGAGACCGATTATGAGTAAACCAAGGGCACAAGCTGAATTTGACTTCTTAGGAGAATTGCAGAATTTATTTGTTAAAATCCTCTTGCTACAAGCTATGAAGGATGTGCCAATTTATGCAAAGACTCTTAGGGAATATTGTTGAAAGAAACCTGCAAAGAAAACTAAGGACCCCCTCACTATACATGTTATGGGAAAATTATCGGACTTCATGATGGGAAAATCAATACCAGTGAAATATGGAGATCCAGGGAACCTGGTTTTGACAGTATAGATTAATGGGGTGGAGGTTCCAAATGTGCTGGTGGACCTGGGCGCTGCCATAAATGTCATCGCCACTGAAACCATGCATACATTAGGCCTTCAAAATTTGAAGCATACACCCACAGTGTTGGAATTGGTGGATATATCCACAGTCAAGCCTGTGGGGATGTTGGAGGACATGACAATTTTAGTAGATGCATGGCATTACCCTATCGATTTCCTGGTATTGCATACACAATATTTAGTAGGTGGTCACCCTTTGATACTGGGTAGGCCATGGCTGGCTACCGCAGATGCTTATATTGGACGCCGATCAAGAAATATCGTCATTTCTAATGGCCCTAACACCAAGAACTTGGTGCTATACCCACTGACAGAACCCGATGCACCTAAAAAGTCAGTAGGTGGCAAGAAGATTGTATCTATTGTGGAAGTCGAAGAAGAGGAAGAAGTGAGACTGGTCCTTACTATCGAGAAAGCCCTTCAGTTGAAGATGGAATCAGAAGATGACGTGATCACTTCCTTCATGAATGATCCTTGTTTCATTTCAGAGTCAAACCAGCAAGTCTTAGAATCCATCCTAAGTTTTGAAACTCAGGAGGACATTGAAACAGTGGAAGAATTGGAAAAATATGTTGAAGCAGCTCATGAAAGTGTCCAAGTGGAGATAGAACTAGGGAAAACTCTGAATATCAATCTACGTCTGTTAGAATCCCAGAGGAAGCAGTTGATAGATGTTCTTTAGAAGTATAAGGAAGCTTTCACCTGGGATTATTCAGACATGAAGGGGATCCTTGATAACCTATGCACCTATCACATATACATCAAAGAAGATTGTCATCCTATAAGACAACCTCAGAGAACGATTAATCTGGCATTGAAGGACATTGTGAAAGAAGAGCTTCAGAAACTACTGGATGCGGGTTTTATTTACCCTATATCAGACAGCCAATGGGTCTCACCATTGGTAATGGTCCCTAAGAAGAACGGTAAATGGTGAATCTGCATGGATTACCGGGAGTTAAATAAGGTAACGCAGAAGGATCATTTTCCTCTGCCATTTATCGATCAAGTCTTAGACACATTGGTTGGTAAGAAATTTTTCTCATTTCTGGACGTGTTTAGTGGATATAACCAAATCCAGATTGCTCCTGAGGATCAGGACAAGACCACTTTCACATGTCCCTGGGAAACATTTGCATACCGGGTCCTTCCTTTCGGCCTATGTAATGCCCCTGCGACATTCCGGAGGGCAATTTTGGGAATATTCTCTGATTTGACAGATAATGGTGTTGAAATTTATATGGATGACTTCACTCCATATGGGGATTCATTCTTAGAGGGGCTGAAAAATTTAGAAAAATTTCTTGAAAGATGTATACAAGCACGTATTTCCCTCAGTACAGTAAAATGTCACATGATGATGGAAAAAGGAATTTTTCTGGGACATTTGCTCTTGGCTAAAGGAATTAGAATGGACCCAACAAAGATAAAGGTAATTCTGCACTTTCCAACACCCAAAACACCCATATAGGTACATAGTTTCATTGGCTATGCTGGTTATTATAGGCGTTTCATAGAACATTTTGCAAAAGTTGCACACCCATTATTTCAATTATTGACAAAAGATTCTGAATTTGTGTGGTCAGATGACTATGATGCAGCCTTCACGAGAATTAAAGAATTAATTTGTAGTGCTTCGATTCTTAGAGGACCAGACTAGACATTAACTTTCCACATTCACACAGATGCTTCTCAAACAACAATTGGTGCAGTTATGGGACAGCAGGAAGATAAAATACCTTATGCAGTCTACTATGTTAGTAAAAATTTGGCTCCTGCTGAATTGAACTACACAGTGACTGAAAAAGAGTTCCTTGCTGTTGTTTACGCCATCAATCATTATATTACCGGGTATTATACTTTTGTGCATACTGATCATGCAGCCATCAGGTATTTTATGAACAAACCTATTACCCCTGGTTGTGTTACAAGGTGGTTGTTACTACTACAGGAATTTGATATTACTATAGTAGATAAACTAGGGAAGGATAATGTGGTTGCAGATTTCTTATCTAGATTAGAACATGATGGTAAGAATACACCAATTGAAGATAATTTTCCAGATGAGCATCTTTTTGCATTTTCTGCTAACACTCCGTGGTATGTAGATATTGCTAATTATCTTGCTACAGGTGAGGTCCCTCATCACTTGTCTTATAAGGAGCAAAGGAAGATCATTCACAAGAGTGCCCAATATTCATTGATGGCAGGATATCTCTTCCATACGGGGATTGACCAACAGATTCGACGTTGTGTGGCAAGAAATGATATTTACGATATTTTAAAGGCTGCACATGATGGACCCTGTGGAGGAAATTTTGCAGAAAAACGGACAAGTCATAAAGTGCTGCATATGGGATACTACTGGCCCTCCATCCTTCGTAATGCTCAGGATTATATTCGAAGGTGTGATAGCTGTCAAAGGATAGGACAACCTGGGAAAGCAGATAAAATGCCTCTCCAACCCCAGATAGTCCTTGAACGATTTGAGAAATGGGCCATTGAATTTGTTGGACCCTTTAACCCACCTTCTCATCAGAAAGCTACATCCTAGTTTGTACTGATTATGTAACCAAATGGGTGGAAGCTAGGGCAGTCACAAGAGCAACAGAGCAAGTAGTGTCAGACTTTCTTTTTGAAGAAATATTTGCTCGGTATGGGACTCCAAGAGAAATTGTATCAGATGCAAGATCATAGTTCACATCCCATATGATAGAGAAATTGATGTAGAAATATGGGTTCAAACACAAAGTAACAACCCCCTATCATCCACAGGTAAATGGGAAAGTAGAGAGTACAAACAAGGCATTGGAAAATATCTTGACAAAGACAGTAGCAAGTCATCACTAGGATTGGGCACAGAAACTTCCAGAAGCTCTATGGGCCTATAGAACAACATGGCAGAATACAATGGGGTTTTCTCCATTTGAAGTATTTTATGGGAAATCCCCCCTGTTTCCGGTAGAATTTGAAATAAGCACACTCAGGACAACTCTGGAAGTAGGCTTAGATCTATCAGAATCATAGAAACACCGACTAGAATAGTTAAATGAGTTAGATGAGATTCGATCAGCAGCTGTATAGAGAACTACTACTTTTCAACAGCAGAGAATGAAATAGCATGACAAATTTATCAAAACTAAGGAGTTTCATGAAGGGGATTGGGCATTACTGTATGAATCCCGATTTAAGGATTTCAAAGGAAAAATATGCACTTGCTGGATGGGACCATATCAAGTGGATGCAGTGTTCGACAATGGAACAGTTAGATTAATTACAATCAATGAGAATCAGACCACATTTGTGGTGAATGGACACCGTCTAAAATTATATCATCGTCTAGCTTCTAAAGATGCCTTTGTTAAAACCCTTTCAGATTCAGCTGATCTAATGGTTATTGCAATAGAAGACACTCTCATTCTCCATTAACTCTTTCAAAATATATATATATATATATATATATATATATATATATATATATATATATATATATATATATATATATATATATATATATATATATATAATGTGGTTATTACTCACTTGTTTGTGTTTTGCAGGAATAATAAAAGAATTATGGCCATGAGGAAAGTAACATTCGGTGTGTTACTCCATCAGTTCTATTACAGAAGTAATTTCTTCCACTGATGTTGTTACTCTGCAACTACTATTATTCCATAGCTATTGATACTCTGAAGTTGTTGTCACACCGTCGATAATGTTACTCTGAAGTTGCTGCTACACTACCGCTACTATTACTCTGAAGTTGCTGCTGCTGTTACTCCGAAGTTGCTGCTACACTGCCGCTGCAGTTACTCCAAAGTTGCTGCTACACTGTTGATGTTGTTACTCCGAAGTTGTTGTTACACCGTCGATGTTATTACTCTGAAGTTGCTGCTACACTGCCACTGTTGTTACTTCGTAGCTGTCGTTACTCCAAAACTACTATTACTCCGTAGCTGTCGTTACTCCGCAACTGTTGTTACTCCGAAACTGCTGTTACTCTATAGCTCATGTTACTCATTGTTGCCATTATCATTATTCACGATAGAAATTTCTACTGTTACTCCACCTTAAGGTAAGTTCGTAGGTACGTCTCCGTTGACTTTATGGATTTAATTAAATATTCCAAAAGGACGGTTAAAATGTGCTGAGGACGGCCGTCATTTAAGTTGGGGGGAGGGTACCGTCATAATGGCTGACGGCGTACTTAGTAAAGGTACTTATGACATATGACTTGTATCAAATCAAACTTAATGATCTTAAGTACTCTGTAATTATACCGTTGAGTGAGGATGCATACTTGTACGCATAAGAGTCATATCAGTCACCTCTCAAACATTCTGCATTAAATCCTAGAATATCTAACAGTACTACTGCAATCTGTCAATTAATTTCAAACATACCAGTATTGTTTTATCCATTATATTCGAAAGTGGCCATGACGTTATTACAGTTACCAACAGTTTGGAGCCCTGTCACTCTCCCTTGCCAGCTGACATCGTGTCACTTCTGCCTCCACAGCAATGGGTGGTCGATCTGTGCGCCATGAGCCCGATGATTCAACAAGAATCCGACGCAATCGGGAAGTATGTCAGGTATTCGAAAATGCAGGCTGGGATGTCTACTTTGACAGATTGAATGGCTGGGATGAAGAAATTACAATGGAATTTGCATTGAATCTGGAGGAAGGATTTTCTCAGGTTTGCGGACTTGAAATTCCAGTCACAGAGGAAACTATTGTAGAGGTCAGTGGACTACCACAGGGAGGTGAACGCTAGTTTTCCAGAAGAACCCCTCTTCTGGAATTACCTGAAGCTTTTCTCCAAGCCGAAGAGAGCATCGCGCAGAAGGGCCAAGGATACGATAGAACTTCACTGCCACGGCCATGGGGTGAAGTTGCAAAGGCTGTGATTAAATATATAACATGCGATGGAAGATATTCCACTATTTTTAAATACCACTTGTGCATATTGGTGCACTTGTGGTTTCCCCGAGTCGAAGCCTTTTCAATGAACGTGCCCTATTTTCTTCTAAGAAGCCTGAATTTGATGGCAAACTCGGCTCGGGAGGCACGGAAGGTGTTGGTGGTCCTTTCCCACCATGGGCTGGTGCGGTTGTTAGTGTTGAATGCCATTGACAAGATTTCGATTTCGTGGGAATGGTTTCGAAACTCCACAGAGGAAGAAATAGAAGCTGCCATGGCTACTAGGGCAGAGGAACTAGAAGCTATTCAAGAGGACGAAGGAGAGGATGAGGTCGTGCAGGGAGATGAAGAGGACGATTATGTTGATCAGGAGGAGCCCAAGGAAATGGAGATGGAGACCAAGGAGTGTGAAGAGGAGTCAGCTTTCCAAATGCAAGCCAAATTGATGGAAGCTGCAGAAATGCCTACTGGCACTTTGGCCGAGGCTACTCCACAAGAACCAGCCCAGTCTGCAGAGCCAGTTGAGCAGACAGGCAGAGTAATTGGCATAGAGGCCACTCCACAGAGATCCCCTGTTAATATGGAACCTGTGGAGGAAGCTATCGTGACCACTCCGACTATAGAGGCTACAAGGGAAATGGCGGGAGGATCAAGGAGTGAGGCCGACGCTGCTCCACAAGAACCAGCGTCGACCTCAGAATTGAATGGAGAGAATTTGTTCCATTTTCCTGTCTTTTTTCCTAAAGGAGCACGGGTAACCCGTTCCCCACAGCAAAGAGAAGGAGAAAGTGTTGCCATTCCTATGGCTTCAAATCTGAAACGAAGGCTACAACTAGAAGAGACCCCAGCAGGCACATCAGTAGAAGGGCATCTTACTAGGACACCATTGTTTGAGGAGAATGTACCTGATGAAAGAACGGCCATTGGTGGAGAGGAGGGACCAAGCGGAGCAGTCCTGACGAATGCACCAATGGCGCATGAAGGTATAAGAAGAGTAAAACAAGAAATAATGGAAGAAGAGCAGGCAGCGGAAATTGGACCAATTGTCAGCCCAACAGAGGTAGTTCTGAGGGATTCACCTCCAGCTGCTGCAGCTGAGGGAATACAGGTTAAGCAAGAGGAAGCAGAGTTGTGCAGGCCGCGAAGACCCCCTATCAAGCAAAGATACCAACATTAGTTCAAGCAAACCATGCAGTTAAAAATGGAAGTAATAAGTTTGAGAAGAAGAGTGCATAGAATGCAGAAGCAAATAAATAAGTATAAACAACAAGCCAAGAGACCCAAGGTTGACAGGGTCAAAGCAGAAATGGAGACAAATCCAATTGAACAACTCTTTGAAGCCAGAGAGTATGCCCTGACGGCCGAACTATAGACGTGGAAGTCTACTGCGGCCCAGTACAAGAACGAAATCAAAAGAACCGAAGAAAAATCCTCTGCAACCATCTTCGGATATGTGGAGCGTATAGATATTATAAAGTTAAGGCATGCAAAGCAGCAGCTCAAGATGGAGCAGCTGGAAAAGCAGGTGGCCGAGCTGAAGAATGATAAGGAACAAATGTTCAAATTGGTGCAAGAGGTGATGGCATGTCGTTCTCCTACTTCTTGCTATTCTTTATTTTTACATGAACGTTTTCTTTTATTTTTCATGGAGAGTATTAATAATGAGGTTAGTTATGAGATTGAAGATGGCGTACAATTCCTCCGGATCATGAGAAATCATGATGTGCCAACTCAGAATTTGATGTGTGAGTTTTATTTGAATGGGTATTTGCTACGGTTGGACAGAGACTTTAATCTAGTCCCATATGTGGGAGACATCCATCTGAGGGCCCTCACCTCTTATGCTTTCAATCAAATTCATTGGCAGAAGGCTTGTGATACTTTTGTGTCCAATTAAGTCACAAAGCCGTTTATAGTAAGGGGGGAACATGGGAGGTCAGACACAGTGTACAATAAGCACCATGCCTTTTTGAAATTTGAGGAGAATAAAGAAAGAATGATAAGGACACAAAGGTGGTGCCTTGATCTTTGTATTAGTCAATTAACTATTTCTCAGAAAGAGGCCCTCGATTGTTGTCAGAAAAGATGGATGATGTCACCAACAGCTGTCTGAAATAAAGAACCTTTTGGGGCACATAATTTTGCGTGAGCACTTGCCAGGGTACCCAGATATGTGGCATGCATCCAAACATGTGGGATTCAGTGGATGGGGCTTCAGTTCCAGTACCCGGTTATCTGGTTGCCTACAGAAGTCTATACCCTTGCATACAACGTTCCAGCAAACTGGTGGAAGGAAGTCCTCCTCTCAGATGGATTTAGAGTTCTGGGGACAAAAATGGCTCTAGAGTATAATCTTGCCGGGCTTCATGAAGCTCACAGTTTGTAGAACCCAGACCTATGGAGGCGGCAGACTGCATGAGGGCATGTAGAAGGCTAGTTGGGGGGGAGATGTTGGGCACTGAATCTGGCTATCTCTCTGCCCATTTTTTCCATCCTTTCTGACCCTTTTTGTTTAATTACCTACATTTTCCATGTTAAATTCATGAGGTAAATACCCCTGACTTGTCCAATTGGAATATTTTAATTAATGAAGTAAAGTTGCGGAGTTTTACCTAATTGCGGCACTAAGATTTATGTTTGAATGCAGATTGGAAAACAGGAACCCTTACTCCAGCAGTTTGCAACAGAATCAGTAACAACCAGCTAAAGGGGAATCACGCAGCTGGAATCATGATTCCCTGGGCCTATTCTCGGTCCTTGCTTTATCCAGGATGTCTATTGTTCGTGTCGTTCCAACCAAAGTCCATTTCTGAACACGTGGTTATCATGTTTCAGGGAAATCTGTTATTCCCTTGTACTGTGTATAAAATGGACATTGTTCCTGTAATTGGGGGTTCCCAAAAGGAGATTGTAATCACATTTTACAGATCAATAAAATACAGTTGGTTTTGCTATTCTAAAGCGTTTTGTGAGCAACGCAGCCCTGATCAAAGAGCTACGCCTGCTCTTCTGAACAGGTGCTGCATCTATGTATATGTGTGGATTATTTCTTGTTATAGTTGTTGTTATTATTTCTTACTATTAAAGATTGTTTTGAATGTCCGGCATTTGATTTTACTTCACGATAATGTTTTGAATTTTAAACATAAACCCTTGGTTGAACGGACTGTGTTTTTTTTCCTGCATATACCTTGTGCATTGCCTTGAAAGGATACGCTCCCAGATTGATAAAATTAATGTCGAATTAGGGTGGATCAATCATCCCTACCTAAACACCAACAGATGCCAACTTGAATTATAACCTCCATCTTGGACACAGTTGGAATCATGCCATGGTTTGAATGGTCTCCACCCTTTTCCGTGTCCTCCACTTTCATCATCAAGGAAAAATCATGATTGTTGATTAGTTAGCTTTCTTTTCCTATGATTCTTCAAAAGGAAACATTCCATATGTTGGGAATACCACTACCCCTTATGAGAACATCGGTCCGGGTCTATTCAAAGACTCGTCCCTTATGGGAATTTTTCCACTCCTACCTCTGAATTTCTCCACTATCAATATTATATCCCCTGGTCACGATCCATGGATTGTTCCCAGCCCCGACCAGCTTGAAAGCTTTGCCGATGTTATGCCTTTGAGCCATGCTAAACAAATGTATCAGAGTATTCTTATGGCTTCTGAGGCTGCATCCGTAACCAACGACCAATTGGTTTCTTCTTTAGACACTTATGCACAGTCTCCCTGGTTTGTTTCTTGAGAATCCGATGATCCCTTGAATGAAAATTTCCCTAGCTACCAAAGTATCGTGGAGTTAATTTCTCTTGAAGAAACCCCATGGGATGATGGACATCATCGTTCTTGATTTCTACCAACCCTAGGTGACATCTTCTCCTTTCTGGAATCCCATGCTTCGTCTGTGCCGACTGGCCCATTTCAGAATCCCATAGTGATTTATGAAGTGTTGTCTAAAGGGAACATGGTAAATATTACTCCAACCATTCTGATCGACATCTCTATAAAACTAGGTGTGTTAGTGTGTTTGGTGCACTTATGTAAAAAATCACACCAACTTAAGGGGTGTGTTTTTCCCTCTTAAGTTATTTGTCACAAGCAGAAAATAAATGGAGTCAAGCAAGTTGGTGGAACATGCTAGATAGAGAAATAACATGCATATTCAAACATTAAAATTAAATAAAAATTTAAAAAAATAACACAAAATATCTAAATAGAGTCAAACAACTTCAATAATCCAAACGGCAGTGCTTACATCCCCTCTTATTGAGTGCTGGTAGGAATGAGGATGAAACTTTAACCCACTTTCCAAGGGGCCCTTAGAACTAGGGGTTCTAAGTCCTAATGCAAGGATGTCTTTACTTCCAAGCTACCTTGGCACAAATTCTCTCTCCCTCTACTATGGTGGACTGGAGTTGTTGGATGGCCAACAACTGAGTCCCCTCTATCTCTACTCCGGATCACACACTACTGGTATTGATTGGGAAAATTTTATCCAGCATAACAATGTGCTCTCTAGTGGCTCATATCTTGGTGGCATTTTATAGGAGAAATCAAATCCTCCTTCCCTCTCTTGGTACATTATGGATAGTGACCCAAGAGAGGAGATTGATTCCATTGTGTGCTCCCTTGATGTCCTAAGGAGGCTTGGGTGGTTTTCCTTAGGCGGCTTCAAGTGTGGAGTAAATGTCCTGGACTATGCCTTGTGGTCCCATAAAGTGACTTCCACCACTCCCAAGATTGCACGCTTTTTGGGTCAAAAGGCGTGCAAGGGTGTGTTTATCGAAGTATTTTGCGTGCAAATGCACTTTTGACTAGTCCTTGTACACAATTTGATTTTTCCTTAGACCTTAGAGATTTTTAAATACTTTCATATTCTCTAATGTCTCTTAGCCCTGTAAATCCTTCTTCCTAACATTAAATAGTGTCACCTTTGCTTGTACGATTTTCCAGTGATAACAGTTTCCCCCTAATGTGTGAGGTCTAGGAAGAACTGTATAACTGAAATACATTATAGTTTATTTTATGTATACTGTGAGTAGAGAGAGAGAGACCTGCGTGTAGCTCGAAATTGGAGACACCCTACACTGGGTCAAAGAATGACCATGTCCTATGGGACCCCTGTAAGCAATGGTATAGTACAATATGTACAAATTTTCTACGAGGCGGTCATGTCTCATGCTTGTGATGCTTTAGCTAGTTAAATCAATCTACTTGACAAATGCAGATTTTGTCTGTGTCACTGATATGGTAGTGATCTGTTGGTTGATGAAGATGATTGTTGACACCCTCAAGGGCATTTTTTCTTTTACTATAGGTAGAATGCGGTACCCATATGCGTAAAATTTGTATGGCATGTAAATGCGCATTGTATGCATAGGCACTGGCTGGGACCTCTCGTGTAAGCATTGCTGACAGAGACGCTCATAAAGGCACAGGTCTTCGACGGATTTGATCAAAGTGCAATGGTTTTAAGGTACGATACCATCTTGACATGAAAGCTTGTGCTATAGTCAAATGTCAGGAGGATCGATGACACCTGTGGGCAATGATGTCTCCCATAGTGCCACCCGAGGATGCCCCTTTTATGGAGAGGGGTGATCCAAGGTACCGCTTCCTTTTTGGAAAAGAGGTGTTGAAGTTGACAAAAAGGAAGCCTCAACTGAATGAGGGGGTCGCTAATATGGGGGATCAGGATCTTGGATGTCATGGGTTTTGTTGTGGATGATTTAGTCACCCTCCTAGAGACGGCCTAGAGTTGCCATAGACCAGTGCCTAGGACATCTTAATATAGCAAGGAGTCCTTTATAGTTTGGGTTGTCAGTCCAAGGGACTCACCTACTATCTCTTGTTCTAAACAAGGAAATTGAATTAGATTTAATTGGTCCAAATTCTCTCTCAGAGGCTGATACAAGGATAGGAGTAAGGTAAAGACATCATGTAAAACTTCAGCATGAAAGTATCACACAGTTAAGAGACCGCTTTACTGTAAAGAGGGCCGGTTCATATAATATACCACAGAAATCAAATATCAAGAAGTGCAGGCAGTGAGGGAACATAAGAAGATATTACTGGCAGAAGGGCGCATCAATTTGCGAATCCTTAAGCCACTAATATAGCAGAAATTATGAAAAGAGTGAACATGGAACAACATATCACTTCTAGGCCTATTTAAAGCGCTTGACTAATTTCAGAAAGGGCACCACTCAAGATGAATCCTTACTGCAAACTAGTGAGCCACTCGCATTCTAGAACATGATACAAGAAGAAAGTTTGCATGAAAAAGGATGATATATTAACACATGAGAAAAGTTACATACTGTAATATACCAAAGACCAGAATCCTCAATACAGTCATAACCCCTCCTCACTGAGACCCTACGGGCTCTGAAACTTCATACAGAAATATCACAAGATGAATACGGTAGTCTTCTCGCTGCTCAGCTTGCTTACCGAAATCTGGAACCCTAACAATGTCTTCTTCTTTGGTATTTATAGAGAAGACTGAAACTTCTAGAGGAGGGGGGAGGGAAAAGGAGCAATTAATGACTCCATTTCAATCCAATGGCGGAAAACACTCGCGCCTTTTTATGAATGACAAGTTATAAATAAATACCTAACTACCTGTATACAGAAATTAATGCTGGGAGGTAAAAATCTCCTTATGTACAAGATAGAAATAATAAAATATATACATCGGTGTGCTTCTGGCTGAAGGAAAATCTGCTACCATGAGAGTTCTGAGAAAATCTTCCATTCAGTACTGTACGCCTGGCCTTTGATTTTGAATTAGAGTCCCGGACCTTAAATGCGAGGTGAACTTCTCTGGAGGGTTCTGAGAATTTACATCTGTATTTTTTTTAATGGCAGTCATTTCATGCATCTGCCCTCAGTCTCTTCCATTAAATTTCGTCTGCAGGAAATCACCTTCTGATATATTCTTGATTCTCTGGAATGGAGGCGGTGGATTTAGACGCCTCTTCTACCATTTAGAACCTGCAAAACCCCGAAACTGTTAGAAAAACTGACTCAGACGAAGGCAGAGGTGACAGAAGTGTGAATGGAGGAGACGATGGGGACATAGACCAAAAATGGTGGCATACAGGGTGCTGGGAGCGAACAATGGAGGTTTTTCGCAAAAAGAACAAAAAGTCACACAGAGGGGTCGGGAAGAAAAACTGGTGGCGAATGTGAATAAAACACATAAAAATATGTATATATATATATTGGCATGGAGGGATGTACGGGGGAAGACACATAGGCGAACAGGGGGCAAATGGGAGGCGACGTGGCGGGTGAATTAATGGGCGGAGGCGTGTAATAGTGACACGGTGGCGGGCTGTGGGACGTGGCGGGTACGTATCAATGGGCGGACGATTTTGTCGCATCTCCGCCGTTGGATGGAGGTCTGGAGATCCGACGGTCTTTGTGAATCCCGCTGCCCAGCCATCGGTTGAAGTTTAACGCGCGGGGGATGGACGGTTTCCCGCTCGTACCAAGAACACGTGGCACATCCCGTGTAGAATCGCTGGTGTTCGGTCCGAAACCGCCAGCCTACAAGAGTGGTGCGGGGGGAAAACAGCCGGTTTTGTTGCGTGCCGGGGCCATATGCGGGGTCCTCACTCTTTGACGATCACCGCGCCGTTGATTTAATTGAATCGGACGGTTGCAATGGCGCCCTGCGTAATAAACAATAAGCCCCTTTCCCTTTCGGCCGGTGTCACATGAAAATTAAGGCGGGAGGGGCTAGGATCAAAGGGGCTTCGGTCCGATATATAAAATATGAATTTTGAACGCTCGAACAGAGTATTTTTTAGAGCGGCATGGGGGGTTTTTTTTTTTTTAGCCATAAAATATAATGGAAACAGGTTTGAAAGGGATCGACGGCTAAATCTGAATGGAGGAGAAAAATGTACAACATCGGCTTCGTCTGGGGACGGCATGCTTGACTTCGGGCATGTCGAGAACACGCAGACCATTCAAAATTTCCATTTTGCAGCTCAACTTCTTCTGCTCTTCTCCTTTCGGTAACTATCAGCATTCTTTTTCCTTTGCAAAAACTAGAATGAAAGCAATTTATATACAGTATATACAGTCTGGTATTCTTCACTTGGATCAGAATTGAAAATATGGCTTGAGGAATTGGCCATTCACGGGCGCATCCAGCAAATCACCCTGTAGATTCTCCAACATAAAAGTATTATTTCGCCCCTGACTCACGATTCTGAGTGGACCAAACCATAATGGATCAAACTTCGTGTGCTTGCCCTTTTCTGCTCTGCGAACATCCCATCTAAGAACCAGGTCTCCAACTTGAAAATTCCTATCCTTTGCATGCTGATCAAAGACCTTCTTCATTTTCTCCTCGTATTCTATTAATCTCTGATCTACCTGGTTCCTTGTTTCCTCCAATTCTACCAGCTGATTAATTCTTCTAACCATCTCGTCTGGTTCTTCCTGGTTCTCCTGCATAAAACGTGCCACTGGAAATGCTAATTGTAGAGGGAACACAACTGCTCTGCCATACACCAGTTCATAGGGTGATTTCCCTATTTCTCTTTTGCTAGTTATCCTATTTTCCCATAGAGAAAACTTCAATTGGGAGTCCCAGTTCTTCTGATTTTCAGCTATTGTTTTCTTCAGGGCTCTCACCAGGGTTTTATTAGATGATTCTGCTAGGCCATTCCCTTGAGGATAATATGCTGTGGAATGAGTTAATACAATATTATATCTTTGGCAGAAATTTACAAATCTGGCAGACTTAAAAGCTTGGGCATTATCAGTCACAATCCTTGCAGGGCAGCCGAACCTAGATATGATATTATCTTCTATAAAATTCATGATTACAACATCTGTAGCTCTTCTTGTCGGTATGGCTTCCACCCATTTCGTAAAATAATCTGTGGCCGTCAATATCCATTTATGTTGGCCACTTGATGGGGGATGTATTTCTCCTATAAAATCTAATCCCCATTTCTGGAAAGGTTCATTTACATGAATGGGAATCAAGGGCAATGATGCTAACTTTTGTCTCTCTGCAATCCTTTGGCACTTGTCACATGCTCTGACCCAAGAAAAGGTATCTGAATACAATTTTGACCAGTAAAAACCAGCCTTCAAGATTTTATTGGTTGTAGCCCTCCAGCTGTAGTGTCCTCCACATATTCCCTCATGGAATTCTGTCATTATATTCTGCACTTCATTTTCTGTGAGGCATAACAGCAATATACCCAAAGGGTCTCTCCAATAGAACTGTCCATTGGCAATGACATATTTCTGAGATCTCATCCTCACAGCTCTGTACTTTACTTTGTCACAGCCTGGTGGACAACTAAGTGTTGAAATATATTCAACAATTTCTTTATACCAAGGACTAGCTAGATATTTTACATGTATCTTTTGAGTGGCCATTTCTAGTCCTTGCTACTCCTCTTCTTTTTGTGATTCTTCATTTGCCACCATGGATAGATTAATGCCCAGAGCCTGATGATTAGATTCAGATAACATCTTGGCAAGTCCCTGTCCTTTGATCAGTTTGGTAGGCTTTATATCCAGATCATACTCCTGAATTTTTGCAATCCATCTTCCCCTCCTACCTTCACTATCCCCTTGTACTAGAATGTCTTTTACAGCTGCTGTGGGAACATAAGCAGTAATATGAGATTGAAAAATATAAACTCTAAAAGCTTTAAGGACTTTGCAGGGGGCATATGCACAGCTACTCCGGTATATTATATTTCAGTTGACATCATACAATACATCGAAGAACGCTATAGGCTGTTCATATCCCTCTTCTTTTTTTTGCAATAACACTCCAGCAATCGTATGAGGTGAAGCAAATGAAAATATCATAAATGGCTTACTATATTTTGGTCCAACTAATACAGGAGCTTCAGCAAAAGCCTGTTTTATCCTTGTAAATGCATCTCTAGACTCCTGGGACCACTTAACTTCATTGTCCTTTTTCAACATATTGGTTATATGCCTAACTATCTCTGCATAGTTAGGGATAAATCTCCTCAAGAAATTAATTCGGCCCAAAAATACCTGTACTTCTTTCTTATTTCTTGGCAAAGGGATGCTGTTTATCACTTCAACTCTCTTAGGATCAATTTTTACACCATCTTTAGTCACAATATGCCCTAAGAGTTTTCCTTCATCTAATGCAAACAATGATTTTTGGGGATTAAGAGAAAGGCCATACCTTCTGCATTTTTCAAAAGTTCTTCTCAAATGCTCAATATGCTCATCATCATTCTTTGAGAATACTGTTATATCATCAAGATATACTACCAAAAACTTGTCCTGTTCTCCAATAAAGGCTATGTCCATTGCCCTTTGAAAAGTGGCTCCTGCATTAATCAATCCGAATGGCATCCTTGCATACATAAAGGTTCCCCATGGTGTAGTGAATGCAGTTTTCTTCTGGTCTTCTGGGCACACAACGACCTGGTTGTAGCCCGAAAATCCATCCATCATTGACATTCTGGATGCTCCCACCACTTTCTACAGGATGTGGTCCATTTTAGGCAGTGGATAGTTATCTTTGAGAGATGCTCTATTCAAATTTCTGAAGTCCACACACAGCCTTATTTCCCCATTCTTCTTCGCGGGAACAAGATTAAGCTATCCATTACGAGTACCTTTCGGGCACAGGCTATTTTGGCCCGAGACAATTTTTATAATTTCTTTCTCAATTGAGGAAAAGACGGGGATTATGCGCACGACCTGTTTGTATGGCTTTGCATCTTCCCTGAGTGGGATCTTGTGTTGTATAACATTTACATCAAAAGTTTTTAGGTCCTCATAGGACCAGGAAAAAACATCTTTATAAGACTGGAATAATTTCAAATACTTTTCCCTATATTCTTCTGAGACTCTTTTAGATAATTTAACAATTTTGGGATCAGTAGCAGTACCCAGATTCAAATCTCTCATTTGGTCTTCTTCTACTGCTTTGCTTGGCTGCATGGGAACATCATTCTTATTGAATAATCTTTCTAGAGGCACTAGACCTCTAGGGATAACATTTCCTTTCAACTGCAACACTTTATTTCCTGCTATACTCTCTTCCCATTTACCTTCAGCAATGTTTTCAGCTTCTTCCTCCTCATCATCATCAATTTCATGCACATTGAAATCTCCCACTTTGTCTCCATGAATCTCTTCATCTGATCCGTCATCTTCAAAGACACACTTGATGATTTATATTATGCAGGATAGATGATGCATGCGTACCTCCACTTCATATCTTAACAATGGAGTTGAGGAGGCGGAACGTACGCAGCAACCACGGCAAGGGAGTCGCTGTCACGTTATGTTCAGGCATAAAGCGTATATTAAATGCTAGAAAATTTTCTATCATGTCCCATACTTCGTTTCTATATGCTGCGGCCCAGAGGATGTTTAGCTTGACATTCATTCTAATGCGCCTCACTATTAGCTCGGAGTCTCTCAATACTTTCAGATGGATGCCCATGTTTTTAGCTGTCTGCAGTCCCAATAATAATGCTTCTTATTCGGCTACATTGTTGGTAGCCTCATACTCCAGTTTGAAAGACAGTGGCACCCATTTTCCTGTGGGGGAAATTAGCAATACCCCAGCTCCATTTCCTTCCCTGGAATTTGCCCCATCAAAATGCAAAGTCCATATTTCTGATTCCTGATTTCCTTCAGGCTGCTCAGCTTGAATTTGATCAAAGAGGGGCTCATGTGCATAATTTTGATTTTCTTCCAACATCAAACATGAGAAATCACCCTCTTTGTTATAAACTGGAGAATTGTCTAGGCAGTCAGCATTAGTTACCATTTTAACAAATCTTGTCTCTCTGTATAACCTCCTTTCCTGACCTCCAAAGACTGGGACAGTAGCATATGTTAGATCCAATTTGATTGTTCCCCCAATCTTTGTACCCCAGGACCTTGACAACAGCATGCCAAAGCGGGCTGGGATGTCAGCAACCACGATGTCCATGACCACACTTTTTGCTGGGATTTGAGCTAAATTTACCACTAAATATTTTATCATTCCCAAGCATTTAACTCTTTTAGAATCAAATGAATATAAATCTTTGTATGGTCTTGTAATTTGCAGCCCTAGTTGCTCCATGACAGACAAAAGCATAAGATTATGGGATGCCCCAGAATCTAACATACAATTGTGTAGCAGCAGGTCATGAATGACTAGGGACACATAAAAGGGAGGAGTAGAAGGGTCTATCTCCTCGACATGTGGGCCAAAGACTACCATGGGTCTTTCTTCTTGAAGATTTAAACCATCAGGTGCAATTGGTGTTTCAGGAGGAAGCATGAAAGAGGTAACTTGAGACTGATATACGAGCTGTTTCAATAATTCAGTCAGAGGGACAGGAATCTTAATCTTCTCAAGCTCTTTTTGCAAATTAAAAGCAGATGTGGGCTTTTCTATCACTATTTCTTTGGACCCCTTATTTTCAACTGAAGACTTGACTTCTTTTGACACTGGCTCAGTACTAGGAGGACTGACTATTTTGGAAGAAGAAGGCATTTGATCATTTGACTGCAAGGGGGTATTTAGAATATTCTTACCTTTTTCTACAC